>OU015471.1:20767754-20787094 GCA_907164805.1 Brachyptera putata | reverse complement strand
ATTTGCATGTGTTCCCTTGTTTTCAGAATTTCGTTATGTCATATCGTTCAAAAGTTATTCACGGCCAGGATGTTTATGCATGCAATATCATATTTTTTTGTTTTTTACCCTTTATCACATGCTCGCTAATGGATATATATGATTTAAGCGTCAATGATTCTGAAAATGCAAATTTTATTCAGCATGAAACTGCATATTTGGGAACATTTTTGCTATAAATGCATATTCATAGATATTAAGTGCATATTTAATCATTTTCGAGAGTTTTAAGTTGTTGATTTACACCTGTTGCTACCAATTTCATTCTCATTTTTTCTTGGGTCGTGGTAGACTGTATAGATAGGCCTACTATGCATTATTAATTTTATCAAAAGCTACTTTTTTAAAGACGAAATTAACTTTTTATTTTTAATGATCCCAATTCCATTCTATATGCCTAGATATATTTACTATTGACATTTTCACCACAGTTTTGAACCTGTAATTAAATGTGTATTTGTTGAATAGACACTATAAATCTTATGCAATTTCAAGTGCATATTAATTCATGTTAAGCGCATTTTTTTTGCATTTTCAAGTTCATAAGTGCATGCATAATTGAAGGTTTCTCAGTGCATAGACCTAGACCTAGTTACACTAAAAACCTGATTTTCCGCTAAATTGACTCTCATGGATTGTTAGGACAAAATCAATGTTCCTCAATTACGGCTGAGGCTTGAAGGGATGAAAGTTGTCATACGCACTTCACTTGAACGTCATTGTGAATTAGTAACTCATATTTTGATTTTTCGTCTTGCAAGAATGGAAAAAAGGAAAACCATAAAGTGTTTTCAAAATGAGGGTTCGTTTTTATTCTAAAGATCGATATTATTATTTCTAGCAGTTTTTGAGTCATATTCGCTGTAATATAAGATCGATCACGGATGTGTTTTTGGTAACTGATATTTAGATTTTCTATCATGCATGAATGGAAAAAAGGAAAAAACATGAAGTTTTTTCAAAATGAGGGTCCGTTTTGATTCTAAAAGTCGATATTATTATTCCTAGCAGTTTTTAAGTCATATTCGCTGTAATATAAGATCGATCCCGGATGTATTTATATTCGACACGAAAAGCAGCAACAGAATGCGCTTCTAAATGCAAATGCAATATGGCCGACGAAAAGTAACACAAAACCAAGTCAAAAATATAATATTTCACCGAACGTCATTGTTGAAAATATGCGCGCGCTCTATTGTGTGACTTTTCACTAGTTCTACTTTTCAACACTGAAAGCGTGTCTGCAACTTTTTTTGTTGAATAAAGAGTAGGTGAACGTAACGCATGCGTCGTTGGATGAGCTATAGCTATATATGCACCTTGAGTTCAAAAAAACGGTAATATCATTGCCTTTTTGTTTGATTCATCACTCATTTCAATTGTTTTAAAATTTATTTCAATTTCAATTTGATATACATTTTATTCACACCTGAAACATAAACACATGATACAAAAATACAAAACCATAAAAGACATTTCGATGTGTGAAGCCCGCGTAAGGATAATGCCTTATGTGCGAGCTAGCTAATAGACATTGAAAAATAATACACTCAACAGGCAAACGTATAGGCCTACATATGAGATTTTTTTTTTTTTCTTATCATTTAATTTTTTTAAATTTTCATCCAATAAATGTATACTTAACAATAGATACATTTTTCTCGTTCAAGTGTCCACAAAACCCACTGAGGGTTAATCTATGGAATATACTGAAAATACTCACTTCAAAGATAATTTACACATAATTTAAAAATAATCACTTCAAAAATAATGTACACATCTTCTTCCAAATGAATAAATAACATACCAGCGAAACACAAATTACCACAATACAAATGAATGAAACAACAATGAATTACCAAATATACTATTGCTATAACTCTACTCCACAATCACTACTGATAATAATAATAAAAATATTAGTAATTTGTATTTATTTTGATAAAATAAAATCTATATTGACGTCATGTGATATACCAGTACTGTGAAAAATGAATAAATAATAATAATAATAATAATAATAATAATAATAATAATAATAATAATAATAATAATAATAATAATGATACAATACATAAACTTCCGAACAATTGAGAGTCTACTTGTGCTTTTATCCCTTACATAAATTGACACAGAAATCTCGACCTGATTGGATAATCCAATTAGTGAATATATTGTACAATTTGCGAATTTCAATAGAAACTTGATTAATCATTCGATTATACATTTTTAATCTCATGTAATCAACTTGTTGTTGTCCAATTTGATCATTTCTCCGTTGAATTTTTAATAATAATTAGTCATGCCTGTTGCTAAAATTCCTGATAGGTGTCTCAATTTATAGCTATAGCTGATTGGTGCACAAAATGACATTATATTTTTGTTTTATCAAAAAGAAACTTCAGAATAATCATCATTAACATAAATTTTGATGAAAATTTGAATTTATTCGAATTTCCAATTTTTCTCCTCTGGGTTATTCTCATGAGTTTTTTTAAACTTCGAATTTTTTTTTCACAAAAGTGGTGCTAACGATTTCGCCTCAAAACTATAGACACTATCGAGCTAGAAATGGCACATATTCCAATTGTCCATGAGAAGTGAAGACGAGGAAGACCATATAATAGGGGACGCTGAAGAGCGTATACCTGAATATATTCTACTTAGTCGTGTGACAAGGGCTTCGGGGTACTTTTCTATGGATGGTTGTAAAATGTGGTTAGATATCAGGTGAGGTTGAACATCCAAACCCGTGTCACAGAACAGAGTCGACAGAGTAGAAAAATGCACCTTGTAGAAGCTGTGTGATTGACTATCTACTGAATGTTACGTTTTTTTTTTCATTCATCCAATTCTTCTCCCAGTAGATCTACAACATTCTCAAGATCCTTAGATATTAATGTACATATTGAAATATGTATCATGTCAGTTACAAAATACAAACATAAATAAGACAAATACGAACATATAGGTTTACATTATAGATAGAAAGCGTAGAGCCGGTTATATCAAGTGATTATTAGTGAATTAAGGAAAAATTAGCAAATTAATTTGTTATTACCCTTGGATACATATGTTATTTTTGTACCCAAAGTAATGATTAACTGATTAATATTTAATAATCAGTTGGTACAATCGGCTCTTAGGAATGGATATGACACAATTTGGAATATTGGGTCAAGTCGAACAATTAAAAATGAATAAATTTACTCATGGATGGTTACATGCGTCAATTAAATCCTTTTCACAGCAAATAATTATACCTCTTTTATCGTTATCAGATAAAGCGGGAGAACCAGGAACATATTTACTTGACAGGAGATAGATAGGTGGCTGTAAAGAGCAATAAAGCAACCAGAATATTTAGAAGTGGTCTTTGGAAGCGAATTAGTCTGGAAAGAAGGGCAGCCAGAAGGACTAAGGATGCTGAAAAGTCGATGGAAGTGAAAACTTCTATACTCCAATGGTTAAGTCTAGAAGTCTAGAAGAATCGTCTGAAAAAGTGAAAAAAAATCATAGAATTCACAATTATTCAGTTTGTTTGTTTGTAGACGACTTTTCTCCGTGACGAGCGTATACATAACCGCTCTTACGTTTCAATTCAACTAGACGATAATATTCTATTTTTATCAATCATATCACATTTGAGCCAAGTCAATTATCGCTAGCGGTAGTAACTGAAGTCACCGTTGGGCGTGGGTTCGAGTCCCGCATAAGGCATGGGTTTTTGTACACCTCCTTTCACCTATCATCACTTCATCGTTTCATTAACACCCGCTCATTCGTACCCCCGTATAACCTTGCTGTGGGTGGGGTCGTTGAGCAACATTAAAAAAAATATATATTGATTATCATCAATTTTATCTAACTTTATAAGGCAGCAACATGTATGGATCTTTGAAACCTTCAAACGATGCCCCAGCTTTAACGAGAGTCATATAGTTGTAATTGGTTTAGTAAATCACTCTGACATAAAACTCGCAAACAGCTGACATTAATGTGCATAATGATAATTATTATTCATTAAAACTGACCTCAAGTAAGTCAGGTTCAAACATCGAGGACATTATTTCATACAATGCTATTCTTGTGGGATACCAAGGCTAATAAACATTTATCCAATAGAAATGTCAGATTGACTTTAATGGAAAACAATATGGATCTATTCTGATTCGACACCAATATATAGAAGAGGTCAACTCTTTGTGATGCACAAAAATATAATAAATGATGAAAAAAAAACGTAGATAAAAGTTGGATGAGAAAGCCTTCGCTAAATACTCATCGAGTTAATATTGTTTATCGGACCGTAAGAAAGTATGATTCTAACTTTTAGGGCAGGATTTAGTAGTTACACAAGTCATGGACAACAAGTGTTTTAAAAAAGACCAATAAATTATTCTATATAGTTTATATACTCATACAAGTACATAATACTTATGATATATGGGCCCTATATAATGTGTATGTGTGGGTGTGTGTATCAAGCATAAGGTCCGGGGTTCTATTCCCCGACGAGGCGGTATTTTCCAGTGATAATGATATCCGTCCCATCAACATCACGTACTATAATATATATATATATATATATATATATATATATATATATATATATATATATATATATATATATATATATATATATATATATATATTCACATTAATTTATCTCCAGTGACTTATTTATACATTGATACGATTTTTGATTTAATTAAAATTGTGTATATAAAAACTGTGCATAAGGTAAATATAAAAATAATGTGAATAAAATGAATTCAAAATTAATAAATTATTAAATATATATATATATATATATATATATATATATATATATATATATATATATATATATATATATGTGTGTATATACAATCAATGAAATACATATCAAAAATATTTTAGTGAAATGATGCCAATTCTTGTAATCAACTTAGGAGAAATATTCGAGGTATCGAATTGATTTTTCCTGCAATCTGACGTGAAATCGAACACTAGAAATTATGTGAACGAGTACGATGCTGCCTAGCGGCTTATAAACGAAAAAGCTATTTTCCACTTTGCTCGGTACTTCCACTACGCCTCGTCTTCAATAGGTACAGACGAAAAATATTTTTCAATAAAAAAATGTTTACTTCACGAAAGTATGACTAGGAAAACGCCATATATGCGTTGTTAGACGAGCGGATAGTAATTGTATGGGTGAAAATGGGCGCAAACTGCATTGAGTGGTACCAATTTAGCATATTTTATGTTTTTATTTTTATGTTTATATGTTTTATTTTATGTTCTTCAAAATGGCTGACCTGATCAAGCTGAAAATTTCCAGAATTGTGTATCAAAATGTAATTTAATTTCCTGCCCAATTTCATTTTTTTGTAAAATGAAAATATTTTCTTTTTTTTCTGCTGTGTATTCTAATGGGTATTTTTGAAATCTCTAAAATTCATGAAAAAAGTTACCACCCGATAATGCCACAAAACTATACCGATCTGAGTTGGATGAGGAACCATATTGAAAAAAAAAGTTTGAAGTTGATAGTTGCAGTCGTTTGTCCTGTGGAAAACCGGCAAAAAAAAAAAAAAAAAAAAAAAAAAACATAAAAACGAACACCAATTCTTTCCAGTATGTCAAATTGAATCCTCGATAAAGCTCGTCCAATAACTCGAACCGTTTGTATGTTAGCATCTTAAAAAAGACATCACCACAAAATTTGAGTAATCAGTTACATGATCCCCGTTATATTATTACTGGAAAAAGAGGATTCGTAAACCGGTTAAACTCGACTGAGACATGGTAGAGTAGATCAGTAGCAACATTCGAAAAGTCATATAGGTCTTGGACAACGACTACGGTACCTGCCAAATGTTAACCAATAATTAGGGTCTTACAAATCTGATACCACTTGTATATTGAAGATTTTATCACCACATCAATTCTACGTGCTTTTTTATTATACTTGGGCCTAGCCCAAATGTTGACAATAGTTCAACATTTTGAAGTAGAGGCTAGCCAATTATTAGCCTAACAAATTTATAGCAAAAAATTCATTCTTTTGGAAAATACATATATTTTTTTTCTGCTGTGTTATTCTAATGGGTATTTTTGAAATGGCTAGCCAATGGCTAAAAAAACAATCAATGAATTTCTAACTAGGAAAACGCCATATATGCGTTGTCAAACGAGCGGATAGTAATAGTATGGGTAGTATGGTTAAGAACTGCTTCGAGTGGTACCAATTTAGCACATTTTATGTGTGTTTTTCAAAATGGCTGACCCGATCAAGCTGAAAATTTCCAGAAATGTGTATCAAAATGTAATTCAACTTCACGCAATATTTCATTCTTTGAGGGAAAATAATTGTTTTATTCCCGCTGTGTTATTCTGATGGGTATTTTTGAAATTTCTAAAATTCATGAAAAAAGAGTTACCCCCCGATTTTGCCACAAAACTATACAGATATAACTTAGATTAGGAACTATATCGGAAAAAAGTTTGGAGTTGATAGCTGTAGCCGTTTGACCTGTGGAGAACCGACAAAAGAACATGAAAAAAAAACATAAAAACGATCACCAATTCTCTTCAGTTTGTGAATTGAATCCTCGCTGAAGCTCGTCTAATAATTCTTGAATATCCGATAAAGTATAAAGTATGACATACCATCTAAATGATTGTAAAAACTTCGAACGTTGATCACAAAATTACGCTGAAGCTTCAACAATGCGAATTTTAGAAAAATTCACTCACATAAATTCGCGTTTCTATCGTAAACCTCGTCCCGAAAATTATGATTTCTGAAAATAATTCTTATAATTTTAATTTCCTCATATTCGAGCTATTTTATTCCGATCAAGTGTTTGTAATTGTAATCACGGTATGATATTTATAAGGTCCCCCCCCCCACCCCCCCCCCCCATAATGTCGATAAAGTAATGTACATGTATATTTGATACGTAATGATAATCAATTACTGTATGCATAGTACATGTACGTGATAGGTCTATACCCATACTGTTGAGCCGACAGAAAAATTCAATTACTCTTCACTTTCAAATGAAAGTGTTCTTTTTACTGATTTCATTCAATAGTGTTAATTGAGCCAGAATAACGGCGAGCTGAAAAATGATATAACAAAGAGGTGTGAATAACCTCTGTCCTCTCATCAATAATCATCAGCAATTGCGCATACATCGTACTACATGCAGTACCATTGAGCGAGGGGTTAACAACTCCTGAAATCCGGTGTACACTTGCCATGAAATCCCCTTGAAATCCGTATGAAATAACTTGAAATCCCCTTGAAATCCGTATAAAATCTCTTGAAATCCCCTGAAATCTCTTGAAATCTCTGAAATCCCCTGAAATCAGGTGTACACCAAATTTGGGAGTTGTAGACCCCTCACCATTGAGTCATCAGTCTTTCACTTCATTCGAATTCCTCACCAATGTCACTTTTATCAACAACAATCGAGTCTAGTTTCAATTATTGCTGCTTCAATTGGAACCACCCCTCTGTCATTAAGCTGCCAGATAACAGTATACAGCCTGATTAACACGGTCCAAGTTTTCATCCAAGTCCTTGGATTCAAGGGTTGATTACAAGTTCTTGGATCGTCTAAATGGAAAACTTGAAGCAAAAAGCTTCTATTCAACCCTGGAATTCAACCTTTCATCCAAGTCATTTTGTTCAGAAAATTCTTATATTTCGTTCAACCTGTGATGAAACCAACCAATCAGAGGCTTTGACGTCACACAAGTCTAGCGCGCATGCGCACTTAACGGCGATCGCTTGATATCCCGCCATATCTGATTGCCAGTCAGCTGTTACAAGTCATCTAGATACTCGATCAGCATGTTCAACTATTGGGATTAATGTGCCGTGTATGGCCTTCAATAGATTGGACTGTGTAGACAGGCGTTCAATGTTCCATCCTTGTTGCTGTCAAAGTACTTGGACCAACCTTGAATCCACGGACTTGGATGAAAACTTGGACCGTGTAAATCAGGCTTAATCTTATATTTTATATATATTGGGTTCAACGACGCACTGTAAGGATAGCGAAGATCTAATGGCGTCGGATGGACGATTATTGAGATAAAGGTTTTTTGGGTAATGGGAAGGAAGCGGTCGTGGACCATATTGTAGGAACCATCCCGGCATTAGCCTAGACTACAGATGGAAACCACGAAGCAACCCTGTAAAGATGGTCGGCGGCGGGGATCGAACCGGGTTCAAAATTCCCTTCGTCTCCTGGATCACATGAATCGAGCGTGTTAACCACTGTGCTACGTATGCCAATAAATCTTATCATATAACAGATGATATATATTTATTCATCATCATTTATGTATGACTGAAATTAAACGATTGTGG
This sequence comes from Brachyptera putata, assembly GCA_907164805.1. Taxonomy (NCBI): domain Eukaryota; kingdom Metazoa; phylum Arthropoda; class Insecta; order Plecoptera; family Taeniopterygidae; genus Brachyptera; species Brachyptera putata. The sequence goes on along the minus strand of OU015471.1, from coordinate 20,778,684 downwards.
AATTACGTAAAATGAGGCCGGTCATCTGGTTAAGATTATTGAGTTGAATAATTGCTGACTGTACCCGATTCAGGATTGAAATCAGAAACTTCTATGAACCCGTTTCATTTAGTTCACGATGGTTAAGTTATATATTATAATTTACATTTTTCATCTTCATGTTATCTTCTTTTTTAATGCTGCTTAACGACCCCACCAACAGCTAGGTTATACGGGGGTACGAATGAGCGGATTATATGAAACGATGAAGTGATGATAGGTGAAAGGACGTTTACAAAAACCCATGCCTTATGCGGGACTCGAACCCAGGCCCAACGGTGACTTCAGTTACTACCGCTAGCGATAATTGACTTAGCCACCGGGGCGACTTTCATCTTATCTATAGGCTATAACTTTTCTTTATATTTTATAATTATATATTATATATTCAATTCAAATACAATTATATAATCATTTCAGTAATCAGTATAAGTGGTTCGCGCAGTTGTGGTGCCAAACCGAGCCAAACTGATAATTAAGATTTTATGACTCAATTATATTTTAAGGTTTCAAAACAACATACCGTACGTAATGGAGGATTATGGAAATTAGATTAATTAGATGAATATTGCTCAATTCAGTGATTACAATTCACTGCAATCGGATCTGAAGTTATGTAAATTGACATAACTATGGAAAAAAATGTAATAATTATTTAATTATTTTGAATTCATATTTTGTATGTGATATATGATCTTTATCATCATCTAGATGATAATTTCGTAATTTAATTAGAGAACCGTAGAGAATTGACTTGCATTTCACATACCGAAAAAAAGACGTTATTTTGTACGCGGCATGCGGTTCAGGAAAAATGACCAATAGACTTCAAACTTTTTTCCGTATTGGTGTAACACCAGGATAGGTGGAAATCGTTATTCAGAAAAAATCGGTTAAACGGTTTTTCCGGAAAAAATGTGGAGAGTTTTGAAAATTTCTATGAGAATAACCTATAGGGGGAGAATATACTTAAAAACGAAAATTCTTCAAGAGAAGTCAAATTCACACCAAATATGAAAACAAGTGTCATACATATTTTCAAATATTTTTTTAACAATCGGAAGCGAAGAAATAGCAATAAAAGTATACATTCGATCGAATATTAGGATCAACAGGTTTTGCAAGGTAGATGTGAACCCGATTACACTATAAATAGCAACAATAATATATATTCATTGGGTTTAACGACGCATTGTAATTATAACTAAGATCTATTGGCGTCGGATGGACGATTAATGAGGTGACAAAGGTTTCTCAGATAGTAGGAAAGATAGTGGGAAGGAAGCGGTCGTGGCCTATATTGTGAGAACCATCCCAGCATTAGCCTAGACTACAGAGGGAAACCACGAAAAAAACATGTAGAGAAGGACAGCGCGGCAGATATCGAACCAGGTCCGAAATCCCCTCGTCTCCCGAATCACAGAAAGCGAGCGCATTAACCACTACGCTACATGTGCTGGTAATCAGGTTTTAACCAGAGCAGGAATAACAACAATGTTTTGTGTTAGTACCTGTATCAAAATATATTAATTGATTTTAATTAATGATCCTACAAAATTAATGTATTACGTATCAAATTACCACAATTCTATAATATGACCTTCTATTTATCGAAAATCAGAAGTGACATTATTTCCGGTTCTTTCTCTCACTTTCACTGACAGCAGTTTATAGAAACATATGTAACATATCCAGTTGGAGTCACCTCTTTTCATACACCGCCTTCTCGCTCACGTAATCATAGCTCAACAAACCGGTCAAATTCAAGTTCCTAATCACGCTTCAAGGTCGTTTGTTAAACTAGGAAAACGCCATATATGCGTTGATGGACGAGCGGATAGAAATAGTGTGGGTAAAAATGGGTAAAAACTGCTTCGAGTGGTACCAATTTAGCACATTTTGTTTTTTCTTCAAAATGACTGACCCGATCAAGTTGAATTTTTTTTTAATGTGTATCAAAATGTAATTCAATTTCACGCAAAATTTCATTTTCTTGGAAAATATTTTTTTTTCCGCTATGTTATTCTAATGGGTATTTTTGAATTTCTAAAATTCATAAAAAAAAAGTTACGACCCGATAATGCCACAAAACTATACAAATCTTAGCTATATGAGGAACCATATTGAAAAAACGTTCGAAGTTGGCAGCAGTAGCCGTTTGATCTGTGGAGAACCGACAAAAAAAACATGAGAATAAAAAAACAAAAAAAAACGAACACCAATTTGTTCCAGTATGTCAAATTGAATCCTCGCTAAAGCTCGTCTAATAATGCAATCGGGTTTACGCCGCACTGCGATGATGATGCCTACGATCTATTGAAGTTGGTGAATGCGATCATGAAAATATACTAGGCGAACGCAGAATATGCGTTGTACGCTGAGCGAGATGTCTATATAAAGAATAATCGAAAAATCTACACACCTTGGTCATATATAATATATTTCATTCCGTTACTATCAAATCTAGAGAGCCGTGTGACTATCATTGCAACATTTTTCTGCTATTATTTCTATCTATTCGATGAATAAAAAACATGTATTACATTATTTTCTTCAAAACGGCTGGTCCGATTTGCATACACATTTTTTATAATCTGTATCATTTCTCGTGTCTTTTTTTCTCGTGTTAACATTTGAGGACAATTAGAGTTATATTGGAGAGATTTTAGTTTTCAATTTTTCAAGCTCAGCCTAATCTTATGGGGATTTTAGAAATTTTGAGATGATGTTTATCAAAAACAGTCCAATCGATTTGACCCAGAAACTATACAGCTGTTCTAAGTTGCATAAGTTTGCGTATACAGAAAAAGTTTCATGTCGATCGGTCAAACCCTGCAACTTGTGCAGTGCTGACAAACAAAACAAAACAAAACAAAACAAAAAAACACAAACAAAGCTTCGTAAGAGGTGGGTAGAAATCTTCGCTGATCTTTGCTGATCTTCATTTCTGAAAATGCAAGGTTATTTTATTTGTGTTCATCGATAGTGGAAAGGAATCGGTCGTGGCCTGATACTAAGATGATGATGATGACCATTGTTTGCTTAACGACCCCACCAACAGCTAGGTTATACGGGGGTACGAATGTGCAGATGATTATGAAACTATGAATTGATGATGAGTGAAAAGACATTTACAAAATCCAAGCCTTATGCGGGACTCGAACCCATGCCCAACGGAGACTTTAGTTACTGAAGCGATGCCTCAGCTGACTGAGCTACCGAGGGTGGCCTGTAATTATGAAAACGTCCCAGAATGAAACTGACCGACAGAGGAAAACCGTCAAACCCTCTATTAGGATAGTCGCGACTCGAATCGAATCATGACCTCCTCAATGACGGTTCAACGTGCTAGTCACTGGTCCACTTGTCTTACTCCATGGTCATTGTTAGACCAAATGAGACTTTCGTTTTTATCCATTAGTTATCACTAGTATGTATTCATTTGTTTCTACAAGTAGTTAGTAACAGGTGGTTCGATTGATAATTTAATATGTACAATATAATCTAAACAAAACTAATTGAATTTATGATTATTGCAGATCTGGGTTACCTACTTCCTACATCATTTTGCTAATGGTGACGTCATAGAAATGCGTACGTGGTTCCAAACTCGGTCGAAACAAAAAGAGACAAACTATAACTCTGAACAAATTGAAAAGAACAAAATTCCATCATCGAACGCGGAACTAAATTATCCTGTCATATAACCCATGGTCAAAAGTATCTCTATGTTGTTTTTGATCAAATAGGAAAAATGAACCATCCATGCAGAAAAACGATATGCGGATAAATTTAACACTGATTGAATGGGAGTAGGACGAGACAAAATGAATGATGGAAGTGAAATCATATATATATATATATATATATATATATATATATATATATATATATATATATATATATATATATATATATATATATATATATGAGTAGGCCTATTTGGGAGATTCGAACCCTGGGTCTCCAGCCGAAGGCATGCGTTGTACCAATGCACCGATGAAAAGTTGATCTATACAAATTCCTATACAAATTGACTAGTTACCTTATATGAGCTCCATACAATTTAAGGGATTGAACGCTTTTGTAAGAGGCATCTGCGTTTTAATCGTGGTCTTGTTTGTCATTAAATATCACTAGGAAAACGCAGAATGTGCGTTGTGAGATGAGCGCAGAAGTATGGAAATCTGGAATTGAAAAATATTCTGTCAGCCCAATCTACATCTACAAACCTTGGATTACTTCAAACGCTGAAAAACCTGACCTGCAACGCGTTGCTATTTATAGAGCAACCTGTCGCATATATACACTTTGCATTACATGTTTTGATCCTATTTGATGAAATGTATACTTTTATTGCATTTTCTTCGTCATGTCTCATCCGATTGTTGCACAAATTATTGAAAATGTGTATGATAGTTTTTTCCATATTCTGTATATGAATTTGAAAGCTTTAGAAAAATTTTCGTTTTGTAGTATTTTCCCCCTGGGTTATTCTTACGGGGATTTTCCGAACTTTTCAGATTTTTCCCGGAAAAACCGTTTGACCGATTTTTCTGAGAAACAATTTTTCGGTATATGGAATGAAAATCTTCGCTACGCTCATATAATTAACCAATAGGATTTGTATGATTAATTTTGGCGAACGATCATCTTTCTACAAAACACTTACCTTTCCCAACATATTAATTGCTGCGACTTCAACTTCAACATTAACATTGACGTGATTTGGTGCTTATCTACAACTAGGCTCGCCTTGAGAACAAAGGTGTGTGAATTAAAATCAATGATGAAACCAGATTTGCAACGTCCTAATGTTTCACAATTTATGAATAGAACGTGTCCATCCGTCATGTAACATACTTTTACTCACAAATACGTTTTTTGAGGCCAAATTAATTACTCTGTTGTATTTTTCTCATGAATGATTCAAGAGGTAGGGGGAGGGGGGTTGGGGGAAGAAGGGATGGTTTGCTTCGAGGTGCGTTCCGGTTCCTTTTTATTCACAAATTGGGCACTCTCTCTCTCTCTCTCTCTCATGCGTCCAATCTCTCTCTCTTCTCTCTCTCCTCTTCCTCTATTTCTCTCCTCTCTCCTCTCTTCTCATCCTCTCTCTCTACATCTCTCAGCTCTCTATATAGGAGTATATATAGATATTATGATATAGATATATATATATATAGAGAATAATTATATTAGATAAGATATATATATATATCTATTATAAATAGAGTATATATATTAAATTATTATATATATATATATTATAATATATATATATATATATATATATATATATATATATATATGGGGTCTATATAAGGAAAAATTACTATCAATATACAAGTAAGACTAGCAGGTAGTCGACGTAAATATTTGTGGTGAGACATGTACGCAAATTTTATTTCAATTTCAGTTTCGTAAAAAACAATGAGAGAAAAGATCAGTCAAGAAATGGCATATTAACCTAAACATTTTATGTGACCGCAAATACATAACCTGGTAGTACCAATCATGTTATTCCATCGCATATTACATATCATAATATACATTTTATAATCATGTATAGTATGTAATACTAGAAAACGCCATATATGCGTTGTTAGACGAGCGAATAGTAATAGTATGGATAAAAATGGGTAAAAACTGCTTCGAGTGGTACCAATTTAGCACATTTTATGTTTTTTTTTCTTCAAAATGGCTCACCCGATCAAGTTGAAATTTTTTAGAAATGTGTATAAAAATATAATTCAACTTCACGCAAAATTTCATTTTTTTGGGAAAAAAAAACATTTTTTTTCCGTCATGTTATTCTGATGGGTATTTTTGAAATTTCTAAAATTCATAAAAAAAAAAGTTACCCCCCGATAATGCCACAAAACTATACAGATCTAAGTTAGATGACGAACCATATTGGAAAAAAGTTAGAAGTTGATAAGCCGTTTGACCTGTGGCGAACCGACAAAAAAACATGAAAACAAAAAAACAGAAAAATAAAAAAATAAATGAATAAATAAAAACGAACGCCAATTTTTTTCAGTGTGTCAAATTGAATCCTCGCTAAAGCTCGTCTAACTACATTGGAGGTGTTAACAACTCACAAATTTGGGGTACACCTGATATCAGATTTCAAGATTCCAGGTGACTTTGGGGATCTCAGTAATTTCGAGAAATTTACAGGGATTTCAAGATACTTCACGGGATTTCAGGAATTCTAATTTGATATAGGATTAGTAGACGAGCTTTAGCGAGGGTTCAATTTGACATACAGAAATTTGGTGTTCGTTTTTATGTTTTTTTTTTCTTTCGTGTTTTTTTGTCGGTTCTCCACAGATTAAACGGCCACAGCTATCTACTTCAAACATTTTGTTAATATGGTTCCTCATCTAACTTAGATCTGTGTAGTTGTATGGCATTATCGGGTGGTAACTTTCATTTTTATTAATTTTAGAAATTCCAAAAACACCCATTAGAATAACACTGCGAAAAAAAAAGAAAATATTTTCATTTAAAAAAAAAATGTAATTTTGCGTTACATGTTGCAGGTGATTAATGTTGAATGACATTTTGATACACATTTGTGGAAACTTTCACCTTGATCGGGTCAGCCATTTTGAAGAAAAACCATAAAATGTGCTAAATTGGTACCACTCGAAGCAGTTCTTACCCATACTATTACTATCCGCTCGTTTAGCAACGCATATATGGCGTTTTCCTAGTAAATGCAACATGTAATTAAGTGAGATGTGTGTTCTGTGTGCAGTGGTGACCGGCTCCACGGATGGTATCGGCAAGGCGTACGCCCTCGAGCTGGCCAAGAGAGGGATGAACATTGTGCTCGTCAGCCGTACGCAGAACAAGCTGGAGCACGTGGCGAGGGAGATAGGTAACTACTCATCGCATACGTCATACTCCCTTGACACGATCAACTTTATTGGATGAGCGAAGCGAAGACTCAATTTCACTTGACTCGAAAAAAGGTTGTTCTCTTTCGCGCTCTACAGGTCAAACAAAAATTCAAATTCAATTGAAATTTGGAATGCCCAAGTATCATCATCTGGATTGAATCCCATTGTTTTTTATGCGCAATTTCATTCTCATTAGCTCATCCATCAACGCGGAAACACATAACGCGTTTTCCTAGTTTCTATCTATTTGATGAATAAAAAACATGTATTACATCATTTTCTTCGAAACGCCTTGTCCGAATTGGATACAAATCTCTAATTATTTGTATTTCTCTAGTTTCCACATTTGAGGAAAATTTGAATTATATTGGTGAGATTTTATTTATCAATTTTTTTCCACCCAGTCTAATCTTACGGGGTTTTTAGAAACTTCGAGATAATGTTTCTCCAAAATGGTACCATAGATTTGACCCCAAAACTATACAGTTCCAAGTTGGATGAGTTTGAGTATGAAAAAAGTTTCATGTCGATCGGTCAAACTCTGCGACCCTGTGCAGTGCTTACGAAAAAAAAAACAGTCAAAGCTCCGTAAGAGTTTGGTAAAAATCTTCGCTAACGCTTATCCAAAAATAGATATATACATATTATCCATCTGCTTCCATGTTCACGAACCTGTGTAATTGACTAAAGGGTTTATCAACCCCAGAATAATTTTATTCTGCCCAATCAATATGACATTTCATTTTGAAAATTCGATCAGTTTTAAGATAATAAGTCAATGAATTTTCATCACATTCTTGGTATTCATTGACGTAATTATCTCAGAAATGATTCAATTCACAAAAATATGATGTCACATTAATTGAAGAGCATGAAATTATTTTGGAGTTGATACCCTTTTCATTCAATTATACTATAGTTCGTAAAACGTAGAAAAGCATTTTTAAAAGCACCGTATACATGCACCCCCTCAAGTGCTGCTTTTGCCATATAGAACTAGTCGTATTACATTGCTCGTATATTTTTGTAACGACATTCGAAAAGGGGCTAAATTTAATTACTCTGTTTTTTTTTCATGAATTTTTCAGAGGTAGGGGGAGGGGGGGGGGGGGAAAGAGGGAGGGTTTTTGCTTCGAGGTGCTTTCCCGGTTCCTTTTTTCCAAAAATTGGGGCCTCCTCTCTCTCCCTCTCCTCTCTCTCTCCCCCTTCTCTCTTTCTCTTCCTCCTCTTTCTCTCTCTCTCTCTCTCTCTCTCTTTCTATATAAATATATATATATTATATATATATATAAAATATATATAATAATAATTATATATATTAAAATATATATATTATATTATATATAAATATATATATATATAATTTTATTTATATTTTAATATATATATATATTATATATCTATATATGACATCTATAAGGAAAATTACTATCAATACAAGTGAGGCTAGCAGGTAGTCGACGAAAATATTTGTGGTGAGACATGTACGTAAATTTTATTTCAATTTCAGTTTCGTAAAAAACTTTGATAAAAAAGACACGTCAATAAATGAAATAGCATATTAACCTAAACATTTTATGTGACCGCAAATACATAACCTGGTAGTACCAATCATGTTATTCCATCGCATATTACATATCATAATATACATTTTATAATCATGTATAGTATGTAATACTAGAAAACGCCATATATGCGTTGTTAGACGAGCGAATAGTAATAGTATGGATAAAAATGGGTAAAAACTGCTTCGAGTGGTACCAATTTAGCACATTTTATGTTTTTTTTTCTTCAAAATGGCTCACCCGATCAAGTTGAAATTTTTTAGAAATGTGTATAAAAATATAATTCAACTTCACGCAAAATTTCATTTTTTTGGGAAAAAAAAACATTTTTTTTCCGTCATGTTATTCTGATGGGTATTTTTGAAATTTCTAAAATTCATAAAAAAAAAAGTTACCCCCCGATAATGCCACAAAACTATACAGATCTAAGTTAGATGACGAACCATATTGGAAAAAGTTAGAAGTTGATAAGCCGTTTGACCTGTGGCGAACCGACAAAAAAACATGAAAACAAAAAAACAGAAAAATAAAAAATAAATGAATAAATAAAAACGAACGCCAATTTTTTTCAGTGTGTCAAATTGAATCCTCGCTAAAGCTCGTCTAACTACATTGGAGGGGTTAACAACTCGCAAATTTGGGGCATACCTAATATCGGATTTCAAGATTTCATGTGATTTTGGGGATTTCAGTAATTTCGATAGATTTCCAGGGATTTCAGGAATTTGAAATTGATATCGAATTAGTAGACGAGCTTCAGCGAGGATTCAATTTGACATACTGAAAAAATTTGATGTTCGTTTTTATGTTTTTTTTTTCTTTCATGTTCTTTTGTCGGTTCTCCACAGGTCAAACGGCTACCGCTATCTACTTCGAACTTTTTTTCAATATGGTTCCTCATCAAACTCAGATCTGTATAGTTTTATGGCATTATCGGGTGGTAACTTTTATTTTTAATAATTTTAGAAATTTCCAAAACACCCATTAGAATAACACTGCGAAAAAAAAGAAAATATTTTTAATTGAAAAAAATAATGGTACATTTTGCAGGTGTAATGTTGAATGACATGTTGATACACATTTGTGGGAACTTGCAGCTTGATCGGGTCAGCCATTTTGAAGAAAAACCATAAAATGTGCTGAATTGGCACCACTCGAAGCAGTTTTTACCCATAATATTACTATCCGCTCGTCTAACAACGCATATATGGCGTTTTCCTAGTAAATGCCACATGTAATTAATCGAGATGTGTGTTCTGTGTGCAGTGGTGACCGGCTCCACGGATGGTATCGGCAAGGCGTACGCCCTCGAGCTGGCCAAGAGAGGGATGAACATCGTGCTCGTCAGCCGTACGCAGAACAAGCTGGAGCACGTGGCGAGGGAGATAGGTAACTACTCATCGCATACGTCATATTCCCTTGACACGATCAACTTTATTGGATGAGCGAAGCGAAGACTCAATTTCACTTGACTCGAAAAAAAGTAATTTTTTTTTCTTTTTTTTTTTTTGCGTTCTATAGGTCAAACAAAAATTCAAATTCAATTGAAACTTGAAATGCCCAAGTATCATCATCTGGATTGGATCACATTGTTTTTTATGCACAATTTCATTCTCATTAGCTCATCCATCAACGCGGAAACACATAACGCGTTTTCCTAGTTTCTATCTATTTGATGAATAAAAAACATGTATTACATCATTTTCTTCGAAACGCCCAGTCCGAATTGGATACAAATCTCTAATCATCTGTATTTCTTCAGTTCCCACATTTGAGGAAAATTTGAATTATATTGGTGAGATTTTATTTATCAATTTTTTTCCACCCAGTCTAATCTTACGGAGTTTTTAGAAACTTCGAGATGATGTTTCACCAAAATGGTCCCACAGATTTGACCCCAAAACAGTTCCAAGTTGGATGAGTTTGCGTATAAAAAAAGTTTCATGTCGATCGGTCAAACTCTGCGACCCTGTGCAGTGCTTACAAGAAAAAAGAAAAAAACAGTCAAAGCTCCGTAAGAGTTTGGTAAAAATCTTCGCTAACGCTTATCCAAAAATAGATATATACATATTATCCATCTGCTTCCATGTTCACGAACCTGTGTAATTGACTAAAGGGTTTATCAACCCCAGAATAATTTTATTCTGCCCAATCAATATGACATTTCATTTTTGAAAATTCGATCAGTTTTAAGATAATAAGTCAATGAATTTTCATCACATTCTTGGTATTCATTGACGTATTATCTTAGAAATGATTCAATTCACAAACATTTGATGTCACATTAATTGAAGAGCATGAAATTATTTCGGATATTGATACACTTTTCATTCAATTACACTATAGTCCGTGAAACGTAGAAACATTTTTAAAAGCACCGTATACGACCCCCTAAGTGCTGCTTTTGCCATATAGAAC
>OU015471.1:20692425-20759764 GCA_907164805.1 Brachyptera putata | reverse complement strand
TATGAACCCGTAAAAAATTGGACAAATCGATGATGGCCCGATTTCGTTTCGTTTTAAAGTTATAGAATAACCCTCCAGAAACCACTATGCACCTCTGTAAAGATGGACGGCGGCGGAGATCGAACCAGGTCCGATATCCCCCTCATCTATCGGATCAAATGAAGCGAGCACATTAGCAACTGAGCATGTGCGGGTTTATGATAGACCTAGAGTTCTGATTCATCACGTTTAAGGGGAGGGGGGGGGGGCAACACCGAAATCCAAAAGTCTTATATATTACACCCGATTATGTTTATTTTTTCCACTGTGGTCTTATATTACTCCCCCCCCCCCCCCCAAAAAAAAAATATATATGAAGTTAAATTTTTTTCTTAAAATATTTCATTTTTTTTTACATTCCAGTTTTGTTTGACTTTTACCTATTTAGTATTTACCCTTTCACCCCGGAAATCCTTTATTTGATAAATATACCGTAGTTTATGTCCCCCGGCCCTCTTCTAGTTAGTTATCTCGTCATGCGTTGCGGCACGCGTGCGTATAGCTCTTCCGGGCGAATGTTGACTTAGGCCTACTACTATTTCATGCAAACTCATGCAAAATGCAATTCGCTGATATCTTCCAATTGCTGCAATCGCATTTTAGTTAATTTTTGTACTAATGTCGAGTTATCAATTTAAGTTGTTGAGTCATTTCGCTGATGACTTAACATTAGTGTCCTAATATTCATATCGAAGTTTAATGTTTATATGTGCGGATATTTTTGTGAATAATTCATTATGTATACATATATTCTGAAATAAAAGGAATTCGACTTCAAATTATTATTATCATTACTTTTCATATTTTACATTTTTTTTTATTCATTACAGATTGTTCATAAAACAGGTGGTAATGGTTACTATACCTAATGAAATTACAGTCAAACATACTCGATATAATTATACTTCGTTATTTTTTTCTTAGCTTTCTTCTTAAATCACCAATCTTCGTTATGTTCTTGATATCTTCTTCCAATTCATTCCATTCCCGCGTCGTTCTTTGAATGAATCCATATTTACCTACTTCTCCATCCACTTTTTCCACTTACATACTTACCCCTCCCCTTGTACTTCTTTGTAATCCCTTCCCAATTCTATTGCTTAATTCATCCCATCCTGTATATTCATTCTTGACTCTAACAAAATTGTATAATCTTTATATTTGTCTTGGTTTCGCCAAATTTTCCCATCCCATTTCCTCAATCATTTTACTAGGTCTTTCATTATTATCAAATCATTTCTCACATAATCACAAGAATTCATTTATGCATTCACATCTCACACGTATCAGAGATAGATTGATAACCATACTCATATAGTGAACAGGAAAATATATTTTCAATGCCTCATTTATTCATTTATTCCCTTTAGAATTTTTGAGTTTTCCAAAAATAATACAAGTAATAACAGAATGAAGGAAGATATATTATCTGATTTTTTTTTGAGGAAGTTCAACATTGTTTTACTGAATTTCTGATGTTTTGTTCAATTTATCAAAGAATAAAATGAGGTTAGGCTATTGATTATACTGACTAGATGTGTGTGCAAGTGAGTGTCTATTTCATCCCGACAACTTGATTAAAGTGTATTTTTTTGTGTCATAAATGTCAACAGACCCGCAGAGAAGTCAAAATTCTTGACTTTGCGGGTCTATCAAATATATTTATATATACATATATATATATATATATATATATATATATATATATATATATATATATATATTTTATTCGATAATGAAAAAACTCAAAAATAAAATATGAAACCTTTATCATTATTATTATTTATAATTATATAAATTGTTTGCTCAACAATTCCACCAACAGATGACTCATATGAGCTATAAATCGTGGACTACGAAGTACTTCAGATTGAAACTTACTATTCAATATTACGTGATGAATTTCGTGAAGGCCCATGCAATATGCAACAGATTATTCATGTGGACATTTTCATGTCAATATAGAAAACACACGAAGCGTATAAAACGCAATAAATTCAAAGAAAAACATTTTTTAAATAATGTAGGTCCTATATATATATATATATATATATATATATATATATATATATATATATATATATATATATATATATATATATATATATATATATATATATATATATATATATATATATATATATATATATATATATATATATATATATATATATATATATATATATATATATATATATATATATATATATATATATATATATATATATATATATATATATATATATATATATATATATATATATATATATATATATATATATATATATATATATATATATATATATATATATATATATATATATATATATATATATATATATATATATATATATATATAGGCCTATATATATATATAAATATAAATATAAATAAACTCATGTTATGAGTATCACACAATTTCCTGCTTGATTCTCCTTTGAGAAAGTTTATTACTGAAAGTTGAAAGGTATGAGGCATTTTATACACTGATATAGATTACAGATTTCAACTGTCAGGTTTATAGTTCACACGATTTATTTATTGACTGTAGGCATTCAATAACTGATTCTGATGTATTTTTGTTTGTTTACCCAATTAAATGCATGATTCTTGACGTCAGTGAATCGAGAAATAAGATAGTGTCCTCAATACCACTCGAGTTATTTCAGTAACAACACGATTTCTGTGAACCATTCGAAAACCAAGTAACTCAATTTAGTACAAGCAGAGCAACGACCCTTCGAGCAATAATTATCAATTATTAATTAAATGATGAAAATGAGGCAATTAAAACTGTAAAATGTATAGAATATAACTATGGGGAAACTCAGAATAGAATATGCGTTGTGAGATGAGAGAGATATCTAAATAGAGTCTAATCGAAAACTCTGCACCTTGATTCATATGAAATATACTTCATTCAGTTATTATCGAATCTAGGGAGCTGTGAATTCATTCTCAACATTTTTCTGCTATTATTTCCGTATACATATTTGATGAATAAAAAAAAATTATAACTTTATTTTCTTCAAAACTGTTGGTCAAAATCGCATCCAAATTCGTGATAATTAATGTGTATCATTTGTGTTAACATTCAGTGAAAATCATTCGAAGTTATTTGGAGAGGTAATTTATTTTTCAAACATTCTTGCTCACCCTAATCTAATAGAGTTTTTAGAAACTTAGAGATGATTTTTATCAAATATATGATTCAACCGATTTTACCAAAAACTATCCAATTCCGAATTGGATAGGTTTGTGTATACAGAAAAAAATTCATATCGATCAGTCAAACCCAGCGACCTATGCATTGCTTACAAACAAACGAAAAAACACACAGACAAAGCGTTTTTATAAAAAACATTTATAATAATTTTCGCTAACGCTCATCTATTAAAGTGTGTATTAACATATTTCGGTTGTTAAAGATGTTGTGATACGCTCTACAACTTATTTCAAGGTAGCCGGGCAGGTTTGTTGATTTCTGAAGGTGATCATAGAAGCTCGATCTGTGTGTGTTATACTGATAAATATGATATCACGTTTATCCAGCATGTTCCGTAATATTCACGCGTTCAAGACATGGAGACGTATTTTTTTGAGGAGAAATGGAAAGGTCTCTATACCTCCAATTTTATATTTGCTTTGTCATGTCATGCTTGCAAATGCTTAATTCGACCAACACTTTAGTATTGGCCAAGTGTCTGGGTCACAGTCTGGCACCCTCATGACTCATTACTTCACAGTGTACATGTGGAACAATTACGATCTCTACGATTACTTTATCTACTACATGAAGTTAGTAATCCAGCTATTACCCAAAAGTTAATTGGACATCAATGTATATATAACAGTGTACCGACTATATTGGTCCACGTTTTTATAATCAAATTCCCCTAAACATTAGAAATTCGACAAAGCTGTTTATATTTTTAAAAAATGTCGACCAATGGCTGAGGTGTTCTGGCAGGAGTTTTGTTTTGTTTTAAAAATATGAATTTATTTAATGGTATTTAGTTACAAATTTTATAAAACTTATATGCTAGACAATATCATCACTTTTGTGAATTTACACATTTATTAGATGAGCGTAGCGAAGATTTTCACTCAATTCTTACGGATTTTTGTCTGTGCGTTTTTTTTTTTTTTTTTTGTTTTTTGTTTTTTGTTTGTTTGTAAACACTGCACAGGTCGCAGGGTTTGACCGATCGACATGAAACTTTTTTTATATGCAAACTTATCCAACTTAGAACTGTATAGTTTTGAGGTGTAATCGGTTGGACCATTTTTGAGAAACATCATTTAGAAGTTTCTAAAAACCCCATAAGATTTGGCTGGGCGGAGAAAAATTGAAAAAAAATCTCTCCAATACGATTCAAATTTTCCACAAATGTGAACACAAGAATAATATCCATGAATAAAAATTTGGTTTGATATTCGGACCAGCCGTTTTGAAGAAAATAATATAATAAATGTATTTTATTCATCGGAAAGATAGAAATATTAGTTGAAAAATGTTGCATTGTCGAAGTCACGGCTTTCTAGATTCATTGACATCGGATGAAGTTCATTTCAAATGATCAAAGTTTGTAGAGTTTTCGATTATACTTTATATAGACATCTCGCTCATCGTACAACGCACATCCTGCGTTTGCCTAGTATTATTAGATGAGCGTAGCGAAGATTTTCACTGAACTCTTACGGAACTTTGTCTGTGCGTTTTTTTTTTTTTGTTTGTAAACACTGCACAGGTCGCAGGGTTTGACCGATCGACATGATTTTTTTTTTTGATATGCAAACTCATCCAACTTAGAACTGTATAGTTTTGAGGTCTAATCGGTTGGACCATTTTTGAGAAACATCATTTAGAAGTTTCTAAAAACCCCATAAGATTTGGCTGAGCGGAAAAAATTGAAAAATTAAATCTCTTCAATATGATTCAAATTTTCCACAAATGTGAACACAAGAATAATATAACTGAATACAAATTTGGTTTGATATTCGGACCAGCCGTTTTGGAGAAAATAATATAATGAATGTATTTTATTCATTGGAAAGATAGAAATATTAGTTGAAAATGTTGCATTGTCGAAGTCACGGCTTTCTAGATTCATTGACATCGGATGAAGTTCATTTCAAATGATCAAGGTTTGTAGAGTTTTCGATTATACTTTATATAGACATCTCGCTCATCGTACAACGCACATCCTGCGTTTGCCTAGTAAATATAAAACAATCTTATAGATAATTAGTCATATATTAGTAATGTTTAATCATTTGTCACTTCGTTTGCTTCTACGTCGACTGCTACAATATTGAATATACCTACAATTAGTCAGCCCGCACACAAGAACCTTGGTTCTTACGCGGGCTTCACATTCATTAATTTTCATTGACTTATTTATACATTGATACGATTTTTGATTTAATTAAAATTGTGTTTATAAAAACTTTGCATAATGTAAATATAAAAATAATGTGAATAAAATGAATTCAAATGAATGAAAATTAAAATGAATGCATATGTTATCCCTGAGGTAACTCAGTCTTACAATCACTAAAAATGGATCAACAATTCGTAAATCAATGTAATTAAACTAAAAAGAGTTTTATATATCTCCCTGTATCTTACTTCTACATGACTGTGCTGGTTGAACAAAGTTCATATATATATATATATATATATATATATATATATATATATATATATATATATATATATATATATATATATATATATATATATTATATATCGTCGGAGGTTCGCCTTGTACCTACAACAATCAATCAACCACAACGAAGGATTAAATCGGGGTCATTCGCGGGCCCATCAGATCATATTAACATATAGAGATAATTTTTTTACCTTCAGAAATATAGTTATATAGATATAGTCTACTCCCTTTCACTACTCAAAATTATCGATTCCACAATTCATTGACCTTTATGAATTTAGACAACTAATTTATCATCTTATCGGCCTGCATTGCAACAGAAGCATAAAATAATGCAGCTGGTAAATGAGGCAGGAAAGGTTTAGTATAAGCCTTGAGTCCAGAAGCGAGTTTTGAAGTTATTGAGTCATTATTATTTATGCAGCTTCAATTGATTTCTCCTGCCACCCTTGTTAGACGAGCTTTAGCGAGGATTCAATTTGACATACTGAAAAAAATTGGTGTTCGCTTTTATGTTTTTTTTTTCATTTTCACCCATACTATTACTATTCGCTCGTCTAACAACGCATAAATGGCGTTTCCCCATTACTGAACAATGACGATATTCATTTTCCAAATTTCAGAGAAAACTAGGAATCATTATCTTAATTGCAGATATTCCAATTATTTTAGTCGTGACGTGGACATTACTGGTTTCTGTTCATCTCTCTATACAAAATCGGTATAATGCCTACGTCATGCCTCATCTGGTTTCTGGATGCCAAAAAATTGAATTATATAATTTTCGAAATTGAGATGATGATATCTAGTTTCCTTCATAATTAGAGATATAAATATCGTCATTATTCATTGAAATCTAGTTTTCGGGTTGGGATGTCCTTTAAGTATTTGATATCAGTTTGTCACGTGGTACTAGATAATTAAAGCTTCACGTGAACAAAACAACAATAATCACACAACAGGAAACTGCCTACAATTGCTTTCACCAAAATTCTCTTCAACAGTTTTGAAGATATTTAACTGATACTGTAGGAAAATGCGTTATTCACTTCCACGTTCATGGATGAGCTAGTAAGGATGAGCTGGTAAGATGGATGAGCTAGTAAGAAGCTGGTATGAAGCTAGTAAGAAGTAAGCGATAGTAAGAATGAGTAGAAATTGAATTATTCAAAACGTTTAGCCAACAGAGTAAAAAAATAATTTTGTGAATGATAAATTGAGATGAGTATTTTAATAGAAATTGCATCAGGAAATAATCTTATATAATGGGCCTATAATATAATCAAAAAAAAATACAAAAAATACAAAAAAATAAAAAGGAAGTATAATCTTATATCGATAGATGAGCATTATATATTTTTTCTAATCTACAGAACTCAATAGTTATATCAAGTTGTTATTTTGACTCTATTCAGGTTACACATATTTTTCCATTCCAGTTGATTTTATTCGTGGACTATTGTAATAAATGTGATATTGAATGTAATTTATCATTATGTCTAATTTTGGACTAATTTCACGAATTCTCTCCCCTGGGTTATTCTTATGGGGTTTTGATAACTTTGAAATTGTTTTTCTCAGTGTTGCGCCTCAAACCTATACAGTATCGAATTAGATGAGGACAATTGTGTATTCCAAGTTCCAACTGAATTTGTGTTCTCGTTTGACATGTGAAGCGCGAAAACAAATGTACTTTTTTTTTTCTAGTACGGTGAAATTGAGTCTTCATTTCGCTCATCCAATGGAGGAATATAATTGTCATATAACTTTAATTTTACATTCTACATTTTATGTTCACATTTGTTTGTTGATATATAAATGTTTATGCCACAAACAAGCCCGAATAGGCTGTGTAGACTCTATCATGAAATGAATGTATTTTTATGTATTTTTTTATTTTATCTTCTCCACAAGAAATGTCGATATAAGCAACAATAACACAGTGTGAGTGACACATATAATATATTTTAATAATACAAGATCTGAATGAGAAATTTGAGATAAGTTCGATTTGGTGAGTGTATTCGGAAATAGCAGGATACGAGCCATAAGTTGCCTGCCCTACTTTGTGTTGTTTCAATAAACCCCTCGATATAAACCAAACGAAGGTAATAAAAAACAATATATTTATGTGCTTTTAATTTATATTCCAAAATTATTCGCTTTCTTTTATTCGATACATTTTAATGTGTTTTTATAGGACATGTATTCAAGTGTCTTTATATGTGTTATATCAATGTATTTTATTTGATATATTTTAAAAATTATTGTTTGCTTAACGACCCTACCAACAGCTAGGTTATACGGGGGTACGCATGAGCTAGTGATTAGGAAACTATTAAGTGATGATGAGTGAGAAGACGGATATATTTTAATGTATCCTCGATTGTTTATATGTTCCAAGACTACATGTGATGAATGTATATTTTGTCTATCCTTATATGTCATATTTCTATTCATATATTGGGTTTAACGACGCACTATACTGATGACTAAGATATGTTGGCGTCGGTGAATGATAATTTATGAGATGATGGAATGTTGAGATGAAAGGTTATTTCATTATGTGTTTTTGGATAGTGTGAAGGAGTCGGTCGTGGCCTGTTGTTAAGGAATCATCCTAGTATTGACCTGAACGACAGAGGGAAACCAGAGAAAAAACTGTCAGGATGGCCGTCCATAGCGGGAATCGAACCCCTGTTACCTGAATGACGGTTCAGTCTATTAACCACTCATTAATTGCATCACGAAAAATTGAAAATTTACGAATCCAAAAAATGAATGAATCCAAATTCAATTGTGATTCCATGAACAAAAAAACTTCGAAATTCTGTTTACATTCCCAACTTCAAATATACATGTATTGAAATTTGATGAATTTTATTGAATAGTGAACCAAAAAGATTGGTTTGTGGCGAAAATATCTCGACCACTCGTTAATAATAAAATCTCATATCTCTGGGAATATTATGGCGTGGCATTTCATTCCCCATATGACATAAGACCAGTATGACATTTGACAAGTATACGAGACTTGACGTGTTTCATTATGCTATGAAATAGTTTAATTAGTTTTACATCAAATCAGAATGTGATACGTCCACAGTGGGGGGGGGGGGGGGGGGGGTAGGCCCACACATCACGAATCAGCTCAATGAAATGTGCTGATCAAAAATCTTCTCGTGAATATTTTTTATGTGATGCGGTATGAGCCTGCATATGATCAAGCAAAGTGAAAAAGTTGTTAAAATAGGATTTTTTTCATCGTTATCTTGGTTTATAATTATAATGTATCTTTTTTCAGGATTATTGAAATATATCATTGTAGGGATAATAACTCGAATTTAAAAAAAGGCTCCATTTATATAAATTTTATCAAGTGTGTCATGTTTTTCGAACCTGATTTTCTCAAAATTTCAACTTTTGAAAATGTAGATAAAAATGTAGCTCAGGCGAATTTCGAGACATAATTGTATCTTTTTGTGTGAAATGATCACAGAAACAATTGCTAAATAAACCGGTTTTATGAAACGAAAATAGCTTTTCTCATCATAAGGCCCCTTGTATAAGACCGTTTCACATATTTGTGCATATCTGACCACCGTATGACCAAGGTATTAATATTAATAATAATTTCCTAATTCTGACTACGATCTTTTACAAAAGATATCGCCCCGTCATATAACACATAACATATAACATATACACAGAAGATAGAATCACAGAACTCACACAAACATTCTAACAGAAAACATAAAAACGTGTAGATAACAATGAATATACAATAATTCAAATTACGTGCTGATACAGTCAATAGTATAAATAGTGAAATATATTAGTCAAAATATGAAACAGTAGAAATGAACAATAAAATAATGTGAAAGGTCAAGCATTTGAAATAGTAATATTTAGTTAGTTTTTGAAATAGTGAAGTCAAGAATTTAAACAGAAACTGAGTGATATTAACAATTGCCTTGGGAAATATTTCTAGTCCAGATTTAAATTTAACGTCACCAACCCACCCACGAAAACGTATCGAATATTTCGTTAATTTATTGATGTGTAAAGGTTAAAATGACATAATAAGAATTTGAACTGAAAAAAAAGTTTCAAATTCCGAGAAAATTTTGAAAAAACTTGTTGAAAATATGTTGAACCGTCACATGCACGAAAGCAAGTAAATAGTTAGACGAGCTTTAGCGAGGATTCAATTTGACATACTGAAAAAAATTGGTGTTCGTTTTTATGTTTTTTTTTATTCATTTTTCGTTTGTTTTTATGTTTTTTTGTTGGTTCTCCACAGGTTAAACGGCTACATCTATCAACCTCAAACTTTTTTTCAATATGGTTCCTTATCTAACTTAGATCTGTATGGTTTTGTGGCATTATCGGGTGTTAATTTTTTTGTTATGAATGTTAGAAATATCAAGAATACCCATTAGAATAACATGGCGTAAAAAGAGAAAATATTTTTATTTTCCAAAAAAATGAAATTTCGCGGCGTGAAGTTGAATTACATTTTGGTACACATTTCTAAAAAAATTCAGCTTGATCGGGTCAGCCATTTTGAAGAAAAAACATAAAATGTACTAAATTGGTACCACTCGAAGCAGTTTTTACCCATTTTTACCCATACTATTACTATCCGCTCGTCTTACAACGCATATATGGCGTTCTCCTAGTTAGCATTAATTTTGCAATTGATTCATTGGTGAGGTAACATTTTTCATCAGCAAATCTAGGACCGTTTGGATACAAATTATTGGTTTCGGTTTACTCGAGTTACGAAATAAAATTGCGTGACTTTCACCGATCTTCTGTGCGAATTACACGCATGTGGTTGAACTGGTATATTTCAACTTAGCCTAAAGCCAGTTCTGCAAGGAATATATCGATTACACACACGATACAAATCTCGAGAAGTAATGAAATGGTGTATGTCAAACTAAAGCATGAATTATCGTAGTGGCTTTCCGGATGAACGTGTTGTTGTGAAACTGCTACACACGATTCAGAGAAGTACCTTCCGAAATATGGTCGATTCATAATGGACAATCCATACATTTTGAGACTTGATTATAAATTTTGAGAATTTTGAATTTTGATTTTGAAGAAGAGAAGAAATATATTTGCTGAAAATTCCCATTTTGGGAATATTCCTGGGAATATCAACCAAATTATAAATCGACATTCAGAGAAGTACCTTTTAAAATATGGCCGATCCATAAAATTTGAGACTTGATTAGGAATTTTGAGAATTTTGAATTTTGATTTTGAACAAGAGAAGAAATATATTCCCTGAAAATTCCCATTTTGAGAATATTCCTGGGAATATTCCCCAAATTATAAATCAAGTCTAAAATCTAGTCTCAAAATTTATAATTTGGGGAATATTCCCGAAATGGGAATTTTCAGGGAATATATTTCTTCTCTTGTTTACACTCACTATTGAATGAAAAAGGAAGGATACAAAAATAAAAAAACTTTAAAGCCAATACTTAAATTTTTGGTGTATTCAAGTCCATGTGAACATTCACAATATTTTCAAAAATAATCACTCTGGTGAGAACTTTTTTCCCTATGGTGACTGGGGACACCTCAATTCTTTAATTTGGTCAGGTTTAGAACATTGAACAGTTTACAGTCTAAACATACATAACTTACGATACTCCAAAGCCTGAGCCGACAGGTCATTCTCACGGTCTCTTGAATACGTTTATCGCATTGTTCTGAGTAAACAAAACATTCTGATAGTAGGGAATATTCCATTCGAATATTCAGAAACCATTTACACATCTATAACTACCAACCATCAATGCTAAGGTTCAATTTATCACTAGGAAAACGCCATATATGCGTTATTAGACGAGCGGATAGTAATAGTATGGGTAAAAACTGCTTCGAGTGGTACCAATTTAGCACATTTCATGTTTTTTCTTCAAAATGGCTGACCCGATCATGCTAACAATTTCCAGGAATGTGTATCAAAATGTAATTCAACTTCACGCAGAATTTCATTTTTCGGGAAAATAAAAATATCTTCTTTTTTTTCCGCTGTGTATTCGCTAACAGGTATTTTTGAAATTTCTGAAAATCATAAAAAAAAAGTTACCACCCGATAATGCCATAAAACTTTACAGATCTAAGTTAGATGAGGTAACATATTGAAAAAACGTTTGAAGTTGATAGCTGAAGCCGTTTGAACTGTAGAGAACCGACAAAAAAACATGAAAAAAAAACATAAAAACGAACACCAATTTTTTTCAGTTTGTCAAATTGATTCCTCGTTGAAACTCGTCTAAAAATGTCATTGTAGTATCCTAATTTGTCGATGACATCGTTAATTATTTCAATTTCATTCAAATCTCTATTATTTCAATATCAATTATTTAATTACGTTTCAATATATTTTTCCATGTATTTTATTTTCATTGTTATCCAGTGTACTTTGAAGCCAGGGACCAATAAAGTTTCATATATACATAGCTGAAATGCTTCATATGGTAATTCCTGTGTCACGTTCACAGCTAATATGTGTCAGTAGGCTGACAATAAGACTTGAACCAATTATTTAACTAAATTCAAATTAAATTCAACATTTTCAATTAAAAATTCGGTCTTCATTTTATTCGGAAGAGATGTGTATGACATGTTCATATTTTATAGAACTCATTTTTAATGCCCTAACCTTTTTACTTTATATGGGGCGCCTGAAGAGCGTATACCGGAATAAAGTCTACTTGGTTATGTGACATGGGTTTGGGTGTCCAACCTTACCTGAACACTTACCACATTTTACAACCATGCATTGAGAAGCCCCCCGAAGCCCATGTCACACGATATAGTCGACTTTATTCCAGTATACGCTCGTCAGTGTCCCAGTTAATTCCGAAGATATAGTCTACATTTGATGAGCTCATATTTTAGAGATCTGATTTTCAATCCCCTAACCTCACCCAAAGATTCGTTTTCTAGTAACTCGTTGCTTATATTAAAATTAACATTGAAATCACATTTAAAATTAGAATTATAATATAAATTAAAATTATAGATTGAGAGATGACTCGATTACAGAAGACACAAAACGATTTTAGTTCGCTCTCCACATGCCGAACAAAACTACCCAATGTGATGAAATTTGGGATGCACCTCACTTATCATTATCTAAGATAATACTCGATGGTTTTGGGGCACATACGGAGTGACCACTTCTGAGAAATAAAACTGCGAAGAAGTAAAAAGAAACTGATAACCCGGCGTGAAAAAATCGGTAGAAATATTTTCAACGAAAAATGTTGAAGTCTCACTGAATTTATGAAGATAAGAATGATTATATACATCATAAAAAATATACAATATTATCACAAAGTGCCACATGGATCAAATCAGCCGTTCTGAAGAGGCTTTTATGTTTAAAATATCTATTAAGCCCTGAAAAATAATCGAATGATACAATTAATTAATGGTGCCTATCGAAATCACTATATACTTATTAATGTCAAAACCAATGGTCTCGACTCTACAATTCCAACAAACACCCACGCAAATACTGCGTTCATCTCATTCCAACTAATTCCTTTCAAACTAAAGTTCATCATGGGAGTCGATTTAATTAAATATCTTTTTTTGTGATAGCGTTTGAACTGTATCAAAATATATAATAATTGTTATCAAATATATACATCAAAATTCTAATACGGATGGAATGGAAGACATACAGTTTTAATACCTTCGAGACGGTTTGGGTGTTATAAACATTCTCATATCGCATGATTACAGCTGAAAAACACATTTTTTTTTATCCGTACACCTTTGACAATTATGCAGAATGAGTTATATAATCATTAGACGAGTCTTAGCTAGGATTCAATTTGACACACTAAAAAAAAATGCATGGTGTTCGTTTTTATGTTTATTTATTTTTTTTTCATTTTTTTTTTAGGGTTTCCACAAGTCAAACGGCTACTAGCTATCAACTTCAAACTTTTTTCAATATGGTTCCTCATCTAACTTATATCTGTATAGTTTTGTGGCATTATCGGGTGGTAACTTTTTTTTTATGAATTTTAGAATTTTCAAAAATACCCATTAGAATAACACAGCGGAAAAAAAAGAAAAAATTTAAATTTTCCTGAAAAAAAATTTTTTGCGTGAAGTTAAATTACATATTGATACACATTTCTGGAAATTTTCAGCTTTATCAGCTCAGCAATTTGAAAAATAAATAAAAATAAAATGTGCTAAAATTGGTACCACTCGAAGCAGTCATCACCCTTTTTTACCCACATACTATTACTATCCGCTCGTCTAACAACGCATATATGGCGTTTTCCCAGTATTTAAATCATCTTGAAGCTATTGAAAGTATTTGTGTTCCCTCCTATTAAAATTTTAATATCTCACACCATCCAAAAACTCACCAAAAACCTGATAGGCCTATTTCTATAAATCGACTTTAATAGTTGAACGTTGAATAGTTGAAATAGTTGAACTTCGACTCACCTATATATGGTTTGCAACGACACTGCACTCACATGTAAATACACTACACACGTCTTGTCGCGGCAGGTAGTAAACAATCAATGGCTCAGTCAACTCACGCACAGCGTGGTAGTTACTTTCTCCTCAATGTCACGGAGACCGAAAGGCATGCATTTACCGGTGAGCCGGTGTATAGAGAAATATTAGCCTTTTGCTGATAACTTTTGAATGGTATGATATATCAAAATTATAATGGCATCCTCTATTCACCGGACTATCGGTGTACGTCACAATATGCGGACGTTGTTGTTGTTGTTGCTGTTGTTGTTGTTGCGTGTAACCGTAATCAACCCAATCTAACCAACTTAATTAACAGAACGTATCCAAACTGACCTAAACCAAAAGAACAAACTGCCTAAACTGATTTAATATAAACTAGGAAAACGCCATATATGCGTTGGTAGACGAGCGGATAGTAATAGTATGGGTAAAAACTGCTTCGAGTGGTACCAATTTAGCACATTTTATGTTTTTTCTTCAGAATGGTCGACCCGATCAAGCTGAAACTTTTTAGAAATGTGTATCAAAATGTAATCCAACTTCACGCAAAATTTCATTTTTTTGGAAAATAAAAATATTTCCTTTTTTTTCCCGCCATGCTATTCTAATGGGAATTTTTGAAATTTCTTAAATTCATAAAAAAGTTACACCCCGATAATGCCACAAAACTATACAGATCTAAGTTAGATGAGGAACCATATTGAAAAAAAGTTTGAAGTTGATAGCCCTAGCCGTTTGGTGTGGAGAACCGACAAAAGAACATAAAAAAAACATAAAAAAAAAACATGGAAACGAAAACCAATTTTCTTCAGTATGTCAAATTGAATCCTCGCTTTAGCTCGTCTAATAATCTTCGGCATGTTTATCATTATCATCTAAATATTCATATTGATATCACATTTAATTGTTGTTTTGAGTTCATTTCATCGGGGAGTAATCCAAGCCGGTAGGAGACTCTTCAACCATACCACATGGAATGGAGTGTTTGAAGGAGGATAAATTCAAGAGGACGTTATAAAAATATGTATTGGAGAACTGTTTCTACAGTTTGGACGAGTTCTTTCTTTATATCATGTTTTTTTGCTTTTATATATAATTATGTGTTTTTTCTGATTTGTATCTCTTGATCTGTTGGTTGGTTTATGCATAAATGCATGAATAAATCAAATCTACTTTCCCAAAATTATATTTTCAATATATTTCAAGTAACCATATTTTCTTATGTTGACAAACCATGAAATAAATAAAATGAAATAAAAATAAAATATGTCATTCCTCAAATTGCGTAACATATTTTTACTAGACTTTTTGTAAATACGGATGGACCCATAAATGAGGGATAACTATATACAGAAACTAATTCAAATTTTCCGTGATTGAAAATACTGGACAATTGAATTATTAAGCTATAAGATTCAGTTGTTGAGAGATCAATAAATTCTACAGAGAAATGTTTGTGCACAAATAAAATAATCCCTTTGTTTTCAGTCGGATTAAAGCTGTTATTTTTAGACTAGGAATAACAATTTTATTGTCAGCTGTTCACTCAAATGTGATTGACCACAAGGATCCAGCTTGATAATCTATACAAAATTACAATTGAATTACAAAAATTACTTATGCAAAATTATTAACTTATCTAGGTATAAAAGTAGACGATTAAAAAAAAAGAACGTTATTGAAACAAAATAGAAATGATAATAATACGTTTGAAGATTAAATAGTTGAAATAAATCAAATAAATGTTTTGTAACGTTTATGACGAGTTATTATATAGATGATTGTGGAGGATGAAGGATGAGTCTTTTAAAATTGATGTCACTATGTGATCTAAATTGACATTGGAAATGGCATATGTTTTTTAATAATTAGTAAAAAAAGATGGCATTACACCTCGGGCTCCCAAGAAAAGACCAATAACGTTCCCGTATTGACTATCGATCTTATACTTTTGAGTCAGGTCGGGGATGCATGGCATATAATGGTCCTTCTTTTCTTTGTTCACATCTTCCGCCTGCGTTGAACCTAGTTCAAATCTGATAGTGGGATCTAATATCAGAACCATCTTTTTATCATGTTTTAGGTATGCACTGGATAACTTCTCTGTGTCCTATATGTGTCTCAGCTAATACAATTTTGGCTCTTTTCATTATATATATTCACATAGGCCTACCCACGTATATACACATGTGATGAAAAAGGCCATAATGGCAAGGGCAAACATAATAAGGAATTATAGTATTATATCATACACATATACAGAGCCTTAAAGAACAAGTAGAAGATATTATAGTTGTAAAAAACCAAATACTCGGTCTTTCTGAGACAAGACTGACAAAAGAAATTGAAGGCTGGGAAATTGAAGTAAATGGTAAAACCTAATACGGATAGACTCACTGGCGTCGGAACCGGGGGGGGGGGGGGGGGGGGGCAAGGGGTGCAATGCCCCCCCAACTTTTGGCCAAGGGGGGGCAAGGGGGGGCAAGAAAAAGGTCTTGCAAGATACAATTTGAATTGACGAGAAATAGAAAAGACGAAAAAAAAGGAAGAGAGAAGGAAAGAAATGAAAAAAAAGAGAAGGAAGAAAAGATGAAGGCCTATATAGATATATGAAATCGTACATAGATTCATATAACACATTGCATAGAAAATCAAATATCAGATGGGCACCTTCAGTTTTAGGAGAAAATTGATTTAAAATAATTTGAAAAAATCCCCTGCGGGGTCAGAAGAGGTCCTTCCCCCCTTGCCTTCCGCGGCTTCGCGTTAACTGGCCTTTGTACAACTGTTCTAATATGGCATTTTATTTTCAAAACTGTTATTCCCCCCCCCCCCTCCATCTTGGTATTTGCAGTATTTTTCCCCTGTCCTGAAAAATACCCAAATGTTATTGAATATGTGGCACCCCAATACTTCCTTCCTCCGCGGGTACAATTGTTGAGCTTGCCCCCCCCCAACTTTGAAAACGTTCCGACGCCCCTGGATAGACTCATCTAGTAGACATGGCAGTATTAGGTCCTGTTTTACGGATGATAAATGTGTTGATTAAGCAATAATTAGTGGATTAACTGGTTATTACCCTTGGTTACCAATGGTATTTTTGTACCCCAATTAATAATTAGCTCAATTAAGACATTTATACTATTGGTAAAATGGGGTCTTATATAAGTAAGAATATTAATCACAGTATAAGCAATTCATAAGTTATTGATGAAATGGTGCTCTATAACAGTGAAAACTTTAAATGGTGCTTTGAATGGTTGCATATATTATAGCATAGTAGGCCTATGCGTCACCTAAAGGGTCTGAAGCAAATATAAGCCTAATATATCCGTTAGAATCGAATATCAAGGGAATATTGGACTATATTGTTCATTTTTGCTGAATGGTAATTTAAATATAGGCCCTAGATATTAGTACAAATTATGTATATTCAAATAAGGTTTATAGTAAACTATTCGAAAGATTGGGTATCGTTCAACTCATCTAAAATTTAGTGAGAACAATTAGTAAGAAAGATAACAGTGTGCCAATCTCGAGATCCGAGATCATATCATAAGTTATGAGAATCGTGAAGTGTGCAGAATAGATTTGTTGTCAGATATCATATCAGATCACCGTTTAATCACCATTAGGAAGGGTATGCTTGAAAAATACAGGATGAGAAACATTAGTAAGTAGAAAAATAGACGCTGAAGTTCGAAATTATCAAAAACTATTATAATCAAAGGAGATAAAAAAATAATTCATTCAAAACTTAGTAGATAAACAGTGGGAAGGAAATGATGATTGATTTAGATAAGATGCTAGCTGGATTATTGAATAATCTGCAAGGTTTATAGCTAACTTCCTACATCATTATGTTTGCCGTGTAAAATAGTGCGAATTTTAATCGATTTTCACCCTCCCTGAAGGGGTTATTGCTGAATTCCTACATGCCATGTTTGCCGTTCACACGTAGTACGAATTCCAATTAATTTACCGGCTCCCTTCAGGGATTTATAGCTAACTTCTTACATATTATGTTTGCCGTGTATACTAGTTCGATTTTTTCATCAATTTATACAATAATTTTAAAACTATCTTACAGGAATGTATAGCTAACTTCTCACATATAAGTATTTTAATAAATGTATACGTTCCATACACGGTATTATAGCTAGCTTATCACACCATTATTGTTTGCCGTGTGTTCTGGTTCGATGTTTGTATAAACAAATTTGATTTCTGACTTTAATTTCGATTCAAAATGTGAATAATAAAAATCTTCCTTAGTATTAATTCTTCTAGCTACATATCACAACATATTGGACAATTGTCTTAACTTCAAAAGTCCGTTTTGAAAATTCTCTGAAATCGCCGTTTTTTGGTTATTCGGAGACGATTTATTTGGAAACAGCTGGGGCAAAAGCGTAGCCAAATTTTCTATGATTTAGAGATCATTAGATGAGCGTAGCGAAGATTTTCATTCCATATACCGAAAAATTTTGGGCTTGGTTTTTATGTTTTTTTTTTTTTTTTTTTTTTTTTTTGTGTGTGTAATTTTGTACGCGGCATACAGGTCAGGAAAAAGTTTCAATCAACTCGAAACTTTTTTTACAAATCGGTGTTATACCAGAATAGGTTGGGATTGTTTTTCAGAAAAATCGGTCGGACGGTTTTTCCGGAAAAAAAATGGAAAGTATGGAAATTCCCCATAAGAATAGGCCGGGGGAGAAATACTTGAAATTTTATTTTTTTCAAAAGCTCTCAAATTTATACTGAGTGTGGAAAGATCTATCATACCTATTTTAAGCGATTTATGGAACAATCGGATGTGAAATAACGAAGAAAACGCATTTTTAAGGTACTTTTTACACATCAATATAGCAATAGCAATTAAGAAAGCAATTAAATGTGAGCAACAAGTGTCACCAATAAATTAAAACGTTTAAAATCTGTGATGGATATGAAGAAGGCACTGGTATAATTGTTTGGAAACCAAGGTTTATATACCAAGAGACAGCCGCGGTTCTTAAACCTTTGAAGTGATCCATGGCCTGTATATGTACATTGAGCTGACCAAATGTTCTTAATTCTACATTTCCATACTTCTAAGCTCATCTCACAACGCATATAAGGCGTTTTCCTAGTGTAGTTTAAATCTTGAAAAAATACTGGAACATCATAGGTCTCACCAGTTCGTAGAAATCAATTGTGAAAAGTCGAAAACTAGCTTAATTATACGCCTCATAAAACCTACTAGGAAAACGCTATATATGCGTTGTGACGACGAGCGGATAGTAACAGTATGGGTGAAAATGGGTAAAAACTGCTTTGACTAGTACCAATTTAGCACATTTCAAGTTTTTTCTTCAAAATGGCTGACCCGATCAAGCTGAAATTTTCTAGAAATGTGTATCATTCAACTTAATCAATTTTTTTTTTTTTGAAAAGTAAAGATATTTTCTTTTTTTTCCCGCTGTGTTATTCTAATGGGTATTTTCGAAAATTCATAAAAATGGAAGTTACTACCCGATAATGCCACAAAACTATACAGATCTAAGTTAGATGAGGATCCATGATGAGGAAAAGTTTGAAGTTGATAGCTGTAGCCGTTTGACTTGTGGAGAACCAACAAAAAAAACGTAAAAACGAACACCAATTTTTTTCAGTATGTCAAATTGAATCCTCGCCAAAGCTCGTCTAATAAATACATTTTGGTCCAATTTTTTGGTGATTTGAAACTTTTAATTGAATTTCTCGATTATTTTGCTACGTATGTGTAAAGTGATCAAATTGAATGATACACAAAACCGGTCTCATTTCCAAAATTGAGTTCAATTTAAATATGTTAGAAATAAAATCATCTTAGTTTAATAATTGTCTCTCTTGGCGCCAAAACAGCTGTTCGATACTGGTAACCACGCTCGCTCTAGTAGCGGTGATATCAACTAGTTACTCCGGTGACGGTCGCTCAGTCAATTTAGTAGATTAATTTGTCATTATTGATGATGATTATTGTTTGCTTAACAACCCCACCAACAGCTAGGTTATATGGGAGTACGAATGAGCAGGTGATTATGAAACTATGAATTGATGATGGGCGAAAGGACGTTTATATAAACCCATGCCTTATGCGGGACTCGAACCTACGCCCAACGGTGACTTCAGTTTCAGAAGCGTGCCTCAGCTGACTGAGCTACCGAGGGTGGCTTGTCATTATTATAGGGCCTAATTAAAATTTCATAATCCATGTAATTACTTTGAACTAGGCAAACGCAGAATAGACTCTATGCGTTGTACGATGAGCAAGATGTCTATATCAAGTATAATCGAAAATTCTAGACACTTTGATCATATAAAATATATTTCATCCGATACCAACGAGTCTAGGGAGCCGTGAATGAGAGAAATCCGTTTATTCGTGAGCTGCGCACGCACACATAAGTGACCACAGGGATCCAGCACACTACTACTCAATACAAAATATACAATAAATGGAAAAAAATAGAAATGATAAACAGAAAATTGAATGCAACATTATTCAGCTATCATTTCTATCTATTCGATGAATAGAAAGAAAGTATTACATTATATTTTCCTCACAACGGCCGGTCCGTATTGTATAAATTTTTTATTTTCAGTTATAGTAATTGAGTAATTGATTAATGTAAACCTGAATTTCGCCATTTTTAGTGTTATGTACAAAAATGAAGACAATTGAATTAAGTTGAATTAATTTGTATCAACACTGTATTTACATTTGAGGAAAATTTGAATAATATTGTAGAGATTTTATTTCTTAATTGATTTTTTATCCGCCCAGCCTAATATTATGGGGTTCTTACTTTTTAGTAACTTTGAGATGATGTTTCTCAAAAATGGTCCAACCGATGTGACCCAAAAAATATTCAGTTCTGAGTTGGATAAGTTTCCGTATACAGAGAGCAAGTAACAAGTCGATCGGTTGCCCTGCGACCTGTGCAATCTTACGAACGAATAAACAAACAAACAAACAAACACAGACAAAGCTTGGTAAGAGTGGGATGGAAATCTTTGCTAACGCTCATCTAATAATGGGAATGAATTCAATCGTGTACGGGAAGAAAAAAAGTACTCTCCGGTAGGCTTAGCGATGAACAGGAGGAAGTGTGGTGTCTACTGCAGGGATGAACCAAATGACCTGGATGAAGAGGATGATTCGGCGTTCCTTCCCCAAGTTCGAGATGGATACAAATATCTTGGCATTGTGCAATTGGAACTAGACACAGCCATCAATATTGAGTCAATTACCAACAAGACGCTAGAAGGTGTTGATGAAGTGTTGAAATCAAAGATCACTCCAGTGCAGAAGATCCAGCTGATCAACTAGACTTTGGTGATGGCAGCAACATATGTGCTAGGGAACATGTTTTCAGCAATGAAACGTTCATCAGTATCAAAGAGATGCAGTGAGATGGACGTGGAAGTCCGGAAATTGCTAGTCAAGCACAGGTTGAAAACTTACACCACTTCGACGGCGAGCGTACACTTAGATAAGAATAGCGGTGGCCTTGGCTTAAGAACGATAGCAGATGAGGTTGAACTCCAATATGTGAGGAAAGGAGTTTACTTGGAGAGGCACGCTGACTTGAGTGAAGCAAGAAGTAAATACGCTATGCTTGAACGTGGTGGTTGTAAGAACCCCAAGACAGATTGTGACGCTATCCTAAAAGAATACGGGGTGGCGAAGGTCGTGTGGTCGGATGAGATGAGTGTCAGCGTGTATGCGAGAGGAATGGTGAAGAAGGTGAGAGAACAGCAACAACAACGGTGGCTTGGAAAGTGGGGGGAGCACATGGCCTACGGACGTGTTCTGCAACATGAGAAAGGAAATGTCAGCTTTCCTGCATACAATTCCATATATATGGAAGACTGGCGAATATCGATGTTACACGCTGCAGCTGAGGACCAAGTTCAAGGACTCGGGGCGATACCAACCGAAAGACGAATGTGCCCGAAAGGTTGCAACAAGCAGCTCACTGCCTATCATGTGGCAGTGTCATGTCCTACGCCCGAGTACAACACAAGGCATGATAGTGTTGTGGCAAAAATACTGCAGGCTATTGTAGAGCGAACGGCTCCAGAAGATCTGAAAGACAAGTGCCAGTTCACAAGGGCCACGATAATGGAAGATTATTGTTGGGGTGACAGGACAATGAAAATAAGAGCCGGGGTGCCCATAATGGCCAATAACCTGGTGAAACACAACAAACCTGATATCTTGATCATCCTGACCAACCCTGATGAAGTATTTGTTATAGAGGTAGCGGTATCTCATCTTAATAACATACGGGTGCAGGAGAAGATAAAGAGGACCAGATACGAGGTGAACTCCATGGCGGATCTCAACAGGGAAAACTATGAGAGAACACTCAGAGACACCAACATTGTGAGTGAACTGAGGCAAATCTACCGATGCCCAGTAGAGTTGAGAGTAATTGTTGTTGGAGCTTTCGGCGAGGTGCTACACACTGATGAGCTGGATAAGGCTGCGAGGATGTTCCAGAAGCTCGGGGTCTCACCGTGGAGGTTCAAGTGGCTGATAGACAATGCCTGCTACAGTGTAGCTGTCTGGACTGCAAAGATCCTCATAAATAGACTGGCGACCGAGCATTGAGTGTCCTGCTGGGATGTTAATGATTGGTTCATGTGATAATTAATGTGATAGTAATGTGATATTAGTGTGATAGATATTAGGCAATTAGGAAAATTAGGTTTAGGAATTCATGTTCGACTGATTCGACTGATCTCGTTGTGGAAGACTGTATTTAACAAACAAACATTGTAATAACAGAGATAAGATTTCACTGTGAATTCGTACCATGTTATGTTATGCAATAAAAATGATTATATACTACCGAAGATTTGTAATCTGATGCGATTCGATCCCCTTATCGATACCTAAAGTAGCTGTGCTATTTTTATATGAGTATTACACTAGGCAATTGCAGAAAATACTCTCACTCAACGACTGAATCATCTGGACCAATACGGGAGGAACAGCAACATGGAAATTGTTGAGGTTGAGTTCAAACCCGAAGGAAATGTGGAAGACTTGGTGGTAAGTTTGACCAAAGAATTGAAGACTATGATTGACACGTCAGAAATCGACGCAGTTGATCGTCTACCAAACCGGAAATCCGATCGTGCACACAAGATCTTGATGATGCAGTGCACATCCCGAAAAGCAAGAGATTCGTTCCTTGAAAAGAAGAGAGTTGGTGTTACGAGTGAGAAAATAGATCGCGGTGATAAGCAAAATAAAAAAACTATTTGAACGAGAACCTCACATCTTACAATCGGGAATTACTTTGGGTCCCCAAACAAAAAGCTAAATAGGCCCAGTTTAAGTTTGTGTGGTTGATACAGGGTAAGATTTTCACGTGTCAAGACGAAAGTAAAAAAGCAATTAAAATCGTTACATTTGACGACGTCGAGAAGTACATCTTGTAAGTTCCTTCTCCGGTGAAGCTTTTCGTATCACATTCACCTTATGTTAAATCATCTTGAAGATATAATTTGTTTTGATGATAATAATCGTTCCGAGATCGATAATTCAGATCTTTGGTTTGAGAATGTTGGTGGTTTCTCCCTCTTGCATTTGCATATTAGGTCTATAAATACCAGCTGGGATCAGCTAATAATAACCTTACATAATCTGATTGGTGATTTTGATGTGTTAATCTGATGTGACATTTCTGTGGAAGAGGTTGGATCCATTAATTGTTTGCATGGTTATAATTCGTTCTCTTCAACACGTCAGAACAGAAAGGGTGGAGGGATTCTGATATTTATCAAGGAAGATATAAATTTTGGGATAATTAATGAAAGTTATACTGAGTTTGAAGGTATCAGTGTTCTAACCCTAAATAAATACACTTCTATCTTTTTACTAGAATTATACAGGCCCCCGTCAGGTAATGAACTACTTTTATTCACGAGCTAGAAAATGTGATAAGTAATATAAGTTCTGAGAACGCTATTGTAGTAGGCGATGTAAACAACAACTTATTGTCGGAAGGGGACAACAATACACAATCATATGAAAATATTTTCGCGGTAACAGGTTTCTATAAAGCTATCAATGGTATTACTAGAGAGGAATTTTACTGTGAAAACCTAGCTGTCTCATGTTAAAATCATATATTTGTACGTAGTTCAGCACAACATATTAATTCGGCTATTTATAGAACAAAATTTCTGATTATTATATTTAAGTAGCAGTTGACTTAATTTTCAGAAATTCTTCAACCGAATCTTCTGAGAAAGTACACGAAGACAGTGTATTAATGAAAACAAATTGGAACGAATCTTGAAGTCCATTGACTGGAAAGATTCTTTAGATATTAACAACTGTGAGGATTTGTACAACTACATTGAAAATGCTTTCGACAATTGTTACAAAAATTCTTCGTATATAAATGATAAGTCAACTAAAGCTGAAAGAGTAAGTAAGGGATGGATGAGTGCAGAACTTTTACAATTAATCCGAGATAGAGATCAAATATTCCGTAGATGGTGTGACTGTACAAATCATTCGAAAACATATATACGTCAGGAAATATACATCGAAATAAAGTGAATATAGAAATACCTAAATACAAAAATAGTTATTACAGGAATGAAATCGCGAAATCTAACAGCAGTATTAAAAATACATGGCAGTCAATTAACGAAATAAGAGGAAAAAGAACAAAATTATCAATAGATGAAGTAATAAATAAACATTTAGGCAAAAAGTATTCCGATGAAGTCATTGTTTCCACTTTTTCTGAAACCTTTGTTGGAGGCCTTGATGATCTCATACACGATTGTAATATTGTCACGCCCCCAGCGATGAATAATTTCCTCGCTTGGAAAAGTAAATAATCCCTAATCTCTAAATATTTAAACGACTCTAAGAAGGCCTACTTCCCTTATACTCGTGGAGCGGCTCCAGTAAATACTCCTAGTGAGTAGTGAAAGGTACTCACCGTCTCCACAAGTATAAGTCCCTATCAAAAAAATCTCCAAGTCCACCCAATCTACACCCCAGCAACCTACGTACGTACTCTCTAAAATTTACGTCCGTCTCGCTTCGCTCCCGGGTTTCAACTGTCAATCTCTCATCATCAACCTAGACCACTCGCCTCGCCTAGTTATGACGTAGGCCTACGTATTTACAAAACTTCACTGGTTTTGTAAATACCTCGGGAATATCAATACAATCTAGAGGGGAAACGAGTTCCTTGGTTTTGCGAATACCATCCGAGGATCTCGTAACAATATTGTTACAGCCGATCACTTAGATGTCTCTACAGCTCACCAATCTATGTTCAGACCTCAGATAAGATCAAGTGATGTTAGAAGTATTATTGATTCAATGGATATCTCGAAACAACCTGGTGCAGATGGGATACGTATTAAAGATTTGAATCAATTAGTCCGGTTATATCTAAATGTATTAATATATATATTAATGAAGGCGTTGTTCCAGACAATCTAAAGGTTTCGATAATACGTCCGGTTGCAAAAAATGTGACCATTCTAATTATTCAAACTATAGACCCATACCAATACTACCAACAATAGAAAAAATAATGGAACGTTGGATTTCTCGTAACTTGAACTCGTACCTGAAAGACTGTAACATCATTAATTCACGACAATTCGGTTTTCAACAAGGAAAGAGTACTATGGACCTCCCTACACTTTTTTCTGATTATGTTAATTCAGGGTGAAATTCCAACTCGCACATTTTGACTTTATTCATAGATTTTTCAAAAGTATTTGATACATTGAATCATGCCAAATTATTATCTTCTTTAGAGTCCATAGGTATGAGAGGCCACATTCTACGGTGGTTTTAAAGCAATTTCTGTAACCGATATATGATAGTAAAGGTTATAAATAGTACAAGCTCGCGTGTTGGAGTAACTACTGGAGTGCCTCAAGGATCCATACTAGGCCCTATGTTGTATTTAATATACACAAATGAAATATCAGATTACATGATTAATGGAACTATATATACCTAAGCTGACGATACCCTCATCTTGAGTGAGCATAGGTCATGACAATTAGCAGTAACTTACATACAAAATAATTTGAATATTATTTTAAAAATAACTCATGATTTGAACCTGGTCATTAATGCTGACAAGACGAAGATTATTCATTTTTGTACACCCCCCAATAAAGAAAGAAAAACACGAAAAAATATCATATGTCACTCTTACGAATGTTTACATGAACTAAATAATGTAAATAGTTGTATTGAATGTACCACAAAAATTGAATCTGTGAATAGTCATGTATATTTAGGTCTAAACATAGACAGCTCCTTCTCTTGGAATATTCATATTGGTAAACTTTGTAATAGATTGCGTTCCTGTGCATATCAAATTTATAGTCTTAAATACATTCTTCCTTTTTCACTTCTTCGTGCCGTTTATTTGGCCTTGGTTGAGTCTATAATATCTTGCGGTTTACTAGCTTGGGGAAATGCATCTAATTCACATATAAAACCAATCCAACCATTGCAAACTAAGATCATAAAATGTATGATTCCCTCTTCCATGGTAATTATACTAAATAACGGCTGATTCATCCAAAATGGATACATTGGCCAATTTATCCATTTTGGATGAATAAGTACCTGTACTATGGATATTATCAATGATATTATGACTCAACAATTTAAAAAAAAAACTATAATATGTGTTTTTTAGCCTAAATACTTTTGAAACAAAATGTTTCAATACTGATTACTTTTTTTTTTTTACACAATTTTTGTACAACTGTCTACTTCTTACTTTTCCTTGTCACGTGATGTACGTAACTAAACTCCTTAAAATTGATATTTTTCAATAATTCATCACACCAATTTTGTAAGTAGAATATGAAAAAATTTCAGTGTTCTTGTTCTTTCTTTTTACTTCAACTACCCTATTAAATTTTACGGTATGTGAATGACGTCCGAATTTGAATTTGTATACTCATCATTAAATATTCAACCTACAGTTAAGCCCTTTTGAAGGGCTTTGTGGATGTTCTTTTGTTGTAATTGTGATCTTCTTCTTTATCAGTGTATTTGACTAATAAAAAAAATGTTTCTCAAAAATGGTCCGACAGATTTGACCCAGAAACTATACAGTTCCAAATTGAATAAGTTTGCGAATACAGAAAAAGTTTCATGTCGAACGGTCAAATCCTGCGGCCTGTGCAGTGCCCATAAACAAACAAACAAACAAACAATCGAAGAAAAAGCTCTATAAGAGTGGGATGGAAATCTTCGCTAACGCTCATCTAACTAGGCAAACGCGGAATGTGGGTTGTGTGATGAGCGAGATAACTAGAATGAAAAATCTAAAACTCTACATACCTTGATCATATGAAATGAACTTCATTCGATACCAACGAATCTAGAGAGCCGTGAATGCAATATTTTTCTGCCATTATTTCTATCCATTTGATGAATAAAAAACATGTATTACATTATTTTCTTCGAAACGTGTGGTACGAATTGAATACAAATTTTTAATTATGTGTATCACTTCTGTTTTCACATTCGAGGGAGATTTGAATTATATTGGTGATATTTTATTTTCCAATTTTTTCCACCCAGCCTAACCTTGTGGGGTTTTTAGAAACTTTGAGATGATGTTTCTCAAAATGTGTACAAACGATTTGACCCAAAAACTATACAGTTCCCAGTTGGATCATCAGTTTGTGTATACAGAAAAAGTTTCATGTCGATCGGTCAAACCCTGCGACCTGTGCAGTGCCCACAAACAAACATGCAAAAAAGACAGAAAAAAGACAGACAGACAAAGCTCCGTAAGATTTGCATGGAAATCTTCGCTAACGCTCATTTGATGATTGAAATAAATTCAATCGTGTACGAGAAGAAAAAAGTACTCTCCGGCGGGGAATCGAACCCCGGTCTCCCGCGTGACAGGCGGGGATACTCACCACTATACTACCGAAGACTTGGAAT
This sequence comes from Brachyptera putata, assembly GCA_907164805.1. Lineage (NCBI taxonomy): Eukaryota > Metazoa > Arthropoda > Insecta > Plecoptera > Taeniopterygidae > Brachyptera > Brachyptera putata. The sequence continues at coordinate 20,731,507 of OU015471.1, read as the reverse complement.
TCAGAGCGATTAGTTCCTCTTATCGATATCTAAAGTAGTCATGCTATTTTTATACAAGTATTACACTAGGCAAACGCAGAAAATGCGTTGTAAGATGAGCGAGATGAAGTATGATCCAAACTCGACACACCTTGATCATACGAATTCATATTCATTCGATACCAACAAATCTATAGATAGCCGTGAATCTATCACTTTTTTCTGTCTTTATGCGACAGGTTGCTCTGTAAATAGCAACAAGTTGCAGGTAAGGTTTTCGAAAGTTTGAAGTAATCCAAGATCTGTAGATGTAGATTGAGCTGACAGAATATTTTTTAATTCCAGATTTCCATACTTTACGCTCATCTCATAACGCACATTCTGAGTTTTCCTAGTTATTATTATGAGTTGATAAATAATTTCAAAGTACCGGTACATGATTGAAAGTGAGTTAACGTGTTATTGCATTATCGACCATGACTTCCAAAAGAAATATTCAAAACAATTCAGAAAAAACAAATTTTGTAGATTTTTCCAATCGTTTTGATTTACACTATCCATTATACAAATGGTGCTTGTCAGTAACCTTGAAAGAAGTACATCGAGTATGAAATGTCATTACAAGAAAATCAAGTACAAGAGTTCATTTGTACAAGAGTACAAATGAAAGAATCATATTGAGGAATGAAGTATAACTAAACATATTATCTGATATACAAAATATTGTAAAAAATAGTACTCGAATACGACGTTTCGACTACCATTTAATGTAGAAATAGACTTTTAGATTTCAATATAATATAACTTATTACACACTGATTCACATTCGAACAATGCAGTCCATGTGTATAGGACTGCAATACCGAAAATACCGCTCATCATTATCCTCAAATACCGTAGTCAGTTCTGATTATTCCTCATTTGAATAAAACTTGATCAAATCGCGAATACTTATTCCCGTGCCTGTTACGACTGCCATCAACCCAAACGCCAGGACTATAATATTCTTGATGAGTATCCAGTAATATCTCCCACATCCTGGAGAATCCCATCCTGTCACGATATCCAGGATACAGGGGATTATCAGACCGAGGGTCGACAAACAGATAGCCCCCAGCAACGACATGATAACTCCCAGATCAGGAACTATTATTGCTACTATCACTGTAACACATATATATAGAAACAACAAAATCAGGAACTATTATTGCCACTATCACTGTAACACATATATATAGAAACAACAAAATCAGGAACTATTATTGCCACTATCACTGTAACACATAGAAACAACAAAATCAGGAACTATTATTGCCACCATCACTGTAACATATATATAAAAACAACAAAATCCGGACCATAGTGTAACCACTATCGCTGTAACATATATATTGAAACAACAAAATCGGGAACTATTGTTGTCACTATCACTGTATAACATATAGAAACAACAAAATCAGGAACTAGTATTGCCAATATCACTGCAACATATAGTAACAACCAAATCCGGAACTATTATTGAGACTGTCACTATAACATAGAAACAAACTTCTATGTGGTATGTATTTCGGTCGAATCGGATTTGTTGCAGGAAGGTACTTTTTTACTTCCTTCTTCCAAAGACCATTATTGTTGCTCACACTATCTCCCCACCCCCCCCCCCCAAAAAAAAAATAAAAATAAAAAAATAAGATCAAATACCGGTATAAAGTCGACTCGGTTGTATGACATGGGTTTGGGTGTCCAACCTTACCTGAACCCTGACCACATTCCATTGAAAATCACCCCGAAGCCCATCTCACACGACCGAGTTGACTTTACAGCGGTATTCGCTCTTCAGCTTCTACTTTTATAAAATACTTTCTTCAAGATTCGATCTACCCAGAATTTTTCCCTTCACAGTATAAGTAGGCTATATAGTATACACACAAATAGGGTCACCATATGAAGGAGGGTTGGAAAGAGGACAAATTCACTTGGGAAAGAGGACACTTACATGTTCAGTATAGATTCAGTACACAGTTGGTTCATTTTTCTTCACATCGTGTTATTGTTTATTTCACTCACATTTACAGTCTCTTATTTTTCAGATGAAGATATTTTTGTCAACAGTTCAGGCTTATCTTTGATGTAGTCATAGAAATCTTTACACTGCATGTTTTTGTAATTGTACTGCAGAGATATGATTCCTTTTACTCGAGTCGGTTTCTCTCTTTGGTCCATTGTGCATTTATCAATGAAAATATGCGTTCTACGTTTGCATTCCGAGCGGGACACACAACAAAGAAACGTACCTGTAACAGTGACGATGCTGACTCTCAGGCCAAATTCTGCTAACTGTTTGCATTTCTCTGAAAACTTGTCCTGAAGCGTGGTCCAGAATATCTCCATGGGAACGTAAAACTGGAGGGAATACGTGAGGAACACGGCTATCGCTAGAATCAGATTCACTGACTGCGCCAGACTGGAACAATTTACAAAAGTTACAGGTCCGTGATAAGTGAGGAGCTAAACGGTAACCATTCGTCACGAACTGACAGGAATTTTCATTGTTTTGAAAGAATGTTCACCTATGTGATACAATCTGAATTTATTTGCTGGATTATGGTATGGATAGAAAAATAATATGTATGCATAAAGCTTCCAATTCTTCTGACCATATCACAGTTCACAGAAGATAATCTCGAATCAATAGATTTATTTTAATTAATCACTGCACTGCTGTCAGGCATGCAGACACGGCAGTTATAATATCATGACAGTTTGATATGTTGGTAATTCCGAGAGCAATTAATAACCAAGGGAATTGTTCTAACGTACAGTCGAGTATTGTTATCATTATGGTTACCCAGAGTGATTTTACCAACTGACAGAGTAGGGACCGGTATTATGAAGCCCAACTAAATATAGCTATTCATCGAAAAACTTAAATTACACAAGATGAAATCACCATTGGCCATGGTGATGTCTGTATTATTCCTCGCCACATATCTTCATTATCTTGACTTTATAATAGCCTAGGTACTGACTCCACGACTAACTGGAATTATATTGAATGTTGTAATTTGAGGACTCATTGACAGCTATGTCATTTTACGCCCATTAAGTATTGAATTGATACGCTATTTTGAGGTCAGAATAATGCAGGTAATAGGGAACGAATATGATGAATGATATAATATCGAAAATTGAACATATCCGACAAATAGATGTGGCTATAAGGAATCTGATAGTCTTGTCTATTGATTTACAATTACTATCTAGAATTATTGTCGGAATGGAGTTTCTCATCGATGCTCGTGTCAAGTCTGGTGTATTTCCTAAATTCTAATAGGATATGTTTGGTCGTTGAAATTACATCACAGATATCACATGTGGGTGGTATCTTCTCTGACGTGGAGAGGTGAGAATGAGTGAGCAAAGAATGGCCAATTTGCAAGTAAGAACCTTCAACAAAAGAGTCCCAAGGGTCTACACTTGGATCAATTCTTGTTAGTTTTTTGTTCAGTTACTTTAAAAAATGAGAAAAATTGAAAAATTCCAACGGAATTGAGTTTTTGAAATGTCCTTTTGTCGTCCTACGAAATTTTAGCCAAATAAAGAAATTGATTCATTGCGGCCTTCTTCCTTTTTTCAAATCTGATTTCTGACTTTAATTTTTGTGCAAATGTTTCTAAAAAAATATTTTCTTTCTCAGTATCAATTTTTCCAGTTGAATATTACAACACAATTGGACAATTGTCGTGATTTCAAAAGTCCGTTTCGAAAATTTGCTGAAAATCGCCGTTTTTGCTGGACCATTACCGAATAAACCACTTGAAATGACATGCTACGCCTAGCTAGCTCCAAGATGCTAGGTCTTTGATTGGTCAATGTTTACTAAAAAAACTATCAACAATGACAATATATTATAACAACAAAGTCACGGTCTCTTGGACTCCAATAATTCAACACATTTCAAGCTCACCTCAAGATCAAGGCTAGGATTTGGTGCCAACAACAATGGAAATACACAAAGACTGGAGATGTTGCCATGACAGGTAACTTTCGAAGTAGATCTATTAACCAATCATAGTCATAGCCCCTTAGAGCTACCTAGCACTAGCATGACATATATTAGGTAAGGGTCCTGGATGCTCTTCGCTGGAGTTTGTAGCTTTGTAACATCGAACCTCAGTTACAATCATAATAAGTGAATTACAATAGTAATCATGATAGTAAATTACAGCATTACCGGTCATTGGTTGGTAAGTTGTGGGTTATGCTGCCGTAGTTCTTGGCGTCCGATCCGTACCGAAGATACCCGAAGAAGCCGACCAAGGTGTACATGGACACGACGAATATCATGGCCAGGTTGAGGACCCCGAAGCAGCCGTTGAAATGTTTCGGCGACTTCATCTTGTTCTCAAGAGGAAGTATCTACTGAAGTCAAACAAACATCAAGAGCGGGAGGGCTTTCAAGACTACCCGTTCTCGTACTCAATTACGTTCCGAGTTCACAACTCGGGGAAGGTACCAACTGTACTGAAAACCAACTGTACTAAAAACCAACTGTACTAAAAACAAACTGTTCTAAGAACAAACTGTAGTAAAAACAAACTGTACTAAAAACCAACTGTACTAAAAACCAACTGTACTAAAAACCAACTGTAGTAAAAACAAACTGAACTAAAAACCAACTGTACTAAAAACCAACTGTACTAAAAACCAACTGTACTAAAAACCAACTGTACTGAAAACAAACTATACTAAAAACAAACTGTACTAAAATCCAACTGTACTAAAAACTAAGTGTACTTAAAACTGACTTGACTAAAAACAAACTATACTAAAAACAAACTGTACTAAAAACCAACTGTACTAAAAAACCAACTGTAGTAAAAAACAACTGTACTAAAAAAAACTGACCTAAACTCCTACTTCTTGAGTAATCTGTACAGAAGTTAGAGTGGGAGGTTTGACTCCTCCCCTTCAGTAATTTCGTTACACAAGCTAATTATCTGATACCCATGTGTGAACATTACATTTGGCAACTTTCAAAATATTACAATTATTTCCGTAGAATCCCCGTATGGAACTCCCGTAGGCCTATGGTATTTTAATTATTTTTCCGGGACACAGAAAAAAAACGATACAAAATGTTCTAAATTTCTGGCTCTTCAGTTTAATATCAATGCACTTCAATGGTTCTGTATTAGGTTGATTCGAAGTATAATTATTTCCCCAGAAGTAGCGAACTTATTTTCATTTTTAGTTGGATAAATAACTCAAAGATCAATAAAGATATGCTTCTTACCACACCGACACCCTCGACAGCGAATATGACAATAGAAAAGAACTCTGGTAGTTCCATCACCGACTCAGGCAACATCGGCCGATCCGCCGGCGACGGTAAGCCGTCGATAACGTAGTAGAACGTGATGGCTAACGCCAAGAGATTCAGCATGTTGGCGATGAATGAGAATATAGCTGTGTACTTCAAGTGCTTCACGGATACCAATAGAACCAGGGGCAGCCACAAGGCGGCGGTGTAGGCACGAATCTCCAGATCATAGCCGGTGTACTCTTCAACCACCTGAAATCAGGAATAACAGGGAAAAGAGGAAAATATAAGTGGATAGATACGGGGGGGGGGAGGGGGGGGGTTACAACTCGCAAATTTGGTGTACACCTGATTTTAGGTGATTTCAGAGATTTCAAGAGATTTCAGGGGATTTCAAGAGATTTCATACGGATACCAAGGGGATTTCAAGTGATTTGAGGGATTTCAAGGATATTTTAAGGGGATTTCATGGCAAGTGTACACCGGATTTCAGGAGTTGTTAACCTCTCGATATATACATCACGAAAGTAGGGCATCCTTGATGAAGAATTTGGTGAAACTTCAAGTTGAATAATACAAATTCCCCAAAAAATTGAATAATAGAAAATTTGGTGAAACTTCAAGTTGAAATCGTAATATTTTTATATATTTTTTAAGAGAACTAAAATAAAAATGAAGAATTTTTCCTGCCGACAAATATATTTTTTTTCTGAAAACTGTGAGATTTTGAGAATAATATTAATTGTATAGAACCCACATAGCTGCAGTTGTAAACGTTCACAAGGAATAACGGAGGTATTATTCGGTGTTCTTGATCAGTAAAAGGAAACGGGTGTTGTCTGTTTTGAAGATCCATCCAAGTAATGAAGTACGTAGGCCTATTTCAACGAGAAAGAAACCATGGAAACCTCTTTCGAGATGAATACAAATATACTAGGAAAGTACAGTAGGACCTATATCTGTTGTTCAAGATGAGCGAGATATTTTCATGAAATAAACGTCTAAGCTTCATCGATTTATAAGCTATCTTATAGCATGGCCAACTTCACGGAGGTTCGTGAGTGCAAAAATTTCAGCGAAAATTCGATTCAATGTTTGCATTGATTGTATAATAACTAATGAACATTCTGATTTGAATAATCGTACGAATTATGTAGTTGTTATTGTAATTTGTAAATATGGATTTACGAATTAGGTGTTGTGTTTTGATAACACGCTATTGACCAGAAGAGGGTTTAGCATAGAGTATAACGTCCTTAATCTCTGGTTTTAGTACAAGTTTACAACCATAGAGAAGTATATGGTACAACAAGTCACAAATATATTGACTGTAATTCGCGCGACTTCCAAAACATCCACTAACTCTCTTTCCGACATCAACCATAGACGAAATAATTATATACTACACTAGGGCAGTTCAATTTCATGGCTAAACAAGAATAAATCTCGGTGCACACCTCCATTCTCTTCGTCTTCATCTGCAATTAGTATTCCTAATCCTATCCTTGCCACTGAAGGAGCGGTCCTGGTAACTGCTAGGTAGCAGCACATTCCAGTATACCTGTAGCGCATTCTAGCAAACAGCATTGGTACCACAGGTATGGGAGGTTAGGGGGATTATACGACAGTGGTGTTGGAGTAGTGTGGGTAGATTAGGGGTCAGTTTTATTCCTACATTGCGTGATATGTCTTGGTAGTATCTCTTCCGTCTATGGTAATATTATATATATATATATATATTGGCCTATATATATATATATATAGGATATATATAGGCTATATATGTATGTAAGCTTTCACAAGGTAATAAATTATTCATAGTTATGTTTCCGGATACACTTGTGTTAATTAAATAGGAAAATGAATTATTTAATTAACACAAGTGTATCCGAAAACATTACTATGAATAATATATATATATATATATATATATATATATATATATATATATATATATATATATATATATATAAATATATATATATAAATATATATATATGATTTTTGTCTATGGGAAGACGTACGAGCTTGATGTTGACAGATGCGAACACCACGTACACGCAGCACACGGCGGTCCAGAACACCGCCACTGTGTATTTCGTCAGCAAGCTGGAACAAGAAAACCACACAACGCCACTGGCTGATGATGATTATTGTTTGCTTAACGACCCCACCAACAGCTGGGTTATACGGGGGTACTAATGAGCGGATGATAATGAAACGATGAAGTGATGATAAGTGAGAGGACGTTTACAAAAACTCATGCCTTATGCGGGACTCGAACCCACGCCCAACGGTGACCTCAGTTACTGGAGCGGTGCCTCAGCTGACTGAGCTAACGAGGGCGGCACGTCACTGGGTACTTCGTTAACTAGCGAGAAGTAAGAATCTCAGGTAAGTAGTATACACGTTGACGAGTAGGCCTATAGATGAAGGTCTCGATCAGAAAAATAACTGTGTCAGGGCTAGAGATGAGATGTTAGAAACTTTCAAGTAAGATTCTTCAATTAATTCAGTTTATTGAAATTCTATGAACATTTTCAGAAAATGTCCAATTCATTTAAAATTTTCTGTGAACCCTATGTGATTCTATGAATTCATTCAAATGATTTTTTTAAATGATTTTCAAAATAAAAAAAAATCGTTGGGTTTCATTCAGTTCATTGAAAATGTTCGATTCCGCATCAGTCCCCATTTACTTTTCAAATAGAACATTTTCAAAGGAATTTTCAAATAGGACAGTACAAAGGATCACTATGCAAAGTACCAAGTTCAAAGTACTGTCTACATAAAGCTAATGAAGATCTGTTCACGTTCAATAACTTAAACTGAACCCAGTTATTAGCTACTAAATACTCATCATTTCTACTTTCATTGCAAGTTGTATAACAATGTAGTGATTCAGCAAATCGTTTTAGTATTACTACAAGTGAATTCAAACTCTAGTTTTTTCTGTGACAACTTGAGCACCATATGCCAGCACCAAAATAATTATTTGTAAGAATATTGAAAATTTTCAAGCTCTCGAAAATTGTCATGAAAAAAATGTTCTGCAAAATTCACTTCACTAGTCGAGCCCATCTTACCTGGCAGTTTCGGCGCATCTCTGCATTTTGGGCGTCCCTGACTTGAAGGCGTACAAAGTGACCTCAGCATACTGTAACGCCGGTTTGCGGTGTTTCTGACACAGAATCTGAGCACATTTCACCTGCCACAATCAACAAGTCGTTAAACACTGTGCGCACGAGTTTAACGAGAACTCATTCTGACTGCGTAAGTTCATACGCGTTTGTGTGTGTTTTATTCAGCATTAGTTAATCTTGGAGATAACACTTATTTCGGTGATCGTTTATAGTTATTATTCAATTCCATGTTGTATTTAGAATATGTTCAGTATTAACAATCAATTCACAATCTCTATGCCGCAAAAGCGATTACTTTGTGACAATTTAGTGGAGGAGCCGTGCCAAAACACGGCACCTCCACATTTTTATATTTTAATGCTTGGAGTCGATTTAGCGGAATATCATGTTTTTGGTGATAACTTTTGAACGGTATGAGATATCGAAATTCTGAAAACGAGGAAACACAAATATTTTCAATACCATACCTTACATTTGTATAGTCTAGTAATTGATAACTATTTATCTCATATCGCATAATTGTCAGGCGTATATACGGTTAAAAATGTGTAGGCCTATTTTAAACCGTATACGCCTGACAATTGGGCGATATTATATGCATAGTCATTACTTATTGATTATAGCAACTTGAATGTAATGAAAATATCTGTGTTTCCTTGTTACATAATTTCGATGTATACCGCTGAAAAGTTATCACAAAAAACTGATATTCGTTATAAATCGACTGCTATAGATTCTTAACGAGCCACCAACAGCAAGTTTATACGGTGGTACAAATAAGAAGGCGCTAATGAAACGATGAAGTGATGATAGGTGAAAGGGCGTTTTCAAAATACATGACTTATACGAAACTCGAACCCATGCCCGACCTGACTTCAGTTTATACCGCTATCGATAGTTGACTGACGAAGTGGGTGGCTCCTCCACTATTAAGGTGTTAATGTTTTAAATATTCCAGGGCATGTATAGATGAGTGCAGGGTGAGAACAGTTTATCATACTTTTTTGGTCACAAATAATTATTCTCAATTATTGCTTCGCATATATTATATTCAATATTGAACTGTCGATCTACTACGCAGTTATGCCGCCCTCCGTAGCTCGGTCAGCTGAGGAGGCTCTGCTTCAGAAACTGAAGTCACCGTTGAGCGTGTGTTCGAGTCCCGCATAAGACATGAGTTACACGGATCAAGGTTTCGGTCAATGGTTTGCCATCAACCCTTGAGCTCAAGCCCTTGACTCGTGTTGACGGTTATCATTGATCGAAAAACCCTTGACATGCAGAGTTGTCGTCAACCCTGCACGGCAACCTTTTCGTTTAGAACATGTTCTATTTTCAATCAAGGCTTGACCGAAACCAGCCAATCAGACGATACTATTAATCACACTGCGCATCTTTCGTTGCGCAAGACCCACTGCGTTCCTGTCGAAGAAGTAACGTGATTGCTTCGACCAGTCGGGAGAAATTTCAATATGGCCGTTCCTTGATCAGCTGACTTTTGTTATGACGTCAGTGGGCTATCAAGCCTTGATGGCAGGGTTGATCCTTGCAACTGCCTGCTCAATGTTTCAGTCAAGGGCTTGAGCTCAAGGGTTGATGTCAAGTCATTGATTGAAATCTTGACTCGTGTAAATCAGGCTTAAGGCATGAGTTTTTGTGAGGGTCCTTTCACTTATCTCATCACCTCATAGTTTCATAATCATCCGCTCATTCGTACTCCCGTATAAACTAGATGTTGGTGAGGTCATCAAGCCTTAACATTCATTCATTCGACATGCAGTTTTTATATATCGAACGACAGCTCTGATGACCCTTGACCCTTGACCCGTGACCCGATGTTGCGCAGTGACCGGTAACTCACAAGTTGGTGTACGCCGTATGTGCAGAAGGTGCCGACAGTGGCGGTGAGCACGACCCCGCTCAGCAGGCCGGTGTAGGCGAAGGCGCGGGGCATGGCGAATATCCCGATACCGAAACATCCCTTCACCACGTGGACACTCGTCTGGAAGTCTCTGGATACATGACAAGGTGGGAGTTAGTGGACAGGGGACTGGCAATAAATAAAATGATAATATAGGGCATATTCATGAATACACACATACATATATAGGCCTATATATATATATATATATATATATATATATATATATATATATATGTTACATTATCATTAATTTGCGGATGCCCTTTCGTGAAACAGTTGGCGGATCTGAAAAGAACCTTGTCTCTCGACGTTTCGGCCAGCTGCAGCTGACCATCTTCAAGGGGTCGTCATGTTCAATCGTCTTCATATTTATATTTGATTAGGTAAAATTATTCTCATTATTAAATCTTCATAGAGTATATATATTCAAATTTGGAGTATTTACGTGGTTGGATGTTTGACATCACGATCTTCCCAGTAATGATAGTCGTCAACATTCTGTTCATTCATCTTGACGACTTGATACCACGTTTACTTCAACTGACCCAGTTGGACCTGAAACAAGTGCAATGGCACGATGTAGTGATACCAACACACATTATCATAATACTAGGAAAACGCCTTATATGCGTTGTGAGATGAGCTTAGAAGTATGGAAATGTAGAATATTTGGTCGGCTCAATGTACATATACAGGCCATGGATCACTTCAAAGGTTTAAAAACCGCGGCTGTCTGTTGGTATATGGACCTTGGTTTCCCCAAACAATTATACCAGTGCCTTCTTCCTATGACTATCAATAACGTAACGGGATAAGCAACTTGATCATTTCCTTTCGCACCATGCGGGAATCAAAGGGATGCCGTCATACTCAATTTTACTCAATTTACTGGTAGTATTATATATTGATTCATAAAAGTAATACGTGTAATGCACTCTGTGAATCCAGCTCTTCCCAACTGTATTAAGCAACGTTGGAATACATCTCATTTGAATTAGCCAATCTAAATTTTGAATACGTGTGTAAAAGCATTGGACCCCTAGTCAAGAGCCATACTGCCACATTTACCAATTGATAACTGGATAATTACTTGACATCTACGAGAAAGAACAGAAACAATGCAAATACTCAACTATGTACTATACATTGAAATACGAACCGAATGCGTACGTTTTGATTTGAAATTGCGAATCTCAAAAATGTACACTTCAGCGCGTCACATTTTTTGCTTCCATCATGGTGAGAAGACGTCCAATGTTGAAAGTATATAACTTACGCCATGTTGCTTATCCCGTTACGTTATTGGTAGTCATAGCTTCTTCATATCCATCACAGATTTTAAACGTTTTAATTTATTGGTGACACTTGTTGCTCACATTTAATTAGATGAGCGTAGCGAAGATTTTCATTCCATATACCGAAAAATTTTGGGCTTGGTTTTTATGTTTTTTTTTTTTTTTTTTTTTTGTGTGTTATTTTGTACGCGGCATACAGGTCAGGAAAAAGTTTCAATCAACTCGAAACTTTTTTTACAAATTGGTGTTATACCAGAATAGGTTGGGATTGTTTTTCAGACAAATCGGTCAAACGGATTTTCCGGAAGAAAATCGGAAAGTATGGAAATTCCCCATAAGAATAGGCCAGGGGAGAAATACTTGGAATTTTATTTTTTTCAAAAGCTCTCAAATTTATACTGAGTGTGGAAAGATCTATCATACCTATTTTAAGCGATTTATGGAACAATCGGATGTGAAATAACGAAGAAAACGCATTTTTAATGTACTTTTTTACACATCAATAAAAGCAATTAAGAAAGCAATTAAGAAACTATTAAATGTGAGCAACAAGTGTCACCAATAAATTAAAACGTTTAAAATCTGTGATGGATATGAAGAAGGCACTGGTATAATTGTTTGGAAACCAAGGTTTATATACCAACAGACAGCCGCAGTTCTTAAACCTTTGACGTGATCCATGGCCTGTATATGTACATTGAGCTGACAAAATGTTGTTAATTCTACATTTCCATACTTCTAAGCTCATCTCACAACGCATATAAGGCGTTTTCCTAGTAGTTTCTTAATTGCTTTCTTAATTGCTTTTATTGATGTGTAAAAAAGTACATCAAAAATGCGTTTTCTTCGTTATTTCACATCCGATTGTTCCATAAGTCGCTCAAAATGTGTATGATAGTTCTTCCCACATTCAGTATAAATTTGAAAGCTTTTGAAAAAAAAATTTCCAAGTATTTCTCCCCTGGCCTATTCTCATGGGGAATTTCCATACTTTCCAATTTTTTTCCGGAAAAACCGTCCGACCGATTTTTCTGAAAAACAATCCCAACCTATTCTGGTATAACACCAATTTGTAAAAAAAGTTTCGAGTTGATTGAAACTTTTTCCTGACCTGTATGCCGCGTACAAAATTACACACACACACAAAAAAAAAAAAAACAAAAGAACAAAAAAAAAAAAAAAAAAAAAAAAAAAAAAACCAAGCCCAAAATTTTTCGGTATATGGAATGAAAATCTTCGCTACGCTCATCTAATAAAGAAGGTACTAAAGATGACATGGCAGGCATTTGTGGATTCTTGCAGTCAAATCAGAACCAACCGTTTGCCACACACGATTCAGCGGATTCCCTTGTGATCTAGATGTAGATAAGAGTGGCTACGGTACCGGTGACATTGTTGAACTAACAAAATCTATAATATCGTGAAAAACAAATGCCGTCTCTAACATAATAATTCTACTGAGCCGTGTATAGCATTGTTGAGCACTGTTGTTTTCATATTGTTCGATGTAAAAGCGATAGTTGCGGGCAAATTTTGTTCATGGACTCAGACTCTGACCCCAGAAATATTTCTCTTGGAAGGCGCGTGTGTGTAAGCCTGTTAGTATCACTATATTGTGGTGCATGAAAACTGGAAATTTGATTGTTTTGTAGCATCTAGGAGGCCAAGAAATTCTAATGAAAAAAAATCTTACACTAGTTGGAAGCGTTTAATTCTTTCGGTTGCATCATATATATATATATATATATATATATATATATATATATATATATATATATATATATATATATATATATATATATATATATATATATATATATATATATATATATATATATATTCCAGTAGCCGGACGGTGAAAAAGTAATTTTGGCTGGTTACATATTTTTTTTTATATTGGGTTTAACGACGCACTGTTATGATAACTGAGATCTAATGGCGTCGGATGGATGATTAATGAGATGATGGGATGATGAGATGAAGGTTTTTGGGTAATGAGTAATGATTGGTAATGAGAAGGATAGTGGGAAGGAAGCGGTCATGGCCGACTTATTGTAGGAACCATCCCGGCATTAGCCTAGACTACAGAGGGAAACCATGAAAAACCTCTGTATAGACGGTCGGCGGCGGGGATCGAACTGGATTCGGAATTCCCCTCGCCTACCGGATCGCATGAAGCGAGCGCGTTAACCACTGCGCTGCATGTGCCGGTTAAGTTACCTAATTCTCGGACACTTTATTATACTTGGAAAAAATACGATTTATTAATATTTTTAAATATTGATTAAAGATTTGGGTATGTAAGGTATAGGCATAGTATCTTCTAGTCAAATAAAAGAGGACATTCAATTAACCAAATTTACATTTTTTTTCTCAACATCAAAACTTGATACAAAATTATTGTTTCAGATGAAGGCTATGGATGAAGGTAGGAATCTTTTGGATGGGGCACCAGAAAGGCGATCTTACCACCCCCAAAATAAAACATAAAATGAAACAATTGCCATAAGAATAATTGAAAAATCAAGTGATATAGGACAACAATGAATGTTAGTCAACATGTTAACAATTGGGATACAAAAATGATTTGTGTTGGCCAGAAATAATTTCATTTCATACAATATAAATGCAATATTATAGGAAGAAGGGTCCCAAGAAGAGACTGTCTAGGCCTACTAGTGCTAACTACAGTAGTGCAACATACAGTTGGCAGTGGAGAAGGTCAGCAGTAAAGAACTCTCAATGCGTGGGGCTGCACAGAAACATGGAATACCGAAATCAACCCTGTTTGGTGTGGTAAAGGGATACAGCAGAGTTGGTGCACGAAAAGGGCCTGACCAATATCTCTCCTCCAAAGAAGAGAAGCTAGAAGAAGATTGGGTTATTGAAATGGCACGCTATGCTTTCCCGTTAAAAAAATACAATCTTTTGGACACGGTACAGAAGATCATTTTAGACGTCGGTAGGAAAACGCCCTTCAAACACGGACGCCCGGGAAACAAGTGGTACAACCTGTTTCTGAAGAGGCACCGTGTAGTGTCGCAGAAGAAGGCCGAAACCATAAGCTTGGGACGTGCTGCAGTCAGGGAGGCCCGTATTAGAGGCTGGTTCAAGGGACTACAGGAGGAGCTAAAGAACCAGGACCATCAAGACGTTCTTCTTGATGCGAATCGTATCTTCAACACTGACGAGTCTGGATTTTTATTTCACAAAAATACCGGCTCATACCTTGGTGTCCGCGGGGAGGAGTGACAACCGCCTCCGAGAAAGAAAGTATAATCGTCCTTGGGACTTTCTCCGCAGTTGGAAGTATTCCACCGCCTATGGTAGTCTACGCCTATAAACGGCTACCCATCAAGCTGAAGGAGAAGTTTCCGGCAGATTGGGTTCTGACCTGCACCGACTCAGGTTGGATGAGAGGCTTTGCCATTTTGGAGTACCTAAAACATTTCCATGCCTGGGTTGTGAAGGAAGGAATCGAACTGCCAGTTCTTCTCCTGATGGATGGACATCGGAGCCACCTCTCGCTGGAGATTAACACCTTTGCTCGCGAGAACCATATCATACTGCATTGTTTGTTCCCTAACGCCACCCATATTTTACAGCCATGTGATGATGGAATTTTTGGGCCAATCAAACATCAGTGGCACAAACATCTGCAGACTTTCAAAATTGAAACTCTGGGTGGAAGCATTTCAAAGGTGAATTTTGCTCCGCAACTAAAGAAGGTCTGGGACAAAACAGTCAATACCCAAATGATCAGTAACGCATTTCGTAAATGTGGTTTATTTCCTTGCGATCCAAATGCGGCAAATTACTCGAAATGCGTTGCTGATATTTTGCGTAAAGATCCGGACGCCGCAGATGCTCTGATGCACGAAGTCGACCCCAATATAATAACAATCCTCGCAGACATCCAGAGAAACATCGAGCCCGACCTCCTACTGCAGTTTGAACACCATTACATTAACAATCTGCAGTGGGAAGAAGACCTGGGAAGAATAATGTACGCGTATTGGTCATCACTGAAGAAACGATCTGGACCTATGACGCCTGCTACAACATCTGACGCAGACGTTTCAGATTCAAACGTTTCGGAGGCGGAAGATGACCCAATGCTGCCCATAGATACCGATACAGTGATTCTTTACGTGGCTGATGATTCCGAGTTTTTCCATCTATTGGAAGGTCAATGGACGAATATTGAGCTTATCAACAACGAAGATGAAGTAACACCTGCAATACCTGTTGTCACACTGCCAGCACCTGGTGCAGTCACTACTGACCCTGTACCACGTTCGCTGATTACACCGATTACAGCAAACCCTCAACAAGCCGAGGAAGTAGTAGCGATGTATCTCCAACTTTCACAGACTATCCAGAGTTACCCACCAAGAAATTGACCTCAAACAAAAGGAATCGAACAACAAACTAGCGGTTTCCTCAGTGAAATGGTTTGAGGAGGAAACAAAGAAAAAAGAAGAAATGAACAGGCCTAAACAGAAACGTATAAATAAAAAATACAACAAAGACTGGACGTGCATTTATTGCGACGCATCTTGGTTCGCCGAGGATCGCAGTGGTATCGAGTCTAACTGGGGACCCTGCGGCCTTTGTTAGATGCAATGCAAGTCAAGTGCATCGGATACAACATAACTGAAAATATGGGGTCACGCACACTGCCATTCAAGTGCGAAACTTGCACACTTCAGCAGGCATGATCGTTACCATCAGACATTCAAGATAGATTATAATTATATGTATAGTATTAGTTAGTCTTTACGGGTATCCTACAGTCTTATATAACTTTATGTAAAATGTAATTAGGCCTACTTATTACTGTGATCAATTTGGAAATCTAAAAGACTGATATAATTTGAGCTAATCTCATGTTCCTAGGCACTATCACCATTAAGTATAGGCCTATAGGAGGTTAGTATGTAGGTGGCAAGTTATAGCCTACACAATAAAATGAATATTACCAAACATCAATGTCTTAGTATCGCCTCATTCATATCCATATTTAATTCAATTGCCTCAATAAATGTGAAAAATGATCACACTTTAGAGGTTATGATTCATGAAAACATCAGTGTCCGGCAACTAGCAAAACACTGTCCGAGGACTAAATCGCGATCGTCCGACTACTGGGTAATGACATGATTCAGAAATAAACTTTAATCTTTATTTAATGCTTTGCTGTTTTTCGGCCGAGCTTACGTTCTCATCCGAGTAAATATGTGATGAATGGAATGAAAACTTGAGCTCGATCATAGACTCGATATTTGATAGTTATAAACTGTATCTATGGAATCATGAGATGATGTACTCTGGTAGTTCCACGCTTTGTCATGAGGAACGGGTCCGACTTTTATTACTACCAGTTCTAACTATTCCAAGAGCTTAATTGTTGATCTGTTTGATATCCATTACTTTATGATATGCTCATATTTTCTGTTCCTCTCAGGGAGGAATTGAAACCGTCAAGGAAATCAACACATATTGAACTCTTTTATTAGGCCTATGTGACCTTTGTTTTGGTAGGCCTACAATGGACCTACACGCTAATAGCTATTACAACTGTCAGAGTGAAAGTTCATTGTTAAAAACCTACCTTGGTTATTCCGACTTTTTGTAGTACAATAACCTGATCACTATTATTTCTGAGAATATATAATAATGAATCGAAAGACAGTTTCGAATATTGTAGCAGAAATATGAATTTGTTATTCAGTTCAAATCATTACTAATAACAACAGACGAGTAGGTACAGCCTTCTAGAAAACACAACTTCAAATTTATTACAACAATGTAAGCAAATAATCAGACTGGAGATAAACAAAAATCTTTTACTTGAACAACAATAGTACTTGAACAACGAGGTTTAGTTAGTGACTGCATTGTTGTGAATTAGCCGATACAAGGATTAAGTCGCGATTGTTACATATTATGAAGTATTAGGAGATCAATCAGGTAATTGAAGTTATATAATGTCCTTTATAGATTGGGGTGACGATCAATCAGAAGAGCCAAAAATCGTGAAATAGCATACTAGGATTCGTCGTTCATTGGTGAATCAAGTTCATTATTAGTGTTATGTGTTACCATGATAAATACAGCTAACTACAAATGATTATATATCCAAGAAGAAAAACATTCGAAAATTCACTATTCATTCTCGAATGTGTGAAACACTATAATTTATTAATTATTATTCGAATTGGAAAATGGACGTATTAATCTTTCGTTGTTTGTCCGTTGATGGCACTTTGTACACGATATAGGTACGTAAAATGTGGGTTTGATTTGATTTAATTATTTCCCATTTCTCAAAATTTGCACACTTCGTCCTTCTTCACGGCGGCCATCTTTTCTTTTGCTATATTATAATATGTTTACGTTTTATACAATAATGTGGTACGGGTTAATACATCATTAGCAGCAGATTCTTATAATATTCTCATGGTTTCTTCTTTTCGCGTATTTTATGTAGGGTAGGCCTATGGTGTATTTAACAATATTAGTGTCTTCACTTATGTTTGCCCGAATTACAAATGGCGGTAGATCAAACTGGAAGTTTAACCTGTTATCATGGTCAACGCTATTTGGTTTCATCTACTCCAATTTAATTAAGAGCCGGTTTTACGAATCATAGTTAGGCCTACGACGTGTTAATCCTTTAACCGTTAGTTGAGGGCTAAAGGTACGGAAATAGCATGCGTAAGCAACGGTGATAAAAGTTAATCCCCTAACTATCACTTGCCTAATCCACTAACAATCAGTTGGTAAAACCATTGACCAAAGATATACTCAAGACGTAGACGTCCCATATAAGTCACTTGACGAGAATGAAAAAATTCCCATTTTCACCTAAAGTTACGTCGTTCGTCACTACTCATTTTTAGAGCGCTGCTAGCACTCAAGTTGAAGACTTGGCAAACATCCTTCATATCGTCTACTGAAGCACAATCGCTGCAACAATTTTCAGACTCTTAGCGGTGACCGACGGTACTACAGTGTGAGG
This sequence comes from Brachyptera putata, assembly GCA_907164805.1. Classification (NCBI taxonomy): domain Eukaryota; kingdom Metazoa; phylum Arthropoda; class Insecta; order Plecoptera; family Taeniopterygidae; genus Brachyptera; species Brachyptera putata. The sequence continues at coordinate 20,712,819 of OU015471.1, read as the reverse complement.
GGTGTGAGGAGGATAGAGGCAAAGGACTGGGGATGAGAGTGGGAATGCATGTCAATTTATCGTTGGGTGAATGTCTTTGTAGATCTTTAGTCTGTGGTAAAACCGGAGCTAAATGGACTTGGTAACACCGGGTCTGAGGTGTGAATTGTGAATATACCACTTGGAACTTGTTTCAGATATAAGAGTGAGGAACACGGCGGAGTAGCGGCTCACTGGTGGCTGGAGCGACAACCCCAATAGTTGGACGATACAATCAAAACACGGTGAAATGGAGGACTATAACCCTTTCGAGCATAGGCAGGTTCCTCATCCAACCACGTAAGTTGAACTCATCATTATTGTTATAATTATTTCACATAGACTAATATTACGAACCAAGTTATATTTATTGGTTCGATTTCTATGTACTTAGGCCTAGTGATGTAAAGGTAACAAGTTTTCATAGGAAAGATCGAAAAAACTACAACGTCGTGCTCAATTTTCATCATCTGAGTGTGAAGATTATTATTTTTCGAGTGTTTGATTCATAAATTGGTTGAAATATAGTATGAACAGGAATTGAATTCAAGAATTTCAGAAAAAGTTCACGGTGCTATTTGAGAGGTTTTTAGTTTTTCCCGAGGGGTTAAATAATCGGGTGTACAATTGCCATGAAATCCCACTGAAATCCTCATGAATTCCCGATGAAATCCCATTGAAATCCCGATGAAATCCCATTGAAATCCGTATGTAATCTCTTAAAATCCCTGAAATCTTGAAATCAGGAGTACACCTTATTTGCGTCCAAGCGGAAAAGAGATTTATATGCCCGAGCATCGAGTACCTATAAGTCAACATGAACCATTAGACGGTCGAATGAGTATAGCTAAAAGTGCCATGAAATTGTCCCACTCATTTTCACTTGAAAGGTGTGAATTTATTCCGATTATTTTCAGAAATTTTGCCACTTTGATCCATCTGTTGAAAGGCAGTCTTGGGTCAGGGATTCTGGCGATGCCTTTAGCCTTCTTGAACGCCGGATTAGCATTTGGTGTGGTTGGTACAATCTTAGTGGGAATCATATGCACTTACTGTGTCCATGTCCTTGTAAGTATTCATGTGAACTTAAATCAATTTAATTTTAAATTTAATCGATATTGATTATTTCAATTGGACGCACACTTGACTGTCATAAAGGAATATGACTCTTACCTAATAAACCACTTGAAATAACGTGCTGAGACTAGCTAGCTCCAAGATGCCAAGAATTTGACTGGTTAATGTTCACTAAAAATGCTACCTACCATAACAATTGATATAAAACAAAAATCACGGTCTCTTATAGACAGCGATAATTCATCACATTTCGTAACATAACTCTAGACCAGGGCTGGGATTTGGTGCTAACAACAATGGAAATATACAGAGACAAGACATATTGCCAGGAAGCTCTTATAGTAGATATCAACCAAACAAAGTCCTAGTATCTTGTAGCTTGCTAGCACTAGCACGAAATACGAAATGTGTAAGGTGAGGAATCTGGGTTCGATTTAGTCACGATATACCATCCTGATTGAGTTGATTGAATGACATTTGATACAAATATGATTATTTTATAATTAGTTCCGATCTTTTACTATTGCACTTCAAAAGTAATATTGAACACAATATTCAATCATGGAGTTATATTAGTACTGAATATTGTATGTTTAGCTCTGTATTAAAAACTCGTACTACTTGATGATATTAAATAGTGAGTAACGGCGGCCATGTTCCTTGTTCAAGCTGATTATTCTCAGGTGTAGGTCTACCGAAACCATTGAGTAAATGAATATGAATGAATATCCGCATGGGATACAGTGACAGAGTCCTAGTTAGTCTACAGACCTTGGTAGGAATTTTGTATTGTTATGACTGGTAATCTTACTAGGAGAGCTGGGATCACCAAGAAAATGTCATCTGCCAGAGCACTGTTGCAATTGAAACCTGCTAAGAGCGCTACTTGGTGAACATAGGTGCTGCCTAGACTCTGCCGAGACTTGTCTTATATATGGGAAAATTTGGCGAAACGAAGACAAATAGAAAGAATGTGCAATTTTGTTAGAGTCAAAAATGAATGTACAGGATGGGATGAATTAAGCAATAGAATTGGAAAGGGATTACAAAGAAGTACAAGGGGAGGGATAAGAATGGAAGTGGAAAAAGTGGAAAGAGAAGTAGGTAAATATGGATTCATACAAAGAACGACGCGGGAATGGAATGAATTGGAAAAAGATATCAAGAACATAACGAAGATTGGTGATTTAAGAAGAGAGCTAAGAAAAAATTTAAATATAATTATATCGAGTATGTTTGACTGTAATTTCATTAGGTATAGTAACCATTACCACCTGTTTTATGAACAATCTGTAATGAATAAATAAATATGTAAATATGTAAATATAGTGCCTGAATTCAAGGCGTTCGGTATTATTACATGGCATGTAATAATATAGAAGCCCTTGCTGAGTTACCAACGTGAGAGTAGCTCCAACTGGCAGTTGAAAAACGAACATGGCCGCTGTTCGGAAGTAACCGGAAGTACCCGATCTGGTACGCGGCTCGTTGCTGAGATATACCTATATATACACAACTCCATGATCTAATACAACAATGCAATATCTTGATCCTATTCTAGGTAAAATGTTCTCACATTCTCTGCAAGAGGCAGCAAGTGCCATCATTGGGGTACTGTGAAGTTGCCGAAGCAGCATTTGAGTTGGGGCCTCCAGCCGTCAAGAACTGGGGTGGTTTTGCAGGGTAGGTTACCAAAATCCATCTATTCATTTCCGTTTTTTAAGAATAGACACTATGCTATGGACACATGTTTTGCATTGCAACACAATTATACCAGCACATAGTTCAATTCTGACTTGAAACGTGACTTGAATATCATTTATTCATGTGAAAGAAGACGAGTAAATTATCTTTGAAGAGAGTATTTTCAATTTATGCAAAAGGTTAACACTCAATGGGTGTTGTAAGAACTTAAGAATGAAAAATGTCTTCGTAACAATGTATAGATTTATTGGATGAAAATTTAAAGACAAACTTTAATACAGGCTTTGTGGAGATTCATATGAACTATATATGTACCTGTCTCAAATTGCAGAAAATGATTGAGACATGAAAAATATATAGAACAAATATATTTATATATATATATATATATATATATATATATATATATATATATATATTTATATGTATATATATATATTATTATCATTATTATTATAATTATAAGTTCTGTTCGGAGTGATTTGATTGACTGAGGCGCCCTCGTTAGCTCAGTCAGCTGAAGCACGCTTCAGACACTGAAGTTACTGCTGGGCGAGGTTTCAAATCCCGCATGAGGCATAGGTTTTTGTAAACGTCCTTTCACTTATCATCACTTCATAGTTCCATAATCATCTGCTCATTCGTGTCCCCGTATAACCTAGCTATTGGTGGGGTCGTTAAATAAACAATAATCATCATCATCATCATTGATTGACTGATCATGTTTTGTTTGCAGGGGTACAATCAATCTGTTCCTCGTGATAGACTTGCTTGGTTCTTGCTGCGTGTACATCGTATTCGTCTCAAGGAGCTTAAAACAGGTAAGTTTATACACTTTTCTCATTTTAATACAAACAATAATCATTGGATGAGCGAAGCGAACACTCAACTTCACCGTAGGCCAAGGTTGATTGGTTGATTGGTCAACCGTACTAAAAACAACTGACCCAAAAAACGACCAACTGTACTAAAAACCAACTGTATTGAATATCAACTGACCTAAAAACCAACCGACTTCAACTTCTATTTTTTGAGCAACCTGTACAGAAGTAAAATTAATGCGTTTGGCTCCCCCTCTCTTCACAAATTGTTTCCACATGTCAAATGTTCTATATAGGCTCTGGTGATGGTTAGGTTTAGGTAGGTAAGGTTTGTGTCGAATATAATTTCTGAAGGAGATGAGTCATACCCCCAAGTTATGTACAGGTTGTTCAAGAAGTAAGAGTTTAGGTCAGTTGGTTTAAAGGTCAGTTGATTTTCAGGACAGTTGATTTTTAGTACAGTTGGTACCTTCTCGGCTTACTCGAAAAAAAAAGTAATTTTATTTCGCGCTCTACAGGTCAAACGAAAATACAAATTCAGTTGAAACTTGGCATGCACAAATGTCCTCATCTAATTCGGTAGTGTGTAGTTTTAAGGCGCAATTGGTTGCACCACTTCTGAGAAAACACATATCAAAGTTTTTAAAAACCTAATTCGGTAGTGTGTAGTTTTAAGGCGCAATTGGTTGCACCACTTCTGAGAAAACACATATCAAAGTTTTTAAAAACCTCATGAGAATAACCCAGAGGAGAACATTCGTAAAAAAAATCGTTAGATAAAGTTGAAATTTTATTCATTGAATGAGCGTTATAACGATGCCCTAATTTTGACGTAGGGCGTACGTGAAAAACACGATTTTTTCTTCTAGCGCTCCACAGGTCAGAAGAAAATACAAATTTTGATCAATCTTGGTCCTGGAGAACGGATAATTAATTATAGTTCATGAAATTGAGTTTCCGAGTTTCCTCTGAAATTAGGAGGAAAAACATCATTATTCGTTAGAATCCAGTTCCAGTTCAATGTCTCTCAACCAATATCAAATGTCTCCACCGATTTTGTTCAGGTTATCGAATTCGACAGATCGACTCATCTCGACATCCGAGTGTACATGGCGATGCTCTTAATACCACTGCTTCTACTGAGTACGATCAGGAACTTGAAATACCTGATGCCATGTTCGTTGTTCGCCGACTGTTTGATCGGGATCGGACTAATCATCACGTTCACTTTCATATTCGATGACCTGCCGTCAGTCAGCGACCGGCCGCAATTCTCCTCCTTTCAGCAGCTTCCAATGTTCTTCGGCACGGCCATCTTCGCTCTCGAGGGCATCGGTGTGGTACGTATCGCAACGAGGAAATACAGAGAAAAATATATGATTTTTGAACAGAGTAAATATATGATAAATGATAAAAACTCATTTTATGCTCAACTTTTTAAGATGTATTTATAAGTAAACACCAACATGAGGACAAACACAGGAAGAGTTTAAGATAATCAAAGAGAAATAGAGAATGAAGCGAGAATGTTATTCACATTATGTGGGGTCGGTAGGTAGCATATGCACTCTAAGACAAAATATAAACAAAATGGGATGTGAAGTGAGGGAAGTTGGGGTAAACGACTTCGTAGGCAGTGTGAGACTAAAATGGTGTACACAAAGCGTAGACACACCAAGTGACAAAATATGACCAAACTTGGATGAAGTTGAGGGAAACGACCTTGCAGGCAGTGTTAGACCACGATGTAGCGATACCAACTTACTTCATCATAATATAAAGAAGGTGTGCCGACTCAGCCTTCCAATTGGAGGACGTCCGCCGTCATGGAGGGCACATTTGCCTATAGCGCAACTATCGCTTTTATATCGAACTATATCGAACAACAATGCTATACACGGCTCAGAAGAATTATTACGTTGTAGGTAGCATTTGTTTTTCACGAAACTGATAGATTTTATAAGTTCAATAATGTCACCGGTAGCGTAGCCACTCAATCTGATCTAGTTCACAAGAGAGTCCGCTAGGGTAAATGGGGGATTTGGGCTCTGATCTGACGGCAAGCAAACAATAATGTCCGCCATGTTATTAGTATGGGAGTCGGCACACCTTTATAATATGATGAAGTAAGTTGGTATCACTACATCGTGGTTAGACAAAAGAGTGTAAGATAGCGTCTCTCACAGCCACTCAATCTCATCCAGTTCACAAGAGAGTCCGCTAGGGTAAATGGGGGATTTGGGCTCTGATCTGACGGCAAGCAAACAATAATGCCCGCCATGTTATTAGTATGGGAGTCGGCACACCTTTATAATATGATGAAGTAAGTTGGTATCACTACATCGTGGTTAGACAATAGGGTGTACAGATAGCGTAGTCAATATAAGAATAGGCAGTATGAGACTCGATCAACGCATCAAAAGATATCACTTGCATGTCTGACAGGTGATGCCACTCGAGAACAACATGAAGACTCCTCAGGACTTCATCGGCTGTGGCTGCCCAGCTGTACTCAATACCGGCATGACCATAGTCGTCATCCTCTACATCTGCGTCGGCTTCTTCGGATACCTGAAGTACGGCGACGCTACCCAGGCCAGCATCACTCTCAATCTGCCCACAGAAAATCCGTAAGACAGTTCGTATCGATGACATAGAGTAGGCGTAATAGACATCATCCCATTTCAGTGAAATCCCGTTTCATCGACTTTGCTGTAAATACTGTAAAATAAGTCGACGAACTGGGATTTCGATGAGACGAGACAGTCGATGAAACGAACACCTATGTCATTGGCTGAAAGTCGATGAAATGGAATCTCACTGAAACGGGATTTCGATGAAACGGGATTTCGATGATTCGGGATTTCGATGAATCGGGATTTCGATGAAACGAGAGAGACGACGAATCGGGATTTCACTGAAATGGGACGTAGCCGGCCTAATATGTAGACCAGGCTAGACGTAGAACGTAGCATGGACAGCATTGAGAGGAAGTGAGGCCAACATAGATAGTCTGATCAGAGGGGATAGGCAAGCAGAATAGTATAGCGTTATACACAGCGATCACCGCACAACACCGTTTTATATCAATTCTCAGAGGATACTGAATACAATAACCTGGGTGTAAGTCACATGAAAAGACGCAGAAATATATGCTGATTATCAAGAAGTGTATTTCTCGGTAGAATTTTGACATCAGTCATAACAATCAATGCATACAATTATTTATTTGGTCTGATTCGGAGCTCCGATGAGGATAACGTGTGAAAAATATTCCCAGTAGGCTAGTATCACGTGACATCGTTCGTACCCCTCAGACCCCGCCGTCTTGCATGTTGGTTTCATCTATGCGCTTTCTATTAATTTCAAGCTCTATGGTTCACGTCTATTGTCAGATAATGGGAAACATCCATGCAGTTTGGATTTAGTCCTAGTCTACATTGACTATTCGGTTCAATCGACTCCCATGGACCCTGAAGACCGTGTGTATTTGTTTGCGTGTCCACAGCTGGGCACAGACGGTGAAGATGATGATCGCCATCGCCATTTTCCTCACCTACGGCTTGCAGTTCTACGTGCCAATGGGGATCATTTGGAAAAAGATAAACTATCGTTTCAGCGAGGAAAGAAAACTCTTTGCAGAATACATGACGAGATTCGTGCTGGTTATTTTAACAGGTAGGGATCAAGTCATTGATATTTATGTTTGATGTTGATAATAATAATAATAATAATAATAATAATAATAATAATAATAATAATCTTCATTGTCAGTTATATGATTTTACATGGTAAAATATTTGACAGGTCATTAATTTAACTTATAAAATAGGCCTACTTGAAATTAAAATTAATCTAAATTGAAATGTTATCACATAAAGTAACGTATTCAAGTTGATATTCTGAATCAAAATTTGGTCTTAGGTAATGAAATCCGAAATTCTGGTTTTTAAATCTAATTTGATGAAGTTTCTGTTAAAAAAGCGTTCACGGTATATAATAACATTTAGATATTAAAAATTCTTTTAATTTACATTTAAAAGCTGGACCTGATGATTGTTTCAAGAATGAAGGCAAGAGGTTATATAATTTAGGTGCTGCATAATGAGGGCTGTTTTTTGATAGATGTAAATTATGTTTTTTTTTTTTATTGCAATGAGGCTGCGCCGATACACCGGAAAAAACGTACACCAAAAATTATGTACAGCGGAAAATCGTACACCGAAAATGACGTAGAATCTACATAAAAAATAACTTATACATTGAATCTTTTTCCAGTATTAATCGCCATCGCCATCCCTAACTTGGGTCCTTTCATCTCACTGGTCGGCGCCGTTTGTTTGTCAACATTGGGATTGATGTTCCCATCTATCATCGAGATCATGACGTATTGGGAAACTCCAGGAATGGGTAAATGTTACTGGCGCCTAATCAAGAACATCTTCGTTATCATGTTTGGTATTTTGGGATTCGTCACCGGCACGTTGGTCAGTCTGGACGAGATCTACAATGAGTACGGTAATAATTAACCGTGGATATAGACTTGTAATATGTGAGTAATGTAGGCCTACACACTATTATCATTTTAATAAATGACAACACTTAATTCCCAATAGAAAATAAAAAAAAATAAGGCAAATTACCAACATGAACTGTTTTTTTTTTTTTTTATATTGTGTTTTTAACGACGCCAGTATAGGCGTACATAATATATAAATTGAATATACTAGGAAAACACCATATATGCGTTGTTAGACGAGCGGATAGTAATAGTATGGGTGAAAATGGGTAAAAACTAAAAACTGCTTCGAGTGGTACCAATTTAGCACATTTTATGTTTTTTCTTCAAAATGGCTGACCCGATCGAACTGAAAATTTCCAGAAATGTGTATCAAAATGTAATTCAACGTCAGGCAAAATTTTATTTTTTGAGAAAATGAAAATATTTTCTTTTTTTCCGCTGTGTTATTTTAATGTGTATTTTTGAAATGTCTAAAATTCATAAATATAAAAGTCACCACCCGATAATGATATATACAGATGCTATTTGCTATATACAAGAATGCTATACACCCGATAATACAGATCTACGTTAGATGAGGAACCATAATGAAAAAAAGTATCTATTTGATAGCTGTAGCCGTTTGACCTGTGGAGAACCGACAAAAAAACATAAAAAAAAGGATAAAGACGAACACCAATTTTTTTCAGTATGTCAAATTGAATCCTCGCTAAAGCTTGTCTAAAACAGCAGGTGAAGAGTCTGAATCGCCGCAAATAGACCCGATCGTAGCCTCATGAGGCCAATGTTGAAGAAAACGGCCGAATTTCGGGTTTGGTGATGGTGGTACGAGTGAAAAAATAGTTTTTGTTAATATGTACGAAAGTGGATTTCATTTAAGGTTTCAAGAGAATAAAAATTTCTTCCTGTCGCTTTTCTCTCCGTGTCGGTGGCCATTTTCGTTTGATTTCAGCGAAAAAGGAATGTTTGCGATAGACCGAAATCTAACAGAAAAAGGGATTGGACTGTATTTTGAAATAGTTTGAATAGAAAAATAATGAAAAGAGTGACTTACAATTTGAAGCGCTGCGATGTCACCCAAACGAAATGTAGATAAATAATCGAGAGTATAAGAACGGAAGAACGGAGAGCTGAGGTGTAAATAGAGAAGGAGAAGGTAGGAAAACTGAAGGAATACTCAAGAAGAAAAGAACAGACGAACGTCCGTCCGAACGAGCAAAAGTGCCTAGACGTACAAAACTAGATAATAACGAAGCGAAACTTGAACGATGCGTACTACACGAAGGAATACCTGTAACTAACTAATTTATCATTGCGACATGCAATGGGGAAGGGGGTGAAAACCAGTTAGGCTGGTCGCACACAAACTAAACAGAAGGGGAAACACATAGTTGGAACCACGAACGTGAATTGCGTAGGGAGATAAGAAATAAAGCAATAATGGCGCGAACAAGGACTCTGCAGAAGGTCACGATTAGGTCTTTTTGCGGCGATGTTACGCCCCTGTCGGCCAGGCGAGAGCTTCCACAGAACAGCCAAATTGACAAATTCCCACCAACAGCTAGGTTATATGGGAGTGCGAATGAGCGGGGGATGATGAAACGATGAAGTGATGATAGGTGGAAGGACATTTACAGAACCCCATGTTGTTTACGGTACTCGAACCCAAGCCCACCCGACTTCAGTTCCTATAACTCCGAGATAATTGACTGAGCCTCAGAGGCGGCTTTATTAGATTTCCACTCAACTATTACGGAGCTTTGTCTGTGTGTGTTTTATTTATATTCATTTTTTGTTTGTTTGTAAGCACTGCACAGGTCGCAGGGTTCGACCGATCGACATGAAACTTTTTTTATACGCCAACTCATTCAACTTAGAACCCTATAGTTTTGGGGTCAAATCGGTCGGACCATTTTTGAGAAACATCATCTCAAAGTTTCTAGAAACCCCCTGAGATTAGGCTGGACATGAAAAATTGAAAAATAAAATCTCTCCAATATGATTCAAAATTTTCTCAAACGTGAACACAGAAATAATACACATTGATAACAATTTACGTGTAATTCGGACTAGGCCGCTTCGAAGAAAATAATTTAATATGTCAGGATGGTCGACCATGGCGGGAATCGAACCCCGATCTTCAGTGTGAAGGTTCAGTGTGCTAACCACTCGGCCACTCGTCTCGGCACATATATATTAAATGAGAATAATCCCATTAAAAAACGATATCCTGAAGAATCCTCCATGCATCTGGTTACTAAAGCCTGATTTACACGGTCCAAGTTTTCAGTCAAGTCCTTGGATTCAAGGGTTGATTACAAGTTCTTTGATCGTCTAAATGGAAAACTTGAAGCAAAAAGCTTCTATTCAACCTTTCATCCAAGTTATTTTGTTTAGAAAATTCCTATATTTCGTTCAACCTGTGATGAAACCAACCAATCAGAGGCTTTGACGTCACACAAGTCTGGCGCGCATGCGCACTTGACGGCGACCGCTCGGTGTCCCGCCATATCTGATTACCAGTCAGCTGTTACAAGTCATCTAGATACTCGATCAGCATGTTCAACTATTGGGATTAATGTGCCGTGTATGGCCTTCAATAGATTGGACTGTGTAGACAGGCGTTCAATGTTCCATCCTAGTTGCTGTCAAAGTACTATGGCCAACCCTTGAATCCACGGACTTTGATTAAAACTTGGACCGTGTAAATCAGGCTTTATATACCAACAATAAATCCACTTTGCGTTTGTTTCAATAATTTTGTGAAGCGGCTATATATATGAACACTTGCATTCAGATTTCAGTCGAAACACTAGCGGCCGGCGGCTTCCTCTGAACAGACTTGGCGAAGTGACGACTTGGAAAATAATAAAATGTAATATTATTGGTGACGACCTTGGGCGGGGTAGAGATTCCATAGAACAGACTTTCAGTGATTGTTTTCGAATATATAATTGACGGGTGAAGAGTCTCCATGGAACAGACTTTCCGCGGGGTAGAGATTCATTTGTTGATTTGATAAATTTAATAGATTATTATTGGTGACGACTTTCCATAGAACAGACTTTCAGGAATGATTTTCTAATATATAAGAAGAGTCTCCCGACCCTGGAACAGACTTTCCGCGGGGTAGAGATTCATTTGTTGATTCAATACATAATAGAGTATATTGGTGACGACTTTCCATAGAACAGACTTTCAGTGATTGTTTTCGAATATATAACAGCAGGTGAAGAGTCTCCATGGAACAGACTTTCCGCGGGGTAGAGATTCATTTGTTGATTTGATAAATTTAATAGATTATTATTGGTGACGACTTTCCATAGAACAGACTTTCAGGAATGATTTTCTAATATATAAGAAGAGTCTCCATGGAACAGACTTGCCGCAGGGTAGAGGTTCAATAAAAACTTAAATAATATTATGATAACAGACATTCAGAGTGACGCCTTATACAAGAGACGACTTTCCATGGGGTAGAAATTCAGCTATCCCATTGCAATTAGTTCAGTCGTCGCATATTTTTCGATCATCATCAATATAGATGGTGGAAAACTTGTATTAATATGTTTTTACGGTCTGCAATTAATATATTCCAACGTTGAATTCAAGATTTTAATATTATTCAAGTCATCATAGATCGATAGGTTTACTAGAAATTAATTGACGCCTATTCGCAGTTGGTGAGACTGCCTCTATTACTCAATAACTGATATTGAAAATAAATATAGTCACACATTTGCAGTCAATTTATGAAAATATTGTTCTAAATATTGAGAGTGTTGAATACTCGCTACTGTAGTCGCGTTCCAGAATTAGGCGCTTAGCTAGCGCTAGATTAGCATTGTCGAAATGGCGTTCCAATTTCTAGCGGCTAATTCCGCTAGTATCTAGCAAATCGTTCCAGAATCTAGCCTGCTAAGACGGCTGACATAGCTCATCTAGCGGTGAAAAAGGTTGCTAACTTGCTATAGATCAGCCATAATTTTGAGCGCCAATTCAAAGATCATGGCGTCGCTTGATATAATCGAGCTGCAGATTGAGTATGATAATGAAATAATGACAATAACTGTGGAGAAAGTACTGCAGAACAATTAAATAAAAGGGGGTTGAAATTTTAATAAAGAAAATAATTTTTGGGACAAATTCGACGTTAAAGTATAGGTTGACCCAAAAGTTTTTGAAATATTTTAAATTTTATTGGGAAAAGTGGAAACTTCGTAAACCTCTTCTGACCACTGGAGGGGAAAACAGAAAAAGCCCTTCATCATTCACTGCAGTTCTCAAAACGATTGATCTTCCCCCTGATTTTATGCTATTGCAAAAAATCCCGGGTCGTTCCAGAATTGCACTAGTGAACCCTTTCTGGGACCCCACCCGGGGAAAGCGCTTGATTCTGGCCCCCCACGAGAAAAAAAATTTTTAAAAAAAGTTTAAAATAAAATTTAGAAATTAATTATAATATTTTTTAATTTTTGGGAAATTGGGAAAAAAAGGGAATATAATTAAACCCCAACCCCTTTTTTTTAAAAAAAAAGGGTTTTTTTTAAAAAATTTATAATTTAAAAAGGGTTTTATTTTTTTTTTAAAAAAGAAAACCAAAAAAACCCCCAAAAATTTCCCCCCCAAAAAAATTTTACCCTTTTTGGGGGTTTAAATTTAAAAAAACTTTACCCCGATGAATCGCACTTTCCCCTTTCCCCTTTTTCCCAAAAAAAATCCCAAAAAAAAGGGCCCAAATTTTCCCCTTAAAGGGCCCGGTTCAGGGGGGCCGAAGGTTGGGGGGGGGTTAAGGAAAAAAAAAGGGACCCGTTCCTTGGGGGAAAACCCCTCGTGGTATCCCCAACCCTTTTTGATTTTTTAAAAAAAAAAAAAAGAAAGTATTAAAGGGAAAACAAATTTCGCCAAGGGCGCACAAAGCCTTGGCCCCCCCAAAAATTGAAAAAAAAAAAGGGAAAAAAAAAAAAAATTTCTACTAAATCCCCCCCCTGCAGAAAAGCCACTTTTTTCATTTGGGGGGGGGGAGGCAAATTTAAAAAAATAGTTTAGAACACCGCTCTAGTTTAAAGACTCTTGTTCCAAACCATGGGTGCCCGAGCCAATGTGCTCGGGTATTATAAGTTGAAACTAGGACTATAACTATCTACGATGGATACGCAACTTGTACTTCTCCCATGTTCTCCCAGCTGACGATCATCTCCAGTGCTAAGAAACCTCGACGCCACCTAGATCGCCTGTAAGCTAGCTACAGGCTCTACAGGGCTCTGACGGCCTGAGTGGTCCATCTCAGTGGCTTAGATCGATTTCATAGATCCAGAACCACGTTGCTCTCAGTTGCGTATCCATCGTGGATATCCATAATCCTAGGTTAAGATGTCACTGACGGCATGAGCGTAAAAGTGACTTCAAACTGGGTTAACAACATGGCCGCCAAGGCGCGCTATCGAAGATGCATCTCTTTGGTTCACCACAATATGATGAAATTAATGTTGGCATTGATGAATCAGTATAGATATACTGATATTCATGACTAATATCAAACAATTATCATACATGACAGAGAGTATAGCTTCACATTCTCGATATAACTATACTTACAATCTAGTGACAGACTAGGACAAATAACATGTTACACACTAGTGTTAGAACACAGCTCTAGTAAGAGGCCTACATTGAGAGCCAAGAGGCCTACATCTATGTAAGGCGTTTAGCATGTTAACTGGTATCCTACATGTAAGTATTAGTAACATTTTGAAACGATGATTTTTTTCGTGAACTGGAGTGTTAACACAAATAAATCACGTCTCATCGATATATAGTCTATATTATATATATGTATATGAAGACATCTTTTGGGTTCACTTCATAGATAATAGATATTATTCAATTATATATATATATATATATATATATATATATATATATATATATATATATATATATATATAATTATATGGTAAAGTGAGTTCTGATGTTATACCACATCTTGTGGCTGACAGAGTACGACGTTTCGACGTTTCGACGGAATCCATCGTCAATTCCATTCATCGATTATCTTCAGGTTTTGTCGGAACATAACCAGTATGTATATATGTAGAATTTGATATGAAATACAATTATATAATATGTACATTGTTCAATCCTACACATGGTATTAACCGCTGTCTACCCTATAGTTACACTATATCTGACATCTTCTTGAGCTACAACCATTCACGTGGTCATCTTATATGAAAATAATACCAATTTATTCTGTCAAAACCTTCATTGTCAAATAATCCGAGATTTTAACAATATAAGTTGGAGGCACAATTCGCGTTTTCTTCTCTTTCTCTATTTTGAGGTCACATGTTTTCTTCGTAAAATAAAATTTGATATCTCAACAGTTGTATGTTATGACCGTTTGAGTTTTTCTTGTAAGTTTCAGGCTTTTACCAGAAAAAGTCCGGAGCAATATTTATTGATCTCATTATAAAATCGTAAAGTTACTTAATCCATGTCTCTATATCGATTTTTTCAGACTTCATATTATTATAGATTGGGTAAGATTGGTGATAAATTATACAATACAAATTCAGGAAAGACTTGAAATGATTTCAGAGATCAATTAATAGTGATAAAATATTTAAAATGACAGTTGTAAAAAAGGTATCTATGTAGACTCCAACATTTTCCATTAGATTCTGATGATGTAAAATAAGAGAAAACTGTAGATGGTCAAGTACCATCATCGTCACATTGTCTTTTCCCATTCACGTATTTCAGTTCATATTCAGATGAACTCTTCAAATTGAACTGAATTCAGTTCACACAATCTTCAGAATGTTCAAGTATTTAAAACGACACACGCATATACTCCACCAGGCAAGTAACATATCTGTCGTCATGTGAGACTCGATGGCTATTGCAATTATGTGCATGGCGACCGAATAACCGACTACTAACCTTGCTTCTATCATCATATTCCTGTCTTCCATTTTGAAGCTCAGCCAGTAGTTGGTCACGAGAATCGTTTCTAATCATCCAAGTTTAGTTTTATGGTTTACAACAAAAAACTCTTTCATCAACTTTATCAACAAACACCATTATATACACTTGATTTTGATTTGAAAAAATATATTTAATCAGTGAAACCACGCGTAGTAAATTACAAACCAGCCAATTCGATTGAAATCGAATATAGCTAACTGCTACAAGTCTTAGAAATGATTCTCGTTACCTGATCTTTCGGAAGAAACACTTCACAAAACCACATTGCACTTACACCACGACATATATGATATCCTGCATGGCTTACTACACTAAAATAGTTCACTCACACACTATAATATAACAGTCTGTATCTATGGTTCATGACCGAACTCAGTGTAGATCTCATCTAAACTCGTAATCGTGCCGGTGACGAATCCCAAAACACCAAACATGATAATTAATATATTCTTGATGAGACGCCAGTTACACGTGCCCATTCCTGGAGATTCCCAATACGTAATTATTTCGATAATGGCTGGGAACATCAATCCCAATGTTGACAAACATACGGCGCCGACCAGTGAGATGAAAGGACCCAAGTTGGGGATGGCGATGGCGATTAATACTGGAAAAAGATTGAATCAAGATTAGGCACAGAAGTGTGTGTGGCGTCAAGAACCTTACGTCAAGAACCTTGCGACTGTAACTTAAAATAACGTCCTAAGCCTAGCTAGCTACAAGAGACTACGATTTTTATTGAATAATGTTCTGTAGATGAGCTGAATATCATGGGAATGCAAGTAATAATAGATTCACGGTCTCTTAGATCGGGAATGTTACCTATTTTTAGCCTACCTCAAGAGCAGTGCTAGGATTTTTTGCTAACAACAATGGGAGTACACAAGAACTAGACGTGTTGCCATTATACTTAGCTGTACTAGTGAATATAAACCAACCTAAGTACTAGTTTCTTGGAGCTAGCTAGGCCTGGGATGTTATTCTAAGTGGCAGTCGTGGTAAGAAAACTGAACTATATTATGGTATTGACAGCGAACAGGCTTTCGTAATTTTGTGGCTTGAGCAACTCAGTTGTTCCCTTAGTGAAACAAGCATCCAGGATCGAGTTCTGTTTTTTATTCAATTCTGTATTGGCGTAGACCTTGCTTTTTGCTTCAACAACAATATTGGATGAAAATCTAACTGACAATGGAAGAACTAGGATCGTGTGAGTTCGGGCAGTGAAGGCTAACATTCCTGAGCGTACAGCACAGGAGCAATGCAGGAAAACGAAACGAATACAATCGTTCACCGAGTGTATGTTATCAAAATTATGTCAACTTCAACCGAGCACATTTCTTCAAAAACGAAAGGAAACAAACTATTTTAATAACTACGGTTGTGTAAATTAGCAGCATGCAAGCTCACGCACCCAGCAGACGCCTTCGGGGATTGGTCAACTGTACTGAATATCAACTGTACTAAAAACCAACTGGCTTAGAGTTGTATTTCTTGAGCAACCGTTACTAAAGTAAAATTGAGGGGTTTGGCTCCTCCCCTTTACAAATTGTTGCTATATAGGCTCTAATGATGGTTGGGGTTAGGTAGGTAAGGTTTTTGTCGAATTAACTGAACGAAATGAACTGAATAAACGAATTACTGAAGGGGAGTATTCAAACCTTCAGCTTCAACTTCTATACAGATTGATCAAAAAGTAGAAGTTCAGATCAGTAGTTGGGTAGGTACCGTTGGTTTTTAGTACAGTTGGTGTACTTTCTCAACGCTTACAAGTGGCCTCTCAAACTAACAAACATCAGTGAATGATGAATGTAAAGTAATGAATTACCTGTGGCAGTAACGAGGATGATTCTCGTCATGTATTCGGCGACGAGTTTACTCTCACTGAAACGATGGTTGATGCGCTTCCAGATAATCTCCATTGGCACGTAGAACTGCAAGCCGTATGTCAAGAACACGGCCACTGCGATCATCACTTTGACTGACTGGGCTAATCTGTTGGAAGGTAAACAAAACATCGATTTTAAACACCATTATTATGAAAGATATAGGCCTACTACAAATAGACTCCATGCATATGAGAAGTAAATCCTAAATCCAAATTCAAATTGACTTTGGTCTGCTAATTCGGAGCAGTGAATTTTGATTCCTTCCACTTGAGCAATCCGACAAATTGCCAATCATTCGCTATCGTCCCCAGTCACCATTGGGCAAAAAGTTCCCACCAGAGTGATTATTTTTGAAAATGTCGTGGATGTTTTTTTGGATTGACAATATTTCTGAAGGTATTTCTCATTCTCTGCACGGTGTGAAGCAGTTTAATAACAATACGTTCATCCGGAAAGCCACTAACAGTTGTTAATGCTTTAGTTGACACTGAAATGCTAAATCGCGACATGCATGGGACCGTTAGATCTGATTCGACCACAAGAATCCACAAATGCCTCCCATGTTATTAGTATGGGAGTCGGTACATCTTCATATCATGATAAAGTCTGTTGGTAAAACTCAACGCCATTTTGGTTGTAAATGCAGGTAACAGAATCTATTTATTCATATCAGAACGGTTATAGTTATGCTGATGAAATTTAGTTCATCTGACAATGTATAATCATCTCCATGCTGTCTTTACATTGATTGTCTTGTATGTAACGGTTCTAAGTATTTCTCAACGGTTTTTCCAACATTTTCTCGAATTTAAACTTTTCAATATACTATTCTAGCTTTGATACATTGATAAATAACGAAAAATGTGATACATTTCTTGGATGGGTTCCGATTTGGATTGTCTTACATTTCGTTTGTTGGTAGATTGAGCGTGATACTCGCTTGGGTCGCGTCGCCGTACTTCAGGTATCCGAAGAAACCGACGCCTGCGTACAAGAGGACGACGAAGAACATGCCGGTGTTGAGGACTCCCGGGCAGCCGATGAAGTGCTGAGGAGTCTTCATGTTGTTCTCAAGGGGCATCACCTGTAGAATCATCATCACAATCTCACATTAAATAATATACACCACAAACGCAGAATATGCATTGTGAGATGAGCGAGATATATGAATAGAGTATAAACTCTATACACACCTTGACTCAGATAGAATATAAAACATTCGATAAATTGGCGTAATTGGTGTGTGTATAGACACAAAGATCGATCACATATTTTTCTTTATAGCAGTGCTTATGTATAATAATATAATAAATAACTAGTCTCCAGAATATCTCTACAACAAAATCTCTTTCACTTCTCAGCTTCATAATCACAACGAACATCACAACGCCAATATGGTTTATGAACATGATACTACCAAATCGCTATCATCATTCTCAATAAATGACCTAAAAGATGGAACGAGCCGCCAATTTTATTGAAATCGGTAAAATCCTTGGGACTATTCAAATCAATATATAAAAAAACAACTTTTGGTGAAGCAAAATACAGAGATAATTAAAAAAAATTATGTAGGCTATAATTTGGTTATAATGTTAACTCTGTTCTATTTCTTCGTATTGTAGATATGAGGTTACAGGTGGAAGAGCAGATGCTCATATAGATCCATCTGAACCTCACCTTTACACTTTGTTTTGAATCATTGTCTTAAGAGTTAAATTCCAATGTAAATTGTAGGTATATGATGTGTATTCTCTGTTATGCAACCACTGTACACAAAAATAAATAAACTATTATAATAATGATAATGATAAAGTATTCGTACCACACCGATGCCCTCGAGAGCGAAGATGGCCGTGCCGAAGAACAATGGCAGCTGCTGCCAAGTGGCGAAGTTTGGCCTGTCGTTGACAGATGGCAGGTCAGTGAAGATGTAATAGAACGTGATGCCAAGTCCTACTGCGATCAGGACATTGGCCAGCATCGAGAAAGGTGACAGATACTTCAAGTTCCTGATCATACTCAGTAGAAGCAGTGGTACCAATAATATCGCCATATAGACCCTGATGTCGAGATCGTTCGACGTGTAGAAGTCCATCACCTAAACAAATAGGAATATACGCAGAATATGTAAGATAGTTGTGAAATGTACTAATTATTCACCTTCTGAGTCGATTTTGCGAAATATCAGTTTTTCGGTGATAACTTTTGAACGTTGTAAGATATCAAAATTCTAATGAAAGGGAAACACAGATATTGTTGATACCTTCAAATTGGTATAAGTACCAACTACTTGGGCTTATCTCACATCGCATTATTGTCAGTCGTACGGTTTTGAAATGTGTATTTTTAACCGTCTGTTCAACCGTATTAGGCGATATGAGATGAATAGTCATCACGTACTACACCATCTTGAAAGTATTGAAAATATCTGTTTTCTCTGCATTAGAATTTCGATATTGCATTGCGTTTAAAAGCTATCATCAAAAAACGGATATTCTTCCAAATCGACTCCCAAGGATATTTTCTTTTTACAGACGACACTACACATTGTAGACCTATGCGTGGCAGAAATTATCCAGTTTTCAACTCGGGCAAACACGATTTATTTTGAAAATATCACACGATTTCTTTATTGAAAAAACAGAAACTTGAATCTTGGTACTTATTGCAAGCCATAGATGGTGTGAGGTTCTATGAAGATTATTGATTTTATTTTATTGTTAAAATAACACGAAAAATTGAGTTAATCATATTTTGAGAGTTGACACATTCAATTTTCTGCTGACTGTAATCCAATCAAAAGAATGCAGGATGTAATTTGAAAATAGCAAAATTAGCGTAGCCTATTGTGAGTATTGCAGTCATTCTCGTGACAAATGCCACGTTTCTTACGTTGGTTTGGTGCAAATCTAATGCCAGTGATAGAATATTTCATAATAATTGAATAATTATATGGGATAAAAGTATATGTGATTCAAAAATTGGAAATTACGACTGAGTTGGAGAGTTGGAAATAGTCGCTTACCTGTTTCAAATTCTTCGAGACGAATACAATATATACACAGCAACAACCCAGTAGGTCGATGACGAGGAAAAGGTTGATTGTGCCACTGCAAAAAACATAATCGATAATAAAAATAAATCATCACGAGCAGAACGTAGAGAAGAATTATGAATGAAAACATATTTCGATCTCTTCAACGATTTTTCATAAACATTATTGAAACATATGAAGGAAATGTGAACCAATGGTTTCTATTCTTATAGAAAATACCTGATGAGGTCGTGATGGTCATTTGTACGATTGTTGTGTAATAATCTAGTTTAATGTTCATTACAGAATGCAATAATCAGGAAGATATGGCTTGAACGT
>OU015471.1:20339925-20689925 GCA_907164805.1 Brachyptera putata | reverse complement strand
ATAAGGAAAAGTTACATAATCCCCCACATTCATTTCATAAGGAAACAGATACATATTATATTAGAAGGAAATAAGCACTGCTAATCAACAGCGTTGATTGGTGAGTGTATTTCACATAATATCATCTTACTATCTCATACATATACATTTTTACAGCCCGGAATGTGTTTTTTCTAGCAATTGTGACATGAGCATCACATACGAAGGCAAGACACTAACTATCACAGCTATTACAAGACATAATTATTACAATTTACTGATGATCTTACGCGGTTTTTCCTACTCTCTATTTTTAGTATCAGAATATATATTTTTTTATACATCGAAACTTGACTGGAAATCATTATTCCTCAATTAAGGCTATGCATATCCCATGGATCCTAGCTATGTAGGCCTATCCTACACCCTAGCTATGGATAGGCTATATGGCTATGAATATATGGACAAAACATATCACTTAGTTTTCCCTAAAGCTAACGTGTGGTCTAGTGAAACGAGTACAAATAAATCTAGGATGAATTGCTAATTCAAATTTTATGTCATATTTCGATCGGATTCTATGTGATGCCGCCAACGTCTACGCCAACGAGAAATAATAAGCGTTCACGAGTTAGAGCGTTCGGGTGGAATATAAATGGGCACTTTCTGTAGTGGAAGTGGATAAATGATAGAGCAATATAATTCAACTGTAATTACATATGAAGAATTACAATCATAGCTCGTAACAACGTATACTCATTACGTACTAGCCTATCAATACAAACACATCAATTACAACAAATAATAATATATATAGCGAATAAGGTCAAACTTATCTATCTCTTCTCTTATACATAAGTAGCAATATGAGAATTATATTCTATCATTACATGGTATTACAAACCATACTGTATATATTATTGAATTGTAAAAGTCTTATGTACGAATGTATAATATATGTAATGAGCAATTATTCAAACTGAATCAGAAATTGCCAATAACATGAACAGACACTTTCAGGTACAAATAAACAATGGACCTAATTTGAAAATTTCGAGAAGTTCTATTTAAAAAGTGATCCCACCGATCTAGCCTAAAAACTATAAGTTTCAATTTGAATAAGTCCACATATTCATAAAAAGTTTCATATTGATCAGCCAAATCGTGCGACATGTGCAGTGCGTATAAAAAAATGGCAAAGCTCCGTAAGAAAGGGATGGAACTCTCTCTCATCTGTCACCCATCCAATAATTACCTATTAGGCCTATTAGTGAATCACATATAATTCAAGGGGAGCTTACCCTCGCATATGTATGTTTTTTGTCAATTATTGATTGTATCAATGTTAGAATAGTATATCAAAAATTTGAAATGAATATGAAAATCAAAGTTGAAAATTGAGAGTAAATTTTGAAAACCTGGTTGAAAAATACGTTGAACCATTACATACAAGAGAACCAGTATAGACAGTCAGCATGATTATGACAAAATACACTTGATTGAGTCAAACTTCCTCTATCAGATGAAATGACTTTTATCCTCATACCTATAACCGTTCGGACACAAATAAATAGTTTCTGTTACCTTGATTTAGAACGAAAAATGGCGTGACTTCCCCTGGTCTTGTACGCGAAGCGCTTAAGTTTGAACTGTTAATGTTTAGTTTAGCCCCAAGGCAGTTGTTCTACGAACATATCAACACCACCCACGGTAAAATATCTCAAGTAATCAAATAGTGTATTTCGCGAGATGCATGTTTTGTGACCATTCTCAGTGTCAACTGAAGCATAAACAATCGTAGTGGCTTTCCGGATGAACGTATTGTTGTGAAACTGCTTCACACCATTCAGAGAAGTACCTTCTAAAATATGGCCGATCCATAATAAACAATCACAATATTCTCAAAAATAATCACCCTGGTGGGATCTTTCTGCCCTATGGAGACTGGGGACGCCTTAATCGAAGTACACATGAATACTTACAAGGACATGGACACAGTAAGTGCATATGATTCCGACTATGATTGTGGCAACCACACCAAAGGCTAATCCGGCGTTGAGGAAGGCTAACGGCATCGCCAGAATCCCTGACCCAAGACTGCCTTTCAACAGATGGATAAACGTGTCCAGATCCCTGAAAACAATCAGATTCTTATCTCAATCAATAGGGAAAACGATGTAGTATATTGCTTCTATGGATGAGTGAGAAGACACGATAGGTATCCCATGTGTCTCATCAGTTGTTGAAGTAAATAATGAAATGGTTATTAGATTAACAGTTTTTTTTAATAACATCTAAACTGTATAATAAATGTTTGAATGTATAATTGGAAAAATCACTCTTGAAAATTCACGTTGTGAAAAAAATGAACACACAAACACAGAGAGTTAATTTTTACCGAGAAGTTCCAAGACTATTATCTATTATGTCAAATTGTAAATCGCATGCTAGATATTGGTAATCTATTTTAACTTATTAAAATGTGATACTTCTCTTGGTATTCCACCGATTGACAATTAGTAGTTTATCAATATACACATATATATATATATATATATATATATATATATATATATATATATATATATATATATATATATGAATATAATTATATATATATATATATATATATATATATATATATATATATATATATATATATATATATATATATATATATTTACTTATTATATAGTAAGTGTGTGTGTGTGCCGCCAGTAGGGTACAAATAACTATATCATGCATTACATCACATCAAAACAAATCAAAACCTATCGATCATCCTAATATTTGTAATTTCAACTTACGTGGTTGGATGAGGCACCTGCCTATGCTCGAAAGGGTTATAGCCCCCCATTTCACAGTATCCAGGTTTGCCAACTAGCGGTGTCGTCGATCCAGCCACTAGTGTTAGCGGTACGCCGTGCTTCTCACTCTTATATCTGCAACAAGTTACAATGTTACAGGGACGGCTGCTTGCTGAGATATGTTACCTAGTTCACAATTACATAGCTAATGCTAATTCATCGTACATTTCTGTATTGCCACGTGACAGTCAGGGAGGTCGTTAGGAGGTCTCCACCGATCGACGTTTGCGCCCCACCAATCATCAATAATAATAAATAATGATGATAAATGTTTTTTATTCTTCATTGATCATATACATGATATAAGAAAAGTCGATACAAATATATAAATATAAAATAAGTTTAAAATATATATGAAAAATAGTTTATCATTTTTTTGTTAAAAATATAGGGCCTATGTTGACCTACAAATAAGCACATCATAAAATATTTTGCTGGGAGGAATCGCGAAAATAACTTCGAAAATGACCATATTGTTCAAAATATTGAAAATAAAATATATATATGTTGACCCACAAAATAATAAACACACAATAAAATATTCTACTAGGAAAAAGCGCGAATATAACTTGGAAAATGTCCATATCATGGTTCAATTACCAGACATAAAAAATTATTGTAAATAACGAGAATCATTCAAAAAAGAACATATTTCAAAAAAATTCCTGCGGGGCTTTGCTGGGGCAAATCGCGAAGATAACTTCGAAAATGCCCATAATGGTTCAATTACTATAGACTCTAAAAGTGCTTGTAGATCATAAAAATCACTTAAAAAATGAAGATATTTCCAAAAATTCCCTGCGGGGCTTTGCTGGGGAAAAACCTCGAAAATACCTTTGAAAATTTCCATAGTGGTTCAATTAATAACTTCGAAAATATCAATAATGATCCAATTGGTGGACTCCAAAATTGCTTTTGAATCTCGAAAATCACTCATAAAATGACCATTATTACAAAAAATTCACTGCGGGGCTCCAGACGACCAGACCCACTTTTAGCGCGCGGCTAATGTCCAGCTGGGTGGTCATTTCATTCATGTGACCTGCCCCCCCCCCCCCCCCCCCCCCAAATACACAAATCCTAATGACGTCCCTGGTAACAATTAAATCAAACAACCACGTGTAACACTAAAACAATCGATTAATTTCCTTAATTTAATGTTTTGTTTACGTGACCTAGAAACTTTTAGGAGTGACAAATAATAATATGTACTCTTATTATGATTTATGAATATGCAAAATTGATGCTGACTCCATATTTACTATCAATATTTAGCTCATTAGGTGAATGTTTTTACTTATTAGCGTGAATAGCTGGTTACGAGTTCGAGTATACGCTCTTTCACGATTGAACGGTTTCACTCCTATGTGAAGATGGTCGGCGGCGGAGATCGAACTGGGTTCGAAATTCTCCTCGCCTCCCGGATCACATGAAGCGAGCGCGTTAACCACTGCGCTACGTGTACCAGTGTTCCGATTCAGTAGAGGTGCTGTTGAATATTTATTTTTTCCAATTCTTCTATACTAACAAAGTTTGGTGAGTGTATAACTGGGCCAAAAAAAGTGTCGACTTGGGTTGTCGACGGTTTCACTCCAATCTATATGTATAGAAGGTAGGTAGAAGAGATAAGCCTTACTTGGTATCACTTCACTTATATATTATGAAGACAAATATGTTAGCGTGTGGTCACGCTCTGAGTTCAGTTATAATTGGATGTATTAAGAATTCGTTCTTGAAATTGATAGGCATATAGCATATTTTCTCAAGTAATGAAATGAAACAAACATCAGTTTGAGACTTTTGAAAGTACAAATGAATATGTGGGTTCTACCTAGGGGTTAACGACTAAAAAAATCAGGTGAACAATTTAAAATAAAAAAAAAATAAAAAAAATCATGGAAAATAAAAAAAATCCAAAAAATCAAGAAAAATATAAAAATCAGGGAAAAATGAAAAACTCGAAGTAAAATGAAAAACAAAAAATAGAAAATCAGGAAAAATAAAGAAAATAAAGAATCTGACACTGAAATGTCGAAGTTGTCAACTCATCGGGTTTCACGGCGCGTCGACATCTAGGTCATTTTTGCGCCCATTAGGACAATTTAGTTGAACTTGAGGAACAAATTTGAGGATAGATTTCCATAATTATTTCATAATTTCCATTTCCATTTTTTTTTCTATGAATCAGCTATAATGAAGCGAGTGGGTATATGAAGTGTGCACGCGTTTCAATGAATGAATCTCTTTCAAATCTGAAGGTAATAAGAATTTATTAACTAATTACGTTTATAAAATTAACCCAAATACGAATAGGAATGTAAACAGTATTTTGTTTACATGGACTGTATAACTACTAATTAGCATTCTGATTTGAATAATCGTAGGCCCTATGCATTATGCAGTTGTTATTGTATCATTAAATTGTCATGGATTTACGAATGGAGTTATTGTGTTTCAATAACAGGCTATTGACCAGATTTTTTTTTTCAATGCTGCTTAACGACCCCACCAACAGCTAGGTTATACGGGGGTACGAATGAGGTCTCCTGGGCGTGTAAGATCTTACGCCGTGAGAGATATCCGATTCGCCGAATTATTACATTTACATTTATATTGGGTTTTAACGACGCCCTGTACTGATGACTACGATCTATTGGCGACGGTATAATGTTGAATGAGATGATGGGGACGAAAGGTTATTTTATTAGTTGTTTTTGGATTGAGGGAAGGAGTCAGTCGTGGCCTGTTGTTAAGGGACCATCCCAGTATTGACTTGAACGACAGAGGGAAACCACGAAAAAACCCTGTCAGGATGGTATAACATGGCGGGAATCGAACCCCGGTCTCCTGAATTACGGTTCAGTTTATAGTAACCACTCTGCCAAACGTCTCAGTCCGATTTATTACGGCTATAGTTGTAAAACTCAATGACAAATTCGAATTTTATTCCATTTCGTTGTTGCAGAAATAATTCAAGTTATCGGATGCTCATTACAGATGCTGATTAGATCATGTCGATCGAATACATGTACAGCCTCGGTACGTATGTTGACTAGGCGCACGATTGAGTTCATCCCAAACCACAGCCTTTTTTAAAAGATTTCAGTCACGATGCTTGTAAAAAATAGATAAATTCATATTTACTTCATTCTCTATGTTTAAAACAAGTGTAAAGTTGAATTAATAGTGTATCAACTCCAAGAAAATGTGATGCTTTTCAAATAATATGACATCCTTTTTATTATGAATTCAAGCCGTTCTAAGATGAAGCAGTTTCAGAGTTTTAAGAATGTGGTGATTTTAAGATAATAAGTCAATGAATACCGATTGAATGTGATGAGATTCATTGAAGTATTATCTCAAAACTGATTATAAAAAATAGAATGTCATGTTAATAAAGAGCAACAAATTATCTTGGAGTTGGTAAAAAAATCAATTACACTGGTTTTGCAATTACTCAGGTTTTGCACTTGGATGTGCTGAAGAGAGGAGGAAGGTGGAGTGAGTTGGAGACAGAAAGACAGTGGGAGAACAGAACAAGGTGGAAGGAATTGGTGGAACAACTAGAAGTAGAAGAAGAAGAGAAGGAAGATGAGGAGGAAATGCCAGGCGTGGTCGGCTGGTTTCTAGCACTCCTGCGGCCTTAGTGCTGGTGAGCAGGGACCCGAACCGAAATTCATAAAGGTTCCGGTTCTGGTTCCGGTTCTACGTTTAAGAAGGTTCCGGTTCCGGTTCCACTTGCTAAATAGTTTCATAAGTTATTTTCCTTGCTTGTAGTGGTTCTACTTTTGATGGTTTTGTCAATGATGTCAATGTGTCAAAATGTCGATGTATTTTCCCCGAAAAAAATCGTGGATACAAAATGAATCAACGGTCGTTTTCGGAACAATCCCGTGAAAAGGATTTTTAATGTGTGGAAAAAAAAGTTATAACTAAAAAGTTATAAACAAAATGAGTAAATATAATGAGTCTGAATCAGGTATTGTGAACCTTTATGGAACCTTTATGGAACCGAAAAAAACCTAAGATTTTTAGGGGTCTGGTTCCGGTTCTTGAAAATCAATAATAAAGGTTCCGGTTCCGGTTCCCCCAAAATACGTTTTTTTCGGGTTCCGGTTCCGGTTCGGGTCCCTGCTGGTGAGAGCACCCACCCCCTGACCCAATGTCACAGTTGGAACCAGGGTCGGATCATTATTATTATTACACTGGTTCATGAACACGGAAAAGAATGATAAAGATGAATTTCCCCATTTCATAAACACCGTGTATATGCAAAATACAACTGTAGAAAGTGAACCTAAAAATACCATATAATTATACCACAGACTGGTGAATTATCATTAAACACACCATTTTTAAAAGGAGTATATAAAACATAAATATTTAATTATACACCATTCCTAACTGGTCATTCGGTCAAGGCTGAAAATCAGATTAAAACTCGTTTTCGAGGCGTTTCCTTTCTTTCCGTATTCTGTCCGCCATTCATGTGTTAATGTATCCACTTCCGAGATAAATTAACTCGTCAGTTGTCACTGCCGTGCGTGGGGTGAGTCGATTTAGCGGAATATCAGTTTTTTGATACTTAAAGGCATGATAATGCCTTTAAGTATCTTTTAGCCAAAATACTTTTGAATCAAAATGTTTCAATACTGATTACTTATTTTTTTACACAGTTTTTGTTCAACTGTCCACTTCCTACCTTCTCTTGCCACTTGATGTACGTAACTAAACTGCTTGAAATTAATATATTTCATTAATTCTTCAAACTAATTTTGTAAGTAGAATATAAAAAAATTTCAATGTTTTTTTCTTTCTTTTAACTTCAACTACATTCTTAATTTTCACGGTGTGTGAAACACGTCCGAATTTGAATTTGTATACTCATCATTCAATATTTAACCGACAGTTAAGCTCTTTTGAAGGGCTTTGTGGATGTTCTTTTGCTGTAATTGTGATCTTCTTCTGTATCAGTGTATTTGATTAATATAAAAAAAAATCAAAATTCTAATAAAGAGGAAACACAGATATTTTCAATGTGGTGTACGTGAGTATAATAACTATTCATCTCATATCGCATTATTGTCAGGCGTATTAGATTTAAAAATGTGTATTTTAGCCGTATACGTGTGATAATCAGTCGATATGAGATGAATAGTTATGACGCATACCATTTTGAAGGTATTGAAAATATGTGTATTTCGTCTTCATTAGAATTTCGATATCTCATACCGTTCAAAGGTTATCACAAAAACACTGATAATCCGCCACAATATTTAACAATAACAATCGTTTTACGAAACGTCGACTTACCTATGATCAGCTGGTACATACGTAGTCGTGTGCACCAACTCAGCAAGCTCCGTCCTCGAGCCATTACGTTTCTCATCGAACTCGGTCACGATTGGTCGGTGGCCGCCGGTTCCCTGGGAACAAATAATCCAACAATTAGGAACTGTAGTTGTACATCTTTCACTTGACTCTGTTTTGAATTGAATTAAAGTGATACGTAGTGATCAGGCAATTGGTTCAACAGAGTCGCTAATTATGACATGGAGTGACACACTAGGCAAACGCAGGATGTGCGTTGTACGATGAGTGAGATGTCTATATAAAGCATAATCGAAAACTCTACAAACCTTGATCATTTGAAATGAACTTCATCCGATGTCAATGAATCTAGAAAGCCGTGACTTCGACAATGCAACATTTTTCAACTAATATTTCTATCTTTCCGATGAATAAAATACATTTATTATATTATTTTCTCCAAAACAGCTGGTCCGAATATCAAACCAAATTTTTATTCATGTATATTATTCTTGTGTTCACATTTGTGGAAAATTTGAATCATATTGAAGAGATTTAATTTTTCAATTTTTTCCGCTCAGTCAAATCTTATGGGGTTTTTAGAAACTTCTAAATGATGTTTCTCAAAAATGGTCCAACCGATTAGACCTCAAAACTATACAGTTCTAAGTTGGATAGGTTTACATATAAAAAAAAAGTTTCATGTCGATCGGTCAAACCCACCTGTGCAGAGGTTACAAAAAAAAAAAAAAAAACGCACAGACAAAGTTCCGTAAGAGTTCAGTGAAAATCTCCGCTACGCTCATCTAAATCTAATTACAGAGTATACTATAGGCCTACATATCAAGAGTATACTCACAGTACGCTTCTAACTTACTATGTAGAAAGAAGTGAAAGAAGAATAAGAAGAAATGAAGATATTGAGACAGGTGAAGAATTCTTTTTTTCTTACTAGAATAATTGAATTATTATATTTTCCCGAACTTATTTAGATATACAAAATCAATTAGGCCTAACCCAAAAAATCTATAGCGAATTTCGCAAAAATCAATCGCACCACGTGTGCTATTATACGTTATTCATTCATTATATCGTTTGAATATATCGTTTTCATAATAGTTTAAAAATACGTTGACAGCCTCCATGGCTCAGTAAGCACAGCTATAGAAACTGAAAGTACTGTATAGGGCGTCGGTTCCAGTTCGCATTAGAAATGGATTTTTGTAAAAGTCCATTCATGTATCATCACTTCATCGTTTCATTTTCGCCTGCTCATTTGTGCCCCCGTATAACAAAGCTGTTGGTGGGGTCGGCTAACAATAACCATTATAATCAAGATCAGTGTGTAGGTCCATCTATTTATAGTCCGTTCCAATTATGAGATAACATTATATGTAATGCAAATGCAATAAACAATTCTAAAAAAAGATAAAAAAAAAAATAAACAATAAATCACATAGGCAAGGTTAAATTCTCATCCCTAGAAATCATCATGTATTATTTTGTTTTTGTTTTGTATAATGTTATTGTTGTGTATATAACAGTTTATCTACGATATTCATTCCAAAATACTGATTATTGCATGGGTACATTACCATTTTTTCTTCTTTGCTCATTATTACTGTTTCCTTCTTTGTTTACTGTTTATTACTTTTACGATTAATTGAGTCTGTATTTAAATTTTGAACTTCAAGTATTTATTTGTATAACTGTTTTTTTGGCCCTTCACGAGACCTATACAAGGGCCTGTACAATTTAATTCTGTAACAGAATAAAATGAAGAAAAAATGAATGAATGAACAGCTGTCTGAATCTGATCTCTATAAGACACGAGCATCTATGTTCAAGATAGTTTGTCAGTTGTTTTATTTCATTACTTGATTTGTTCACTATAATTGTATTGTGTTTTGGAGAATTTCTATATAGTGTATGAATTATTTACTATGTAATTATTTGAAACCATTCCTATACGAATATCGGTAATTTCATTCTACGATAATATTATAATCATTATGTCGATGTTTTTTCTTTGGTTGCTTTTGTTATACTGTGCCAAATTGGCAACCTTATTGTCGGCACTGTTTTAATTAAAATCATATATAGGCCCTAATCCCCTTCTTCCCATAGGATATCCCCCTCCCCCCTCCCCCCCTCCCCCACCCTCCATATTTTCCTGCCGACGCCCACAGTATTGTGCATACGTGTTCGGCAGAACGTCGCTTCCTCCCATCGCTGTGTTATGTCTGTAAATAAGGTTTATTGTTTACAAAGCTGTTTCTGTTCACGGCTGTGACATTGACACTTGTTGATTGAGAATTCGGCTACCGAAGTTGGCACTGAACTGGATCGTGTATTATGTTGTTATTATCGAGATGAAAATTTTATCTTTGACAGGGCGCGTGAAGAGCGTATACCGGAATAAATTCGACTCGGTTGTGTGACATGGGTTTGGGTGTCCAACCTTACCTGAACCCTAACCACATTTCATTGAAAAGTAACCCGAAGCCCATGTTACGAGACCGAGTTGACTTTATTCCGGTATACGATCTTCAGCGCGCCCCACCTTGAACTATATGACTTTGAGACGCTGAACTGTCAAACAGCAGGCCGGGGTTCGTTTCCCGCCATGGTCGACCATCATGAGAGGTTTTTCGTGGTTTCCTTCTGTTGTTTCATACTGGGATGTAGTTTGAACCTAATAACATATCATTTTATCTCATCAACCCATCATCTCATTCATTATTCCACGACGCCAATAAATCAAGTCATCAATACAGTGCGCCGTTATACCAATAAAAAATAGAAAAATCCCAATAAAAAAATCCCAATTCTACGGCTATAACCAAAGACATTTTATATAACCTACGGCTACGGCCACTAGCTAGTATTCAGACATAAGTGTGTTACTGCGTACATTGTGCAGATAGCGCCACATGTCCTAGAAAATTTCTCATTAGTGACTACGATTCAGTCGGTAAAGTAGCAGCCAAGGTTTGCTGCTATATAACTCTCCACCGTCTCAAATAATGAAGTCCATAATTTGTTTACTGAATTAATTATAACATAATACATGCATATGATTATGCATACGCTCATTTCAATACTTTCAATCATTTACGATGTGGCCAATACCTGAATATCTTATTTATATCACACAAAGTTGAATTAAAATTACGTAATTTTGATCCATCTGCATATAGCATGTCATGGTATGTAATGCTTGATATTATGAAGTTGATGGCTGGAACCGATTTTACTCGACACTTGATACTTGTCATGATATGATAAAAAGTCGATATCGTTAAATAATAGTGACTAGGATAAATGATATAATTCAGAATGAGCCGCCCCGGTGGTTAAGTCAATTATCGCTAGCGGTAGTAACTGAAGTCACCGTTGGGCGTGGGTTCGAGTCCCAAATAAGGCATGGGTTTTTGTATACGTCCTTTCACCTATCATCATTTCATCGTTTCATTATCGTCCGCTCATTCGTACCCCCGTATAACCTAGCTGATGGTGGGGTCGAAGCAACAATAATAAAAAAAAAAATCAGAATGATGTGGGTACAACTTGGACTAAAAGTTGGGAGACTGAAGCCCTTTTCCTACCTGCCTGAACCAAGTCAAGTTCAAGATACGACCTATTGGGTGGGATTGACGACAAGAAACTATTGGGAGATCTTGTGACTATTTAGTAAATAATAAGACAATGAAGCTAGTTTGTGAATAAGAAATAAGAAATGTGTGCGAATACGGATAATATCCGGAAATAGATCTTGAACATCATTCGAGTGCGTCGTTAAACGCAATATGAATGAATACCGCAAATAAAAAGAGAGTATTTCGACCAACATAAGATCTTGTAGATTTTACTCGATATCTTCCAACACAAGTAGAAAAAATTGTCGAAGGAAACACAAAATGTAACACTTGTAGGCCTATATCTTGGTTTTGTCTAGGAACGGATATTTATTCAGGCTCTCTCGAGGTAATACATCGATAAAAAAAATTAAGAAAAAAAGAGAAGAGAAAAAAAAATATATATATATATATATATATATATATATATATATATATATATATATATATATATATATATATATATATATATATACTACTCGTGAATAATAATCAATGCAATATTCGCTCTGCTTCTAGAGGTTTCAATATAGTTTTCCAGCTGGCTATAGCCATACGTATTAATATAATTATTACATAATGTTCAAACAAAACAAGAAAAAACATTCTGATGAAAATGAAGAATAAACAGTGCGACTGATAAATGGTATCAAATAAATTGAGAAATCACTTTATTAATGGTTTTGGCATAATATGTATTATATTGCGTAGTTCGCGCGCAGTGCGTAGTTTATATATAATACATATTCATAAATATATATATATATATATATATATATATATATATATATATATATATATATATATATATATATATATATAGGCCTATACATTATGATCGTTTAATGAGAATAATGAAGCTGATTGGCCAATAACAGCGCAATGATGTCGCTGTTCAACAACAGCGCCTACGCAACCAATTCAATTTGATGCATCAATTGTTAAGGTCAATTGATAATGGAAGTGAGACATTCACCAAATACATTTGTATTTGATGGCCAAGGTTGTTAATTACAGCAAACATTGACCCTCAATTCTCTACAATCTCATATACGCCGCAAATACACCTCAATTACGTCTCAAATTATCCGGGTTGTATGCAGATGATATAGTTTTTACTTTTGTATCGACTGAAAAAATGTCTGTAATCTGTGATTTATTCCCAATTAAACAGATCCAATGGAATCATAGCATGAGGATTGCTTGTTTAACTTATTGTATGGATCTCATTTAAAATGAATATGTCAACTTATATCATAATAATTCATATTAATATATGTATCTTTATTATAAAGACACCGCCATTCAAAAACTATGGCTGCTGAGATTGGCACAGAATAATTGATAAATTGAATAAGTGAAAGAATCAAGGAAATATAGGCATAATTCGTTTGAAATATTTCTCATTCTATCTTCCTAAACCTTGATTTTATTCTCATCAATTTATTTTTGATGAATGAATAGATGGCTTTTCTCGATCCATTCAAGCTAGGCCTACTGGATGAAACGATATATTTTCCTCTCTTTATAAATAATACAATAAGAACAAAATAATAATAAGAAAGAAATAATATAATAAAATACTATCTTGATTGTGGTATCCATGAATCGATTCCCTCTCAGACGAAATATATATTTTATCTGATACATAACTTTGGAACGGTATTCCTTGTTATAAGAATTGTAAACTGGCAGATACACAGACGTTTAATTAGTAGTAAATGGAATTAATTAATTGGAACTAATCAATTTCAGTTCTACATCGCAACTTGAAATTCCGTCTTATGGTTTGATTAATAATCTGAAATTCGAGGTTAAAAGTCGAATAATTATTTTTCACGCGGTTGGCGGTTTGTACGTATTGAAACGTTCTGGGTAGGTATAAGTTATAACTAAATGAAACCGTGAAATTTTGGGGTTCTAAATTATCACAAATATTGTGATTTTACACGCCGTTTTTACTTATTGAAACGTTCTGGGTATATAACAAAATAAAACTGTGGAATTGTGGGGTTCTAAAATCACCACGAATATATTGATTTTTCCTTTGCATTCAATTGTTTTCTCCCGATAAACCTATCTAACGTTTCCGGCCAGCATTGCTCGGAATTAATATCTCCACAAATAAACGTCATTTCAGAATAATTAGAATCAATCCAATCTGTTGTTATGACAGTATTACGTTGTTGATCATCAATATATGTTTACAAAGTATATAACACCCAATTCAGAGAATAATGCAATTAAAATGCAAATTGGAGCAAAACAAATTCATCGTACAGTTTTGCTAGGGCGTTGCTCCGCTTATATGCTTCATTTCCTATTCTGCATCCACAATATAGGGCTACAAGTACGTATAGTAGGCTTACTGGTTCACGAAATAATAATAATTATTATTATTTGAATGGTTTGGTTGTCGGTAGATATTTGAACCATTATTTATATCATAACAGATTATTTATATTTTTGTAGGAAATGAAAAAAATATATCAATTATACAAAATAGTTGATATTCACGTTTTAAAATTGTATTGTAACACTTGATGGAGATTTATGAAATGAATACAAACATTTCGCTACCAAATGAATATAATATATCCACTTGTTGAAATGCATCACAACCCTGCAAGTAGACTTCCAACAATAATGCCGATATTTAATTCGTTAATTTCAGAGAAAACTAGAAATCATCATCTCAATTTAGTAAATAATTTAGTAAATTTAGTGATTAATTCATCTGTTCTCCTGAGCCGGCTGTTTTTCTCTCTCGTGACGTAGACATTACTCGATTCTGTCTATGTTCCTACACAGAATCGGTAATGCCTACGTCACGACTCACGGCCTCTGGTTGACAAATTTGACATTTTCATCCATTCAATTTCTGAAATTGAGATGATGATTTCTAGTTTTCTCTGAAATTAGGAAATGAATATCGTCATTATTCGTTAAAATCTATTTTCAGGGTTGTGATGTCCTTTAAGTTGGGATAGTTATATCTTCATCTTTCGTGCATACAAGTGGGCCTATTGAAGTTTTTGTTTCAATAACATCGTTACATAACATGGTTACATAACTCGGAACTGGCAGAATCCGAGTTTTCATAGAAATCTGTCGTAGACATTTTGGTGGGAATTACCCCCTGACCCAACTGAGTTGGTTATCTGGGCTCAATATATATATATATATATATATATATATATATATATATATATATATATATATATATATATATATATATAATAAAATTGAAACTTGATACAAGATCATTGTATCCCAATTAAGTCTGGGAATGAAAAATAGAATCGTTTGGACGGGGCACCACAAGGGCGATCTTACCACCCCAAGTATTGAATTAACACTGATAGATTGGAATAACATCCATTACAGTATTTAGACGCGCTTTAGCGAGGATTCCATTCGACATACTGAAAAAAATTGGTGTTCGTTTTTGTTTTTTCAATTTTTTTTAATGTTTTTTGTTGGTTCTCCACAGGTCAAACAACTGAAGCTATCAACTTCAAACTTTTTTTCAATATGGTTCCTCATCTAACTCAGATCTGTATAGTTTTGTGGCATTATCGGGTGGTATTTTTTTTTTATGAATTTTAGAAATTTCAAAAATACTCATTAGAATAACATGGCGGAAAAGAAAGAAAATATTTTTATTTTGCAAAAAAATGAAATTTTGCATGAAGTTGAATTACATTTTGATATACATTTCTCGACCTTTTCAGCTTGATCGGGGCAGCCATTTTGAAGAAAAAACATAAAATGTGCTAAATTGGTACCACTCGAAGCAGTTTTCACCCATTTTCACCCATACTATTACTATCCGCTCGTCTAACAACGCATATATGGCGTTCTCCTAGTATAGAACCATGCGTCACAATCATCATCCTCTTGTTTTTACACGTCTGGTCCTGTAGTTTTGGGAGAGGCGTCTAATAATCTCGAACAATGTCCAATCTATTTGCCAACATAAGCGATAAAGGATGAGAGCGATTTAGTTTACTAGTAATCATTCACACTCGAATTGGTCGTTCGCCTATCCATCATCATCCTTTCAATTCGCCATTCATTGCTAAATAAATGATTTCCCGTGCCCTAGATAGTCTTATTCAGGCTAATGAGACCAAGTGAGCGCAATCATAAATCACAGTGAGGTCCGTGCGTATGCATACTAGATACATATACATTAGTATTAATATCATGTATAACGCAATGTATTTCTAAGTATAGCTTGGGTATATATTTCATTCAATTTTATTTTATTATTATTCCACATTATCATTAAGGGAATAAACAGTATAATAATAGTATAGGATAATACTAGGAAAACGCCGTATATGCGTTGTTAGACGAGCGAATAGTAATAGTATGGGTAAAAATGGGTAAAAACTGCTTTGAGTGGTACCAATTTAGCACATTTTATGTTTTTTCTTCAAACTGGCTGACCCGATCAAGCTGAAATTTTTTAGAAATGTGTATCAAAATGTAATTCAACTTCACGCAAAATTTCATTTTTTCGGAAAATAAAAATATTTTCCTTTTTTTTCCGCCATCTTATTCTAATGGGTATTTTTGAAATTTCTAAAATTCATAAAAAAAAGTTACCGCTTGATAATGCCACAAAACTCTACAGATCTAAGTTAGATGAGGAACCATATTGGAAATAAGTTTGAAGTTGATAGCTGCAGCCGTTTGACCTGTGGAGAACCGACAAAAAAACATAATAATGATAATAAAAAAAAAAAATGAAAACGAACACCAATTTTTTTCAGTATGTAAAATTGAATTCTCGCTAAGCTCGTCTAATAAATATCTCTTTGAAAACTCTGAATGTTCTGCATCAACAATGTTGTTCAAAATTCAGTTTGAAAAAGCTGTAGTAGAAGTTCATTACTATACTTATATAGGCTTACTTATTTATATTATATTCTATACATAAATTACATACAAATATACACAATAAAATAATAATAATACACAATAATTACAATTTTTTTTGTTGTTCAATGAGAATTGTTCAGTATTTATGGAATAAAAGCTCATCCAATATCCAAAAATAGTCGGATCAGGGGATTTAACAAGTGTACCAAATTCGCGGGCAAATCACACGCGCGATGTGTTGTCCTCGCCAGGCACAATACCCTTCGCTATCTTCAACTTCCTCTAACTCCACTCTCTCCACAAGCTCCCTCCATACTTCCTATAGTCCCACCACTCTTCGACCTTCACTCTCTTCTTCCTTCACTCGCCAGACACTACACCCCTTCGCTATCTTCAACTTCCTCTAACTCCACTCTCTCCATAAGCTCCCTCCATATCGTCCCACCACTCTTCCTCCTCCACTCTCTTCCACATCCCACCTTATCAAGTCCTCCCATCTCAACCTTGATCTTTGTCTTCTGACTCTTCCTCTTTCAAACTCAAACTTACAAAAATTGCAAGCGGACATATTCGATTACATTGCGGTAAACAATCCAACACAAAAATTGTTAAATATCCTAATAACAGTTTTTGTTACGTGTGCGCTTGACAATCGCTGGGCCGATAGCATTTCTGCTTTTATTGTGATAAAAAGGACATTTACATCACTATCAATAGCGGTTATCAGAAGCTAATATCACCCCTTCATTCCTGTTCATAAAGCAACATCAATTATTTTATAATTATGTTGTAATATATAAGTTCTAACTCACATATATAATTAATATTTGTTTGTTATTGTTATTGAAATGAATTTTTGGCTTCGGTAATCGGTTTACCGATTGTATAATAATAATAATTAGGCTAATAACAAAATACGACGTAATACTAGGAGATACCGACAACATGTTCGACCATCCGTTCTCTTGTTGGTTGTTTTCTTCGGATTAAACCTAGGACTATAGCTATCTATGATTTTTTTATTGCAAAATAAACACAGATAGCACATTTACAGAAGTACAAATAAAATAAGGCAATATTATTCGGAATTCCCACAAAACTGCCAAATGGACAGTTTGACTGTGGGTTATAAAAATCTACAAAACGTAAGGTGTTCAATACAATAGTATCAAGTAAATAAGTTAATAAATGCTACAATTTGAGTTCATAAAATAAACAGACTTTTTGTAATTGTTAAATGTAAGGAAAGAAAGTATATAAATTGATTTCTTATCAAACTTGTAGAACGACAACAAAGTTACATATTTAATTAATTTAATGGATACGCAACTTAAACTTGTCCCATGTTCTCCCAGCTGACGATCATCTCCAGTGCTAAGAAACCTCGACGCCTCCTAGATCGCTTATAAGCTCGCTAATCTACGGGGCTCTGATGGACTGACCACTCGATCTCAGTGGCTTAGATCGGTTTCATAGATCCAGAACAACGACGCTCTCAGTTGCGTATCCATCGTAGATAGCTTTAATCCTAGATTAAATACTATTAATTGATATTTAATTGACCACTTCCGTTTTTTTTCTCTCTTTACGTCACACAACTTCACATCCAATCAAGTGGACTGGTGTAAGGCAGAATTGTCTAAATCACCAATAAGGGTGTCTCAAGTTGCATGGATCTAGGTGGCCGATCAATAAGCCACACCCATCACTAGTCGTTAATTGTTTCAACAAGCAGCGCAAACGATTAAAATTAGTGAATTACAATGTAACACAATATATACTTAATTATGTGGTCCACTCTAATGACAGTTGTAGTCCTATTCGGACCAGCACATGCAGTGCAGTGGTTAACGCGCTCGCTTTCATGTGATCCGAGAGGCGAGGGGAATTCCGAACTCAGTTCGATCCCCGCCACCGACCATCTTTACAGAGGTTTTTCATGGTTTCTCTCTGTAGTCTAGGCAAATGCTGGGATGGTTCCTACAATAAGTCGGCCATGACCGCTTCCTTCCCACTATCTTTCCCATTACCCAAGAACGTTCATCTCATCATCCCATTATCTCATCACTCATCCATCCGACGTCATTAGATCTCAGTTATCATAACAGTGCGTCGTTAAACCCAATATACAAAAAAAAAGTCCTATTCGGTTTTTCCATATCCATATTTTTCCAGAATGAATCTGATCGAATTATGACACCAACCGACAGGAAGATACTAACCACATAATTACAACACGTCGTTGAGCTTTACGGAACCAAGACCTTGAAGAGTGGTTTTTGTGGTGAGCGTTCGACACGTCTATTACTATTGCATCAGCTTATATAAACCTAGCTATATTAATCTTGGATAGCAATATCGACGAATATAAACAACAGTCTTCCTGGTTATTCCCGAGCTTTGCAACCAGACAATTGTAACAAACTCTAACCTCACAACATGCCACGGACAAAATTCGCGCTATAGACCCCGATTCGACATCGAGAGAATAATTGGAAGTTTTTTTTTTGGTTTACTATATTCATATAGCCTACTATTCCTTGTGAATCGTTGCACTGAATGTAGGTAATCAATAGATAATGATCAAGGTCACATGTCATAATAAAATATAATGTGTATATGGTGTTACAATTGCCCCGTATATATACGGGGTCAATAGTATCAGCAATTATTTTGACTCGATTTGATAGATTTTTGAGTAATGTGACAAATCACAGTTGATCTTGAATATGTAAATGTTCATCTTAATTTTCTTGGAGCGTCTGCTACCCAAACCTACGCTTCTTATAGGAAAATGTCGTACTATCGTCCTGGTTACCCTACGTACAAAGAGTGTAATCTTAAAAAATCATTTCAGTACCCCGGTAATAAGTTTTCAATAAAAGTTGGTTGAATTTTCTCAATCAATAATAAATTATTCTTATGTTCATAACATTATGTGAATCAATAATAAGTGTTTGTGACCCTTCAACCTATTTGAATAAAAAAACAGTTTTCAAAGTAATTCCATTTGACATTATTTGACCTACATCAATTCAGAGAGCTACGAGCATACAATGAATATTTATTTACCAATAATAATATATGTATACAGACGTACATGGCTAACACGTGCTCGAATCAAAGTAATTATTACGAATTATTCTCATCTACAACCAATGATTGATGGAGCGAAGTATATTTCCACTGCTAAAAATAGATATCACATTCGAAACCACTCGAGTGGTTTATTGGCAGTGTTTTATTAGTGGTGGTTAGTGGCAGTTCAGTGGCCCTTGGTAGCTCAGTCAGCTAAGGCACGCTTCAGATAGTGAAGTCTCCGTTGGGCGTGGGTTCGAGTACCGCATAAGGCATGGGATTTGGATACGACCTTTCATAGTCATAATTTCATTATTACGTGATCATTCGTAATCCCGTATAACCTAGCTGATGGTGGGGTCGTCGAGTGAAAATAATCAAGCCGCCTCGGTAGCTAAGTCAATTATCGCTAGCGATAGTAACTGAAGTCACCGTTGGGTGTGGGTTCGAGTCCCGCATAAGGCATGGGTTTTTGTAAACGTCTTTTCACCTATCATCAATTCATCGTTTCATTATCATCCGCTCATTCGTACCCCCGTATAACCTAGCTGTTGGTGGGGTCGTTAAGCAACATTTAAAAAAAATGAAAAATAATATTCAATCAATTAAACATGATGGTTTCTCGTACCGAATACGTTTTGAGTTCACCTATTCGTATTCAATACCTTATGTTAAAGGACACCACACTACAACCATGGAACTAGATTTTTAATGACCCCAATTTTTGAAAACCAGAAAACATTATCTCAATTTAAGAAATTAAAATTAATTAATTTGTCCTCCAGGACCGAGCCATTTTTTCTGAGTCGTGACGTAGACATAATTTGTTCCGGGCTATGTTTCTATCCAGGATTGGTAATGCCTACGTCATGAATCATGGTATCTGGAGGACCAAATCATTTATTATGATCTCTGGAATTGAGTTGATCATTTCTAGTTTTCTCTGGAATTGGGCACATAAATATCGTGAATAATCGTTAGAATCTCAAGTCTCAGGGTTGTGGTGTCCTATTCAATTTACACCACGTCGTTGGAGTGGATCCAAATATCGTATTGATTTCAGTCCATTTTGAACATGTTAACAGCGAACCTTTTCACTTCTGGACCCCTATTCCTGAGATAAATGAGATGTGAGAAAAATCAGTGAGAAAACTATCTCATATAATAATGTTTATGTTTATGTTTATGTTTATGTTTATTTTTTCAAAGATTTGTACATTATACAAATATAGAAAATACTTAAAACCAGAAATGAAAATGAGTGAATGGAAAGAGATAATAGAACAGAAAGAGATAATTGAAAAAGATAGATAATACATGTATGATGAGATGGTTGACTATAGGTGTGACTTTGACATATTTAATCTCATATTTTATGTGAGATACTCGTTTTTCTCACTCATTTCTATTTTTCTCACATCTCATTTATCTCAGGAAACTATCTCATATAATAATGACATATTTCATCTCATATTTTATGTGAGATACTCGTTTTTTCTCACTCATTTTTATTTTTCTCACATCTCATTTATCTCAGTAAACTATCTCATATAATAATGACATATTTCATCTCATATTTTATGTGAGATACTCGTTTTTCTCACTCATTTTTATTTTTCTCACATCTCATTTATCTCAGTAAACTATCTCATATAATAATGACATATTTCATCTCATATTTTATGTGAGATACTCGTTTTCTCACTCATTTTTTTATTTTCTCACATCTCATTCATCTCAGGAATAGGGGTCCTGGAATGAGTTAACTTAAGAGTCCATGGGAGTCGATTAAGGGCCAGTATTACGAATCGATAGTTAGTGGATTAAGCAATAGTTAGCGGATTAACTTGTTATCACCATTGGTTACATAGGATATTTTCGTACCTTTAACAAATAGTTACTGGATTAGTACTTAACTAAGATTTGTAAAACTGGGCCTTAGCGGAATAACATATTTATCGTAATAACTTTCGAACGGTATATCGAAATTCTAAAAGACCTAGAGAGAAGGCACAGATATTCTCAATACTTTCAAGATGTTATAAGTGATATCTATTCTCAATTGTGACGCGTACACGGTAATTTGTTTTTAGCCGTATACGCGTCACAATTAGACGATAAGAGATAAATATTTATAACTTATACTATCTCAAATTCATTCAGAATATCTATGTTCCCTCTCTATAATAATTTCGATATCTCATACCGTACAAAAAAAAATCACAAAAAACTGATATTCCAATAAATCGACTCCCGATTGCGTCGCGTAGATTTCCATGATTGTATATTGGAATACAAATGAACATTTAGTTGGACATTTAGTTTGTGGCAATGCCGGTAAAATGAACATCGATTGACGAATTGAAACCCGGATTTGAATATGAAACACATGGTTTACAATTCATTTGAATACCTGCATTTTTTTGTATTCAATTCGATCCGGAATTCA
The DNA here is from genome assembly GCA_907164805.1 of Brachyptera putata. Classification (NCBI taxonomy): domain Eukaryota; kingdom Metazoa; phylum Arthropoda; class Insecta; order Plecoptera; family Taeniopterygidae; genus Brachyptera; species Brachyptera putata. The sequence goes on along the minus strand of OU015471.1, from coordinate 20,667,714 downwards.
ATACGAAAAAATGATCGTGTGAACGAGGTAATTGCCTGAGAATGGTATGACTGAACACAATGCTCGACGAAGGTTCTAATGTATGTTATATAGACCTATTCTTAGAGGACATAACAACCCTAAAAGCAGATTTGAATCAAAAATGACGATATTTATATCCCTAATTTCAGAGAAAACTAGAAATCATCAACTCAATTCCAGACATTTTATTGAATGCATTTGTCCTCCAGAGTGCATGAATCATGACGTAGACATTACCGATTCTGTATAGAAACATAAATAGATTCGAGTAATGTCTAAGACAGGACTAGGAAAAAGAACCGGGTCCTAGAGGATAAATAAATACATTTTAATTCCTGGAATTGAGATGATGATTTCTAGTTTTGTATAAAATTGGACAATTAATCATCGTAATTATTAGTTCAAATCTAGTTTCAGGGTTGTGATGTTCTTTGAATGACAGTAAGCTAATCTAAGCTAATCAATCAACGAGGGTTGTTGTGGATAACTGAGGTGAATGTACTGCACTCAATGAATCGTAACCATCACATGATGGAAGTGCTCTTTCGAGTTCAGATATATAATTTTCATATAGATCATTTTAATCTTATTCCTCCTAAAAATGGTGAAGCCTATAAGAAGATTGAACAATGAATAAATAGGGTAGTGATTTAAAATAGGAATATATATTGAGGGCCCGTTTTACGAATGATAAATTTGTTGATTAAGCGATAATTAGTGGATAGCTTGTTATTACCCTTGGTTAGCAATGTTATTTTTGTACTGGAATTGATTAATTAGCTTAATTAACACATTTTCATCATTGGTATAACAATAATCAATGATATAATATAACGCGGTGATAAAATTGTTATATGTGAAATGAAGCCGCCCCGGTGGCCAAGTCAACTATCGCTAGCGGTAGTAACTGAAGTCACCGTTGGGCGTGGGTTCGAGTCCCGCATAAGGCATGGGTTTTTGTACACGTCCTTCACCTATGATCACTTCTTCATCGTATCATTATCATCCGCTCATTCGTACCCCCGTATAACCTAGCTGTTGGTGGGGTCGTTAAGCAGCATTAAATGTGAAATGAACGCTAAATAATGATAACTTCAATATTGTAATGTATAGAATAATTATTCAGTTTTCAATACTAGTACATCGTTTTAAATTCAATCATAATTCAATTTCAATTCAATTAATCAGATACCAATCATAGAGTTCAAGTTTTTATGGATTATGGATTCTTTATATGACGTCCCTGGCTCACTCAAATAAATAATGCTTCCTATAACCCTATTCGAGACATCCTAGTAGGCATATATACATAATAACAAATCTATCAACAATGAGGAATTTATGATGAATGACATTGTTGTAAAATGTGCGCTTCTTGTCTACTACCGGAACTTTTTGCAATGCTTAAAAAATGAGGAAATTCATCTTCAGTATTTTTGTTCTATGCTGTTCACGAACCGGAGTAATTGGATGACAAGTATATCAACTCTAAGGTAATTTTAGGCTTCTCAATTGATATGAGACAAAATTTCTGTAAATCCAATCAGTTTTGAGAAAATACGTCAATGAATATCAAGAATGTGATGAAATTCATTGACGTATTATCTTGAAAATGATTGAATTCACAGAAATATAATGTCAAAGAAATTAAAGAGCACACAATATTTCAGAGTTGATATAATTTTCTTTCAATGACTATGGTTAGTGAACATAGAAAAAATAGTATCGAAGAATTTCTCTATTTTTGTACGCACAAATCATGTTTACCCCCCGATGCGATAATGAAACTTTAACTGCCGATCCACCTTGGACTTGATCGATATTCGACCACCACGAACTTGAGTTACGAAAATAGAAAATACTCATTGAAAAGAGTTTCACTGATCAAGATGTCCATGAAAACAAATTGATTCCGGTGAATCTGATGCGTGGTACAACAGCGCGCTGTTACATCGACTTCTCAGCGTCGACCGCCAATAGATCAGCCGACAGCGCCAGTAATCCCTTCGACATCTTTCAGACGCCAGGGGCTAGGACCTCCCTAAACGATGCATTGGAACTTAATTGTGTCCGAGAAAGAAGGAGAAAAAGCCGCCCCCGTGGATCATTCAACTATCGCTAGCGGTAGAAAATGAAGTAATGTCGGGCGTGGGTTCGAGATCCACATAAGCCATAGGTTTTTGTAAATGTCCTTCCACATATCATCACTTCATCGTTTTATTATCACCTGCTCATCGTACCACCGTATAACATATTTGTTGGTGGGGTCGTTAAGCAGCATTAAAACATTGTAGAGTAATGTCGTCTGCCAACTAAAACAATTGTAAGAGGATAATCTTGCTGTAATTTCGGGGATTTGAAGTTCTTGAAAGATGTAGTTGCGTATCTTATCGTCATCCTTGTAGAAATGATATTATCCTGAACTTACTATAGCTATAGCATGTACGGTTGTGAAGGTGATATTTGAGTTTTTAGGTTCTGGTAGACGATCCTTTCTCCGTGGGTATATGAATATTTATATATTATATCGATAACTTGATATGAAGCATTCGATCCCAATAAAGGCTAAGGATGAAAGTTTAGGTTCGTTCAAACGGGGCACCACAATGGTGATCTCACCGCCTCGAAGAGATAATTGGATTTAATATATAACTCATTCAACAGATTGTTAAAATTATAGTGCTGATCTAAGAGTTGAAGAATAATCCAAAAGTATAGTGTTCGGAAAATACTGTTCAATTTTTTTTTCTGAATATATAGGCCTATATCCTCTTTTAATGACTTTCTTTCTTCATCTTATTTTCTTCTTTGAATTCAAGCGTGTAATGGAAATATTCTGAACTTCGCATTGTCCCATTCAAGGGTCTAAAAAAAATAAGATTTCATCCCACATTATAATAAAATCACCATTATTGTTTTATAGTCCATTGACGACTGGAGTACGTTCCTCCATGTCGTTCATTGGTAGTAAAACTAGCAGTATACCGATAGTGTTAGATTAGTGTTAGATTAGATTAGTGTTAGATAGTGTAAGATTTAATTCATCGATCATATTTTTCCTTCTTTGTAAGTTGACAAAATCATTCTACGCTCTTGTGTGGCTATACGATGTAGCAATTTTGTATGTATAATGTAATACCAAAATTGAGTATTAGTATCAGGTATATTTCCATATGAGTTATGTGTATTATGTGTATATATTATATATATATTTCCATTTTTTGCAGTAACTTGCGTTAATCCATGAATAAAAGTCAAATAAATCAGTTTTAAGATTGCCAACGTTTTGTGTTTATTACAGAGTACATTTTCAAGGCTGAAATTAAGAGGTGTACTGATTTATTTGAGTTGTGTTCGTGAAATAACGCAAGTCACCGCAAAAAAATGGAAATTAAATATCAACACTTGTGAAATATTTCATAGTTATATATATATATATATATATATATATATATATATATATATATATATATATATATATATATATATATATATATGGTAACGATGTTTTTGCGGTAATTTGCCCTCTTGAGATGAGATGTGGGGGTTCTGAAAAGAACCTTTGGTCTCGACGTTTCGGAAGTCCTTGTACTTCCATCTTCAGGAGTCGGTCTGTCAGGTTTGCTGAGCTGGTCTGCTGGACTGCGATCGCAGTCCAGCAGACCAGCTCAGCAAACCTGACAGACCGACTCCTGAAGATGGAAGTACAAGGACTTCCGAAACGTCGAGACCAAAGGTTCTTTTCAGAACCCCCACATCTCATCTCAAGAGGGCAAATTACCGCAAAAACATCGTTACCATCCACCAGCGGCCCTGAAAATCTTCGTTCACATATATATATATATATATATATATGTATATATATATGCTGTAGCGTAGACTTTGAGGGCCGGAGAAAGATGATAATAAGTCACTTATCGGTGATTTGCCCTTCCTTGAAACAACTGGTGGCTTTATATATATATATATATATATATATATATATATATATATATATATATATATATATATATATATATGGTAGGTCTATCTTTGCGGAAATTTGCCCTTCTTTGATGAGTGTTTTTGGTTCTGAAAAGAACCCTTCTACTCGACGTTTCGGCGAAAAACTGTTCGCCATCTTCTGGAGTCGTTCTAGTCTCGTGGAAGTCCTTGGATCGAATGGATCGAATATAAATATATATATATATATATATATATATATATATATATATATATATATATATAAGGTTATAAAATATACGATCCAACATAACCTAACCTAACTTATAAACGTGTTATTAAAATACGACTGGTCCGCGATTGTGACGTAGACTTCTGCTGTTGCTGCGGCGAACCGTTCTTGATTCGAACACGTGCTTCGACTTTTGATTTTTGACTAAAGTAGAACCTTGAAAGCTGCAACCATTCCTCCGGCTCTTCGCAGTACATCAACTCTAAACTTGGTCATCGCTTTGGTAACCGCTTTGTTTTTCCGGTATCGTTTATACTTTATAGTACCACAACCACGAGCGGAATATTCCTACTACTTGACAAGTACAGGATGGCACATGAGTATGGCAGCGTGAGAATTATTTTTGAAATATTTGAAACATAAGTGGTTAACCTCGTTGATATGGATACGTGGATTAATTTGGGTATGTCAATTTAGGAAATTATTTTTATGGATGAAAACGTAAAAATAGTTTAGGGGGTTCATGTTGAGGGGTTTACTACTTGCAAATTTGGTGTAGGCTATATACCTGATTTCAGGGAATTCAGGAGATTTCATACGGATTTATCAAGGGGATTTTAGGGGATTTCAGGGATTTCGAGGGGATTTCATGGCAAGTGTACACTGGATTTCAGGAGTTGTTGACCCCTCGGTTCATGCACGGTGCTCATAATCGCAAATCGAACTTGAAAAAAAATCTGCTGCCCTCGGTAGTTCAGTCAGTTGAAGCACTGCTTCAGAAACTGTAGTCACCGTTGGGTGTGGGTTCGAGTCAGGCATAAGGCATGGGTTTTTATAAAAGTACTTTCACTCACCACTTCATAGTTTCATAATTACATGCTCAATCGTACCCCCGTATAACCTAGCTGTTGGTGGGGTCGTCAAGCAAAGAATAATCAACGAATCAAGATTAAACTCTTTTAAAAAAATTCATACGAAAACAAACGGGAAAACTCGAAAGATTGAAATTAAAACTTCAAAAAGTCGTGATGAATCAAATCCAACAAACTGTTGCACACGAATGTGCGCGACTGTACCACACCATGTGCGCATAATCTTATGACTTTAATTACAATAAAAATACATTTCTTTTTAAGGTGGCAGACAGCCCACAATATTCACAAGTGAATAAAAAAAGGCGAGACTTATTTCACAAACCAGAATAAACCGGATTCTGAATGGAATGTACACAAGTCTAATGTCCTGTGTCGGTACAGCAATAAAACAACCGGCTGGATCAATTAACGACGCCCTTGAAGTTTTATATTTAGTACGTAACAAGTTTTTGTAATTTTTTTAAATGATTGGTTAATATAGGTAAAGCCACATGTTGTATGTCAGAGGTATAGCAGTTGTGAGATGGAATGGGCAATATGGGGATCTGGGGATCTAGGTCTGTATGGAGAATCCAGTGTTCGAATTTTTTTCAATTTCAATTTGAAACCATTTTATTCACACTCAATGTTTACAATATGTATGTACTACAACAATTACATACAGGTAGTAAACAAAAAGATACACATGAACAAATAGACAAATAATCAAATTGAAAGTCAACAATTTCAAACATATTAAAACAATAGTGATGGACAAAATTTGATATAAAAAGTTCGAATTCGATGTGGGTTGGTGGGAGGGGGGGAGGGGGAGAAGGGGCATTCACAAAGAAGAATGAATAAAATAGTGTAATATTATATTTCTGTGTGGAAAAAATTGAACTCTTTTTAATTGAGATATGAAAATTTCTGATCACCATACGTCACCCCCCCCCCCCCCAGATAAGAAAGGTTGTTATGGCATGGTTAACTTTACCTCAATGAATATGGTAATGGTTTCCATGAATTAAATATTTAACTAGTTTGCAGGGACAAAATTATCACCTGAAGAGCATATACTGGAATAAAGTCGACCCGGTTGTGTGACATGGGTTTGGGTGTTCAACCTTACATGAACTCTAATCGAATTCCATTGAAAAGTACCCCAAAGCCGACCGAGTAGACTTTATTCCGGTATACGCTCTCCAGCGCCCCCAAGTTGTCATTGACATTATTATCAGGGTGAACAACGTTTTAGTTGCGGGAAAGGGCGGATTCAAATACAAATACATGAACATTAACAGTTCGAAATATCAGTGCTCAAAAACTTTTCGAATATTTTTCGAAAAGACTATTTGATATATCAATTATTTTTTATGTTCAAGAATCAGTGTAATTGGATAAAAAAATACCACCCCCAAGATAATGGTCAGCTCTTCAATCAATGTGACATTCTATTTTTGTGAATTCAATCAGTTTTAAGATAATACGTCAATGAATACCAAGGATGTGATGAAATTCATTGACGTATTATCTTGAAACTGATCAAAACTCACTAAAATATAACTCATATTAATTAAAGAGCATAACAATTAGGAGTTGATATACTTTTCATTCAATGACCCTGGTTCGTGTTCATGAACATAGAAAAAAATAGAAAATCCTAATCTCTCTATTTTTATAGGCACCATGCATCCTTAACTTTCTGCACTATTTAGAAAAAACAATAACCAATAGAGAATAAGTACAGGAATACATACACACAATATCATCGAATCAATAATCTATTTCATTTCGATTTGAGAAAATTGAAAGATATCACTCAGAATATAAAAATCTTCAATTATAATCTGAAGGCCAAAAAATACAAAAACGAGATTATACAGCATTTGTCCTCAAATACGCATGTAAAATCGAGATTACAACAATAACATCTCTCATTGTAACTTTTTATGTTTTTAATTATTTATATTTATCGATGTGTGAAGGTTGAGAAGCGTTGGTTGTATTTATATGTAATTTCAAGTTTAATCTGCGTATTGTTGGCATCAAAGAAGAATAGAAAGACGTAAAAAGGAACCGTTTCAGATTATGTAACTTACCTTCGGCATATCGTAAACACATTTAATGTCATTCGTTCGCTTCCGCACGTTTTACATTGACAAAATTATATTTCAGGACATATTTAGATTGTTTTCAACATGTATGTATACATATTTGTCACAAGGTTCTCTCGATATATATATGTATAAATAACGCGCTCGCTTAGTGTGATCCGGTATGCGAGGGGAATATTGGACCCGGTTCGATCCCCGCCGCCGAGTATCCATATTTTCGTGGTTTCTCTCTGTAGTGTAGGCTTATATGCTGGGATGGTCCTCACAATATAGCCCACCACCGCTTCCTTCCCACTAATCCTTCCCATTACCCAAGAAACCTTCATAGCATCGTCCTTCCGACGCCAATAGATCATAGTTATCATAACAGGGTGTCGTTAAAGCCATTATGAAAAATATAAAAACGTATGTATATCACACTGTATATTATCCTCTAACCATACTGTTGCAAGGATCTGTTCACAGCCTGTAAAATACCACATTTCACAAACATTCAAATTTCGCACAAAATGTTGATCTTATTCGGTGAACCAATTGAAGATACAATCTAATCCTCTCTAATTCTGTTTGGTCATTTGTATTTTTGTATTATTTGTTTGTTTGTATGTATTTGTATTATTGTCTGTTTGTGATGTCGTCGTTATTCTCGTCAATTATTGGAATTTCGGAAGCTTGCGGCAATAAAGTTGAAAAGTACGCTATCCTGTATTCGTATGCAGAACTGTATTTTAGTGAGACATGTGTTTAATGTCATATCTTGCGTCCAGACATCGAAGAAAGTAATTGAACTCGGTAAATTATTATCATTGATCAACAGCCTTAGCCTATGACTATAGAGTTAGACCAATTTGCAAGGTCTTGCAGTGAGGTCGATAATCCCCCCGCCCCCTCCCCCTCTTTCACCCCACTTATCTAATGACCATTTCTACTAGTTTTCTGAGAGGACAAGATATATAGAGGCATAGCACTTGATAAAACTCCGTCACTGATTATTATTATATAGGTCTATCGAAGGGTTAACAACTCCTGAAATCCGGTGTACACTTGTCATGCATGCAATCCCATATGAAATCCCCTTGAAATTCCTGAAATCCCTTTTAAATCCGTATGAAATCCCCTGAAATCTCTTGAAAACTCTGAAATCACCTGAAATCAAGTGTACACCAAATTTGCGAGTTGAAAACCCCTCGAGGCCTATGTACTAATGGAATAGACATTACATTATATCTGAATCGAGATGATAACACTACAATAATGTGTGAGTGTTGGGCCTCTACGATGTATACAGAGCCTTCACAATGTAAACAAACGTAAACCATTGACTCAAGATTATCATTATCTAACATTTAGTCAATGCGTAAACTCAAACAAGGTGTCATATGTTGCGTAACTAGAGGAGAACGCAGCGCATGCGTAGTCAGATGAGCGAGATGTACATATCAACTGAAATACAATTCAAACCACTATTCGATGTTGTTACATTGTATATCACTAGGAAAACGCGTTATGTGTTTCCGCGTTGATGGATGAGCTAATAAGAATGGCATTTAATTCTTTTAAAAAGTTATGTCAAGTTGGTTTGTTCCGTAGACTATTCTCATGAAGGAAATATTAGATGCAATTTAATATTATATGTTGTAATATTAGACTACTATATGAAACGTGATGACAGTTGTATACATATATACACCTTGAGTCCCTCCTTGTATATTCATTTCTCATTCTCAATAATTTCTTCCATAATAAAGAAGGCCTTGTTTTAATCGTTCTCCATTAATTGGTGACACTTGTTGCTTGGATTTAATTGGTTTTCTTAATAGCTTCAAAACGATGTGTAAAAATGTCATTACATATTTTTTTATATCTAAATGACTGTTTGGATTTCAGTAGAAGTTTGCAATAATCTGTATCATCATTATATTGAGATTTGGTGAAAATATGAATTTTTTCGAAAGTCATTTTCTGTACGAATATTCTTCTCTTGCTTTTTTTTGTCATTATATAATTTTTTATATCTAAACGACTGATTGGATTCCAGTGAAAGTTTGGAATCATGAGTATCATTATTATATTGAAATTCGGTGAAAATTTTAATTTTTTTGAAGGACATTTTTTATACGAAAATTTTTCTCCGACTTATTCTTATGGGTAATTTGGAAAATGGAAAATTAGTTTTCTCAGAAGTGGTGCAATCGATTGCGCATAAAAATCAATGAGATTCAATCCAGATGATGACACTTGGGCTTGCCAAGTTTCAATTGAATTTGAATTTTCGTTTGACCTGTAGAGCGCGAACAAAAAAAAAAAAAAAAAAAAAAAAAAAAAAAAAAAAAAAAAAAACATGTACATTTTTTTCGGGTCAAGTGTAATTGAGTCTTCGCTTCGCTCATCCAATTATCAGGGACCCGAACCGGAACCGGAACCTGAACCTGAAATAACCCGTATTTTCGGGGAACCGGAACCGGAACCCCTAAAAATCTTGGGTTCCTTGACGGTTCCATAAAGGTTCTATAAAGGTTCTCAATACCTGATTCAGACTCATTATTCACTCTTTTTGTTTATAACTTTTTAGTTAGGTATATTTTTTTTTCCATACATTAGAAGTGTTAAAAAACACCAAAAATAGAACCACTACAAGCAAGGAAAAAACTTATGAAACTATCCAGCAAGTAGAACCGGAACCGGAACCCTTATTCACACTATGGAACCGGAACCAGAACCGGAAGCTTTATTTGAGAAAATTAAGAACCGGAACCGGAACCTTTATTAATTTCGGTTCGGGTCGCTGATCATTATGTTACCATATGTTCTCATGAAAGTTGTCGAATATGCATGTTACCGTTTCCTTGCAATATCTCGAAATGTTCATACTTTTCTGGAATATTTCTAGCTACTTTCGCAATGTTATTCTTATGGGTAATTTACTGTCAATATTCAACTCCTGGCATTTCTTTCATTTCACCCTTTCATTATTGCCTGAAGGTACTTCAATTATCGCTACACATTCCTACAGCGCTGCTAGCAGTCAAGACGAAGACTTGACAGTTGAGCCAGGCAAGTATCCAACTAACCGTCGACAGAAGCACAATCGGCGAAACGATTCTGAGCACTCTTAGCAGTGATGGACGGTACTACACGGTAAGGGGTGTGTGAAGAGTAGAGGCAATGGAGTGAGGATGAATCTTAATCTAACGTTGGGTGAACTGTTTTTGTATCTATTTAGTCTCTGAATTGACCAATCTTGGTTTAATCAGTCGAAATGTGTTTAGGCTGGGCATGCTCTTCCTACAAATATTAAGATTCCAACAACCAGACCGAATGTCTTTAAACCTGAACTCAAAGAATTTTGACTAAAGAATAGTTTTTACTCTCTAAAAGAATTTTATGATTATAAATACTGAATATGATGATTGATGATTATTGTTTGCTTAACGACCCCACCAACAGCTAGGTTATACGGGGGTACGAATGAGCAGGTAGTTATGAAATTATGAAGTGATGATGAGTGAAATGACATTTACAAAAACCCATGCCTTATGCGGGACTCGAACCCACGCCCAAGGATGACTTCAGTTTCTGAAGCGGTGTCTCAACTGACTGAGCTATCGAGGGCGGCTACTAAATATCATACCGTATACACGTAAGTGTCAAATATGTATGACCTGTCAAATATCATGTCTATGATCAACCCAATGACCAATAAATTATTATTATTATTATTATTATTATTATTATGTGTTTAGGGTGCAAGTGTCGTATTTCGCACGCAGTCGCACGCAGGCGCACGCAGTCGCACGCAGTCGCACGCAGGCGCACGCAGGCGCACGCAGGCGCACGCAGTAGCACGCCCAACATGCCATGTGCCTATAGAAAGACAGTGCGCACACAAACGACCGACCCGGCCCAAACATCAACACGACGGGTATTTATAGGACCGCAGGTATTATTAGGACAGTCGGTTGCACCTCGCACTTCAGCGCCGTCGAGTTGGCACTATCTCGTTTGGCGCCATCATAACCTGATTTCAATGAATTCTATAAATACGTCATTTGGATTTGCTGATTAGTGACAATCGATCAATATAAACTTGACTTTTTTGGGATGAAGTTTTGTTCGGAGAAAATTATATACATGCAAAAAATACATTGGGCAATTTTTTCTTTGAATTTAATTTAGCCGCCCTCGTGACTCAGTCAACTGGCGCTTACTGCGGTAGGAACTCAAGTCAGGGCGGGCGTGGGTTTGAATTAATGAGAGTTTGAATATTGAATGTGAGAATATCAACATTTGAAACTATGAATCATAATAGCTTCGAAATGTCAAGCATCATGCCCTTGGATTCGGACGTTTTCGTAAATATATATATATATATTTATATACTTCACATATATACAATATATCTATATATATATATATATATATATATATATATATATATATATATATAATATATAATATAGTTATATATATATATATACTATATAATAATATAAATATATATAGGCCTATATATATATCATATATAAATAAATATATTATCATAAATATATATATATATATATTAGGCGTATTATATTATATATATATATAATATATATATATATATATATATATATATATATATATATATATATATATATATATATATATATATATATATATATATTATATATATATATATATATATATATATATATAGGCCTATATATATATAGTGCCTATCAAACATGGAATAATGTTTTCAAGTTTATTACATATACGCCCTATATTTATATATAGTCTTGTTGTGAAAATGATTGCGTATATAGTTCCATTCATTCTTCAAGATATTACAGACGGCTGTGTGTACGAGAATATGTATAGCTTGTACCGTTCCAATGTCATCGAGCACTATAACCAATATTTTGCTGATAATAATATTGGAACCTATTGAAATAGTTGAACTGATCCTTTTTCAGTATGAGGGAAATCATAAAATTTCGAAATTATTTTGAATCATTGGAATTCTGATTGGAAATCAGAATAGCCCAGTCAACTATCGCTAGTGGTATAGACTGAAGACAGGTCGGGCGTGGGTCTAGTATGAGACATGGGTTTTTGTGAACGTACTTTTCACATTTTATCACTTCATCGTTTCATTATCACTCGCTCATTCGTACCCTCGTATAACCTAGCTGTTGGTGGGGTCGTTTAGCAAACAATTATCAAGTACATCAATATTTTTAACTCTTGCTTTGACACCATTTAAATACCAATAGGAAAACGCCATATATGCGTTGTTAGACGAGCGGATAGTAATAGTATGGGTAAAAATGGGTAAAAACTCCTTCGAGTGGTACCACTTTAGCACATTTTATGTATTTTCTTCAAAATGACTGACCCGATCAAGTTGACAGTTTCCAGAAATGTGTATCGAAATGAAATAAAATTCACGTAAAATTTCATTCTTTTGAAAAATAAAAATATTTTCTTTTTTTCTGCTGTGTTATTCTAATGGGTATTTTTGAAATTTCTAAAATTCATAAAAAAAAGTTACCCCCCGATAAAGCCACAAAACTTTACAGATCTGAGTTAGATAAGGAAAAAAACAGGAAAAAAAGAGGAAAATAACATAAAAACGAACACCGATTTTTTTCAGTATGTCAAATTGAATCCTCGCTAAAGCTCGTGTAACAATGAATATAGTTATGGGTCCATTATATTTATATATTTACTTCCGAATAAAATAGTGCTTTTTCATTTTGCCAGAACATTATACATGCAACTCCTTTCTTATACTTCCAATTAGTAAAGAACTAAGTTACTAATTTTGTTGAAAACAATTTGCACGATGCATTTCATAAGAAAAGTTTTGGCAGGTCCACTCGACCTTTTCCGTTTGTTGATGTTGACGTTTAGCGCAGACGATCGGAAGTGCGTCTACCCGCCAACAATCTTCAAATCACATGTATTTGTTCATTAAGAGTCCTCGGGAGTCGATTGGCGGGATATCAGTTTTTTGGTGATGACTTTTGAACGGTGTGAGATATCAAAATTCTAATAGATAGGAATGATTTAGATTATCAACAACTTCAAGATGGTAAACAATATAACTACATGACTTATATCGCATCTGACAACTAGGCGATATGAGATGAATATAGTTATTGCGTATATTGTCCTGAAGGTATTGAACATATCTGGGTTTCCTTTCAATCATAATTTCGATATCTCATACCGTTCAAAAGTTATCACCAAAAAACTTATAGCCCGTTAAATCGACTCCCTCAAACGGATATCATAATCTTATATATATAAAAAGCTCGTGTCACATGTTAGAAGATGAACTCCTCCGAAACGGCTCGACCGAGTGTCGTAAAATTCCTCACACACATTCGATAGGGCTCGTGGAAGGTTCTAAAGTAAACGAAATCTTCCACCAAGCTTTCTCCTATGAGCAATATCCAAAAAATTGGCACTCCAAGGACGACATCAGTAATGGCGTTGTACAATGACATTGACGGCGTACACAAGGTCCGCCGCACTCGGCAACACATTTGCGGGGATACACGCTAGAAAGCTCCTAATCCACCTTCCAGCACTTTATTTTCACATTAACAACCAACATTCACTACAAATCACTTCGATGGTAGAACAACGTTTGCCGAGTCAGCTAGTATGTATATAAAATAACTCTTCAAGCGATTCAATTCAGTTCAATTCCAATTATCAAATAATTCTATTCAACTCTTTAATTCGAATATGATACATAAATTTACAATAATAACATACACAGCAAGCTTATTGAATCAAAATAAATAATAGAAACATAGACATTTACTCTATGATAGAAAGTTGTAATTTAGGCTTGCTGGACTATTAGGGTGAGAGGAAAATAAAATAGTAATGTAGAGATACTATTTTTTTTCTTTATCACGAACAAGTGTATTTGAATACAAAGTATATCAAACCCAAGATAATTTTATGCTCTTTGATTAGTATGACATTCTATTTCTGTGAATTCAATCAGTCTTGAGATAATACGTCAATAAAATTCATGATTTTCATCACGTTCTTGATATTTATCGACGTATCATCTTAAAACTGGTTGAATTCACAGAAATAGAATGTCATAATAATTAAGGAGCATAAAACTATCTTGTGTTTGATATGCTTTTTATTCAAATACAATTGTTCGTGAAGAAGAAAAAAAATAGTATAGATGAATTTCTCTATTTTTTATAAGCACCGTGCATGCACCCCCGTAACAGGCTGACTATGGTAATTGTGTGATTACATATTAAATACTCTTCTTAAAAAAAAAAACATCGAATCTTGATACAAAATCATTGTTCCCCAATTGAGGCTATGTATGGAAGATCAGATCGATTACATCAATTAGATCGGTTGATTAGATCCGGGGGGGTTCCAACTCGCAAATTTGGTGTACACTTGATTTCAAGAGATTTCAAGGGGATTTTGAGTAATTTCAAGAGATTTCAAGGGGATTTCAAGGGGATTTCAAGGGGATTTCAAGGGGATTTCAAGAGATTTCAAGGGGATTTCAAGTGATTTCAAGGGGATCTCAAGGGGATTTCAAGAGATTTCAAGGGGATTTCATGGCAAGTGTACACCGGATTTCAGGAGTTGTTGACCCCTCGATTAGATCGTTAATTGTTAATTAAATACAATTAAAAAAAAAATATTATGTTGTAATAATTGTTCCTAATGAACAGCCTAAGTTTCAACCCATTGACAGAGCCAAGTGACTCTCTCTCTCTCTCTCTCTCTCTCTCTCTCTCTCTCTCTCTCTCCCAGCTGTCTTGAAGCAAACAAGAGAAAAGGTTAGAGACGTCGAACCCCGCGCAATGTTGAGTAGTTATTAATAGACGAGGAGGTCCTAATCATTGCAAGCCGTATCTACCACACCTCTCTCTCTCCCTCTCACTCTGTCACACATGTGCGAGTGCGACAACAGACTGTTCCTCCAGTATCGCCCCGTGCTATGCTAGTGGTTATTTTCCATGACGTAACGACCGACCACCGTTTCTTTGCGCGACAAAACGTGGCAGTCACCAAGACAATATCACGGGGCAAAAAATACTATTTTTTTCACGAATAAAATCAAAATCTTGATTATAACAAAATTTTAATATAAATTACAAGGTAGGTATTTTAAATTATTGTATTGGTATGAGCATGCAAGTTTTATATAGGTGAATACTACACATGAAACAATTATGAACAATTTTTTTTACGAATGAAATTAAAATCTTCATTAAAGACCCCATATTTTTTTTAATACAATGTATGTTTTTTAAGTTATTGTATTGGTATGAGCATACAAGTTTCATATAGGTGATTACCACACATGGAACAATTATGAACACAATTTTTTACGAATAAAATTAAAAACTTGATTTAGGCCCCTTTTTCAAAAAAATATTGTACGTTTTTTAAGTTATTGTATTGGTATAAACATTCGAGTTTATACTAGAGATGTATACACTACACATGGAAAAGTAACGAACAAACATATAGTGTCTTTCTTTGAGGGACAATATAGGCCTATTTTTAACTAGTTCTTTTCAACTTTTCAATTTTTAACTATAGTTAGTATTTTTAATGGTTTTTAACGAGTTAGGCTATAGGTTAATGAAGAAAACAATTTTGTGATCATCTTCACACCACTGATAATTTGATAATTTGATAATTTGATAATTGATAATTTGACTGATAATTTTGATAAAGTGTGTAATAAACGAACGATTCTATTCTATTCTATTCCGTATGAAATTAGGAGTCCGTGGGAGTCGATTTAGCGCAATATCGGTTTCTTATTGATAACTTTTGAACGGTATTAGATATCAAATTCTGATAAAGAGCTTACACACATATATTTTCATACCTTCAAGGTGGTGAAAGTGATGAATATTGATGACGCGTATACGGTTGAAAGATGTTTTTTAGCCTTATACATGCGTAACAATTGAGTGATATGAGATAGTTATTACTTACACCATCTTGAAGGTATTTAGAATATCTGTGTTTACTCTTCACTAGAATGTCGGTATCTTATCTTATTCAAAAGTCATCTCCAAAAAACTGATATTCTGCTTAATCGACTCCCATAGACTCTTAGGGCCCATATTACCAATAATAAAAATATGTTAATTAAGCTAATTAATCAATTGCAGTACAAAAATAACATTGGTAACCAAGGGTTATAACAAGCTAATCCACTAATTATCGCTCAATCAACAAATTTATAATTCGTAAAACGGTCCCTTAAACAATTATTGAGTTAGTATCTCTAAGTTGAGAGAAAACAGAATATAAATCAAATATATTCACCTCGTTTAATGTACTATTTATGTGTCTATGTTTTTCATATTTACTAACTATGTCACTTACGTTTCTTAGGAATATGATTATGATCAATCATGCATGAATTAATAAAAATTAAAAAAAAACATTATTATAGTTGTTCAATTAAATACTGGAATATAATATATAAAAAACTGGAATACAAGTTTCTATTTCTCAATCTTCAAGACCATATCTATACATTGTGTAGCAGAAAACCTTCAAATTTCTGACAAAAACTTGGGAAACTATTCGTTCACATTCATATAACGGGTCCACGTGCTGATTCAATCAAATACATTTCGAACGATTTCAAAACATAGTCTCAATGTCATTCACTGCGGAACCGATCAATTCAACACATTTGTTCAAATTTAAATATTAGATTATGTAATTGTCCTATTTAGTTGAATTATGATATTTCTATTCACAAATCACATTACAGAAAGGAATTGAATAAAGTGACCCAATTCCTATAAAGTATAAACAAAATGCATTCAATAGTAGTCTTAGGCTCGGTATCACGAATAATAAATATGTTGATTAAGCGATAATTAGTGGATTAGCTTGTTATTACCCTTGGTTACCAATGTTATTTTTGTACTGCAATTGATTAATTAACCTAATTAACACATTATTATTATTGGTAATATGGGCCCTTAGTATTCGTTGTCATGGCATGTATGGATCACTTTTGTGAGCTTACTCAATAATTGTAATTTTTTATTCATATTGGGCTTAACGACGCACTGTACCGATGACTACGATCTATTGGCGTCGGTGAATGATATACGAGATGATGAGATGATGGGTTATTTTATTACGTGTTTTTGGATAGTGGGAAGGAGTCGGTCGTGGCCCATTGTTAAGGAACCATCCCAGTATTGACCTGAACGACAGACGGGAACCACGAAATACCCCTGTCAGGATTGGTCGACCATGGCGGGAATCGAACATCGAACCCTGGTCTCCTGAATGATGGTTCAGTGTACTAGCCACTCGGCCACACGTCTCAGCAGGACTCAATAATATATAATACATGCACGCTTATATATTTTGTATAGTTGACGAATCAAGATCTTCTCTGTGACGTAGCAGCCGAACGATCCTACCTTAGCCTTAATTGAGGAACAGTGACGTTGCGTCGGGCTACCCATGTTTTAATTTAGAATACTTATCATAGATCTGTTCCCAATATACATATATATATGCGTGCAGTATCAAACTGAAATTTTAATTTTAATATTTCAAAATATCGTATTTCTGTAATTATTATTGAAACATTATTAATATCTTATTCAATTACTAGCTGACTCGGCAAACGTTGTTCTGCTATCGAAGTGATTTGTGGTGAATGTTGGTTGTTACGCTACCTATAGCATGTAGCCCCGCGAATGGTGAATAACGTTGAATAACATTGAGCAACGCGGTCAATGTCAGTGGACAACGCCATTACTGGTGTTGTCCTTGAAGTGCCAATTTTTTGGATATTGCTCATAAGTGAAAGCTTGGCGGAAGATCTCGTATACTTTAGGACCTTCTATACCACCCCTATCAAATGTGCGTTAGGAATTTCACGACATTCGGTCGAGCCGTTTCGGAGGAGTTTATCCTCTAACATGTGACACGAGCTTTTTATATATAAGATTATTATATTTTATGTATATAATATTCTATATCTGACTCCTGTGATAAGAAACTAGAGTGTACATGCTGATTCATATCCATTAGATCTCTATTGTAAGTCCTTTTGAATATTATAATCAACTGTCGCGTACGGGTACAGGTAGGTCTATCACGTATTACGTGTTCACGTACACGCGGCACGTTGCATTTCACCACTGTTCACCAATCATTAACCATTGTTAATGGATAATTATTTATTCATCATTTATATTCATCATTCATAAATTATTGACACCACTTGCCGGAGAAGACGGTGTATATGGTCCCAGTCACTGGCGTCGGAACCGAAGTGTGGGGGGGGGGGGGGGGGGGCAGGAGAGGCACATCAACTTTTGGCCAAATGAGGGCTAGGGGGGCAAGAAAAAGGTCTTGCAATACTCAATTTGTTTCGTTGTTTCCCGTTGAAACCCACTTTGTTATAATTAGAGCCGGTTGTACCAAGTGATGATTAGTGAATTGGGCAAAAATTAGCAAATTAACTTGTTATTACCCTTGGATACATATGCTATTTTTTTACTCCAAGTAATGATTAACTAGTTAATACTCAATCATCAGTTGGTACAATCGGCTCTCAGCTGTTAATTAGGTCGCAATTGTTGAGCTTGCCCCCCCAATTGTTGAGCTTGCCCCCCAATTGTTGAGCTTGCTCCCCCCCCCCCCCCCCCCAACTTTCAAAGTGTTCCGACGTCCCTTAGTCCCAGTGCATGGTTTACTATGTTATTCACATGAGACCAGGTTCGATGACCGCCACGGTCGACCATTCTAACTGAGATTGCCCAAAGTTTCCCTCAGTCGTTGCAATGTGAATGGTATTGTTCCATAATATCAGTCCGCGACCGATGACTTTCCATTTTCCAATATTCGAGCATAAAAAATGTTTTTGACGGATACTTCGGTAATATTCTATATATAGATACTCACTGCAGTCATCATTAACGTTTTTGAAAGATGTAGTAGTGTGATTTGTGATTCTATTTGTAAATCTCGTCCTGATAAATAATTCACCCATGATAATTGTGTTGATGTCATTATGTCATCAGATGATATTCGTGCGTACAAATTACAAGTATGCTTTCATTAAATGCACATATAAGATAAGTGCATGCAGATAATGCTTATCATCAAATACCAGCACTTGCACTTGCACTTGCACTTGTGTCCACGAAAAAAGGTTATCTACCAATCAAACAAACACAAAATCACCTTCATAAATGTTGTACATAGCAGTGATATTATTAGGATACTTTTTCAAGACGAGGTTTGCCATTAGAAACGCAACTGAGTCTTTCAAAGGCGTTAAATACTCAGTTTCTGAATATCTTCTCAGGTTATGACTACTAGTTATATGTAACTTATCTGTTAACTATATTTTATTGTACTTCAGTTGATATTGGTGTATTCTATACTGTTAATTTGATATCATATGACTGGATATTTTGATGACTTTATTTCAGTACTTTAACTAAAGAAAAACTATTGATGACTTGATGTACGTAATTTTAAACTTAAGTAATGACTTAGTCTTACTGATGTATGTTCATTTATATTTTATTTTTCAACTGAAATATTCTATAACATATGCTGTCACATGTATTATGTTCCACAGAATAGAAGAGGATTATTTATTATTATTATTATCATTATTATTATTATTATTAAATCCTACATGAAGCTGCAAGATTATATTTTACCCAAGGTAGACGACTTTCCGACATGTTATCATTATACCCGCTGACCCGTGCTTTAGTCGCCTCCTTTAATACTAAGAGAACTAGAGCTTGCGTGCTTTCTTCAAAGCACAGATAATACATCACAGACTGATCCTAGCGGTTAATGATGATTGGATAAGACCAATTACGTCATTACATACACAGACACACACAAACACAGTTCACCGTAAGACGAGACGGTGTACTTGTATTCAGGAAAGAAGGCTTGAAGCACCCGCGCGCCTTTAGTATATGGTATCGGGGACGGTCGCTCGGAACCTTCTCTCGTAGCTACATGTGACATAATTATGAGAGATGAAGGCTTGAACCACCCGCGCGCTAGTGATGTGGGATAGGGGGAACGGTCGCTCGGAAGTTCGGAATCATGAATAACGGAATTGGTTGTAAACGGAAACAAGGTGATACGAAAATGTGATCCTTGTATTTGTATTCTGGTTAATGGTTATTAATGTCGTAGACTTTTTTTGTGAACATACGGTAGGCTTATTTGCTAAGAGGTTACAATTTAGAGCGAAAATGATGCAATTTGAACAGTTGGTTTCTGATCTGATAAGTAGGATGTATACCTCTAAATTTCAATTATTTTATGTGCCTTACGTATTTACTAAGACTTCAAGATAATAATTTACTACAAGTCTTAGTTGATGCTATGATACGGCTACAACCGGCACATTTAGCGCAGTGGTTAACACGCTCGCTTCATGTGATCCGGGAGGCGAGGGGAATTTTGAACCCAGTTCGATCCCCGCTGCCGACCATCTTTACAGAGGTTTTTCACGATTTCTTTCTGTAGTCTAAGCTAATGCCGGGATGGTATACCTATAATAAGTAGGCCATGACCGCTTCCTTCCTACTATCCTTTACATTAGCCAAGAACCTTCATCTCATCATCTCATCATCTCATCAATCATCCATCCGACGCCATTAGATCTGGGCTATCATAACAGTGTCAAATATGTATATACATTCATAAATATATTATATATATATATATATATATAAATATATATATATATATATATATATATATATATATATATATATATATATATATGTATATATATATACGAGTCGGTGAGTCGCTGTGATCGGTTGGAGAGCCTGATGATGGGAAGTATAATCTTCCCGAAACGTCGCGAGAGTAGAGCATAATTATCAAGTATTTGGAAACACCGTAAAACCTATCGACAACATATATATATATATATATATATATTTAAATATATATATATATATATATATATATATATATATATATATATATATATATATATATATATATATATATATATATATATATATATATATATATAGGCCTATATACAAGTAAATATCCACAAAAAAAAATAACGTGCTAACAATTCAGATTTTATACCAGTTTGATTTGGGAGGATTTATTCTGCACGTGACACGAGTCACGTGACTTCCGATCGTTGTATATTCGTTCGTACTTGACACTTTCTCACACGCATGAACTTGCAATAACATATCCTTCCGCCGTCCACATGCAACAAGTGGTGCTATATGCCTAGCTGTGACACACTTGTGTCCTCGTAGAAGGTACCGAGCGATTGTCCCTCGTATACTACACCACTAGCGCACAGGTGGTTCGAGCCTCTGGTATTATTGGATACTTTTCTAGAATGGGTGTGTATATGACTAGGAAAACGCCATATATATACGTTGTTAGACGAGCGGATAGTAATAGTATGGGTAAAAACTGCTTCGAGTGGTACCAATTTAGCACATATTATGTGTTTTTTTCAGAATGAATGGCTGACCCGATCAAGCTGAAAATTTCCAGAAATGTCTATCAAAATGTAGTTCAAATTCACGCAAAATTTCTTTTTTTTTGGAAAATATTTTTTTTCCGCTGTGTTATCTTAGGGGTATTTTTGAAATTTTTAAAATTATTAAAAAAAAAGTTACCACCCGATAATGCCACAAAACTATACAGATCTAAGTTAGATGAGGAACCATATTGAAGAAAAGTTTGAAGTTTATAGCTGTAGCCGTTTGACCTGTGGAGAACCGCCGAAAAAACATATATAAAAAAAAACATAAAAACGAACACTAATTTCTGTCAGTATGTCAAATTGAACCCTCGCTAAAGCTCGTCTAATTATTCTGTCAACTTTGGAACGGCGGATATCAATATCATATACTATTAAAGGGGTACATATCATTCTAGTAGGTACTTGTTAAATGATGAGCAATCATATTTTAAATCATAATTCTCACATTTTCGTGGATATACAGATGGATAAAATGTCGTTCAACTGTAGGCCTATTGGATGAGTGAAGCGAAGACTCAATTCCACTTGACTCGAAAAAAACTACATTTTTGTTAGCGCTCTACAGGTCAAACGAAAATTCAAATTCAATCGAAACTTGCCATGCCTAAGTGTCATCATTTAATTCGATACCCTATAGTTCTGAGACTCGATCGGTTCTACCACTTCTGAATACAAATACTTGAAAAAAAAATGATATCATGGGATATTTATGGCAGTATAAATGATTCCGCTGAATCGAAATAGAACCTTTCAGTACTAGTTAGACGAGCTTTAGCGAGGATTCAATTTGGCATACCAACTGAAAAAAATTGGTGTTCGATTTGATTTTTTTTTTTTTTAATTTTTTTTGTCGGTTCTCCACAGGTCAAACGGCCACAGCTATCAACTTGAAACTTTTTTTCAATATGGTTTCTCATCTAACTCAGATCTGCACAGTTTTGTGGCATTATCGGGTGGTAACTTTTTTTAAAAGAATTTTAGAAATTTCAAAAATACCCATTGGAATACCATAGCGGGATAAAAAGAAAATATTTTAATTTAAAAAAAAAAAATGAAATTTTGCGTGAAGTTGAATTACATTTTGATTCACATTTAAAAAAAAACAGCCCGATCGGGTTAGCTATTTTGAAGAAAAAACATAAAATGTGCTAAATTGGACCACTTGAAGCAGTTTTTACCCATACTATTACTATTCGCTCGTCGCAACAACGCATATATGGCGATTTCCTAGTTATATAAATCGAGCATTGAACATGGTTATTTTATTGAACATAAATTTATATTATATAGGTCTACATTAACCTGTCTTAACGGTAATGAATATGATATTGAATGTGCAGCAGAATTTGAATGCGGCCCTGACTTTGCATATGAGGAAATTCGTGTTTTGAGCTACAATTAGCAAATTAACATTTATCAAACCTTGATTATCACTACCGGCATGTACTTTAATTATTCTTCGAAATAATCAGCATTTTTTCCATTCTCCGTGAAAAGCAGTGTAAGTAAAATAATGTCAATGTATAGGCCTACCGTCTTGAAGACATTGTAAAGATCTGTAATTTTTTTTTTGTTATTCGTAAATTTGATTTTGTACATCGTCCTGAATTTATCAGCGTTGAAATTGAGTGATATTTCTTTCCTTGCACTCTTAAGGGGAAACAAACCCACAAAAACGTATCAAATTTTCGGTTATATTTATTGATATATCAATGTTGGAATTGTTTATTAAAAATTTTGTAAGAAAGAAAAAATGGAATATTTCGAGAAAATTCTGGTGAAACTAGTACAAAAATACGTCAAACCGTGACATACAAGAAAAACAGTAGTTAGTTAACCCCCAGTATAACCTAGCTGTTGGTGGGGTCGTTAAGCAACATTAAAGTTGGTTAACATAAATATGTCAATTGGCACATTGGTAAAGTAAACCTTCCCTCTATCAGGTGAAATAAATTTAACTAAAAATAAATATAACCGAAAATTTGCTACGTTTTTGTGGGTTTGTTCCCCTTAAGAGATCAAGGAAAGAAATATCACTCAATTTCAACGCTGATAAATTCAGGACGATGTACAAAATCGAATTCAAGAATAACAAAAAAAAACAGATCTTTCAATCAGTGCGACTAGCATTGATACAGATGAATACTTTCTGTTACCTTGATTTACAACAACAAAAATGGCAAGCCTCTCCCTGGTCTTATATGCCAAGCGCATACGGTTGAACTGTTCTCTTTTAGTTCAACCGAAAGGCACTTGTTTTACGAACACATCGATACCGCACACGATCAAATTATGTCTGTAGCGAGAGATGATTGTTTTGTAACCATTTTCAGTTTCAATCAAAGCATAAACAATCGTAGTGGCTTTCCGGATGGACGTATTGTTGTGACACTGCTTCACACCATTCAAAGAAGTACCTTCTAGAATATTGCCGACACATAATGAACATTCTCAATATGTTCACAAATTAATACCCTGGCGGGAATATTTTGCCCTATGACGACTGGGGACGCCTTAAGTGCGAGTCCCGTGCAATATAGGTATAGATATTGCGAGATGCGAATTCTTTTAATAGGTTGTTGACCGAGCCATGTGGCACCGAGACGTAAGAAATGCAATGCCGCGAATAATGCACGCATTTATTCATTTTATTCCTATACTCGTTTTTATCACTTCACTACTTAACCAGGCGATAAATGATAAAAGATTGATTGTAAAATTAAATATGATCTATAATTTATTAGCTGAATCTCCTCAATCAATGAAGATATATTTATACATATTTTATGGTTACACTATAGAATTTACGATTCAATTCAACGGAACACATTTTATAATCTTTGATTCAATTTAACGGAACACATTTTATAATCTTCGATTTCAATTATATCGAATGAATTGAATAAAAAATCACCTGTAAGATTCCACGTATATGAAATTGAAAAAAACGCACCAACTAATTTTTGTAACTCTATACCCTAATGAATTATTCCCAGAACTAAATTCAAATATATATACATAATAATAATTTCCAGAAATATGTTTGAATTCCTAGTTAGAATATTAAAATATTTACATATCATATTTCTGAATCTTCTTTTTTGGTTATATATAAAATATTTCTACTTACAGGCACGTCTTTGCAACGTTGGCTTGACATAATTCCTCCGTATTGATTAAAAAAAGAATTAATTTAATCGTGCACGACGATAACACACTTCCAATCGACTTCGTTGCGTTGTGACCACGTGCTGTTACCACATGTGCAAACGCTTTGCACCGACTGACGAAACGCGCGACCAACTCGCAGGTTAGGTCCGCGATCCTCCCCCCTCCCCCCTCCACCCTCCCTTTCCCCTCTCCCTCCACGAACCGCTATTCCAGTCGCGATTCCATGACCCTGGGCACCGCCCCTCGACGTCGGTTATCCACTGATTTACTGACCTTGACGTCCCTCCCCCCCCTTCCTCCAACCCTTCGTTCCCAACCAGAAGTTTAATGAATGATTACAGCTCCAAGGATTGCAATAAGAATCACAAATTGGTGGATGTGATTTAGTTTGCATGGAATTAGAGTCATTTGAGGATAGATGAAAATGTTGTGTGAGGTTTCTGATTTCGTACAACCAGAATAATAAGTTTATATGGACGTGTAAGATTTAGGATTTTAAGGATTTCAATTCAATTCATGGAAACATGTGTACAATTTGTAAACGATGGTAGAACTATTGTTGGATTTTTTTTCTATTTTTTTGAATGTCCATAAGCTCGGTTATTTTGACTGAAATAAACTAACTTCTTCCCCAAATGTTTTTATAGAAAGTTCAATTTTGTAAAAATTTCAGTTTTGTTTCACAACAATGAGTTTATCCATATATGAGAATACAAAATAAACTATGTTAACCAAGTCTGCAGAATAACTTTTCCGACGGAGAATTACTCAAATTCCTTCTTACGTTTCGAATTTGGAAGATTGAATTCAGTTGGAATGGCCATCAGAGAGAAATTGTGCGGATGTTTCAAAGAAATTATTAGATGAGCGTGGCGAAGATTTTCATTCCGTATACCGAAAAATTTTGGGCTTGGTTTTTTATGTTTTTTTTTTTTTTTTTTTTTTTTTTTTTTTTGTGTGTAATTTTGTACGCGGCATACAGGTCAGGAAAAAGTTTCAATCAACTCGAAACTTTTGTATCAAATTAGTGTTCCACCAGAATAGGTTGGGATTGTTTTTCAGAAAAATCGACGAACGCGTTTTCCGGAAAAAATTTGGAAAGTATGGAAATTCCCCATAAGAATAGGCCGAGGGAGAAATACTTGGAGAACAAAATTTTTCCAAAAGATCTCAAATTTATACTGAATGTGGAAATAACTAGGAAAACGCCTTATATGCGTTGTGAGATGAGCTTAGAAGTATGGAAATGTAGAATTAAGAACATTTTGTCAGCTCAATGTACATATACAGGCCATGGATCACTTCAAAGGTGTAAAAACCGCGGCTGTCTGTTGGTATATAAACCTTGGTTTCCAAACAATTATACCAGTGCCTTCTTCATATCCATCACAGATTTTAAACGTTTCAATTTATTGGTGACACTTGTTGCTCACATTTAATAGTTTCTTAATTGCTTTCTTAATTGCTTTTATTGATGTGTAAAAAAGTACATTAAAAATGCGTTTTCTTCGTTATTTCACATCCGATTGTTCCATAAGTCGCTTAAAATGTGTATGATAGTTCTTCCCACATTCAGTATAAATTTGAGAGCTTTTGAAAAAAAAAATATTTCAAGTATTTCTCCCCCGGCCTATTCTTATGGGGAATTTCCATACTTTCCAATTTTTTTCTGGAAAAACCGTCCGACCGATTTTTCTGAAAAACAATCCCAACCTATTCTGGTATAACACCAATTTGTAAAAAAGTTTCGAGTTGATTGAAACTTTTTCCTGACCTGTATGCCGCGTACAAAATTACACACAAAAAAAAAAAAAAAAAAAAAAAAAAAAAAAAACATAAAAACCAAGCCCAAAATTTTTCGGTATATGGAATGAAAATCTTCGCTACGCTCATCTAATTATCATACATATTTAAAGCGATTTATAGAACAATTGGATGTGAAATAACGGAGAAAACGCATTTTTAATGCACTTTTTTACACATCAATGAAAGCAATTAAGAAAGTAATCAAGGAACTATTAAATGTGAGCAACAAGTGTCCCCAATGTCTGTCAAACTTCAAACATTTTTTCAATATGGTTCCTCATTTAACTTAGATCTGCATAGTTTTGTGGCATTATCGGGGGGTAACTTTTTTTTTATGAATTTAGAAATTTCAAAAATACCCATTAGAATAACATAGCGGAAAAAAAAAAAAAATATTTTCATTTTCCAAAAAATTGAAATTTTGCGTCAAGTTGAATTACATTTTGATCCACATTTCTAAGAAGTTTTTGCTTGATCGAGTCGACCATTTTGGAGAAAAAACATAAAATGTACTCAATTTGTACCACTCGAAGCAGTTTTTAACTTTTTACACATTTTTACCAATACTATTACTATCCGCTCGTCCAACAACGCATATATGGCGTTTTCCCAGTTAATAATAATTTCTTATTTTTCTATCATGTTGACGAACTCTGTGGTCTAAGTGGCAAACGTTTTTTGACGATTTTTTCTCAACGAATAACCTCCTTATTTGGAATGGCTGTTTCTAACGTTTAAAACTAATTAAAACAAGTTGGGTCGCTCATCGTACAATGACACCTGTGGTCCGCGGCAGCGATGGTATAGTATAGTACTAGGACCAGGAAAACGCCATATATGCGTTGTTAGACGAGCGAATAGTAATAGTATGGGTTAAAATGGGTAAAACCTGCTTCGGTGGTACCAATTCAGCACATTTTATGTTTTTTATTCAAAATGGCTGAATCGATCAAGCTGAAAGTCTCTAGAAATGTCTATCAAAGTGTAATTCAACTCAACGCAAAATTTCATTTTTTTGGGAAAATAAAAATATTTTCTTTTTTTCCCGCTGTGTTATTCTAAAGGGGATTTTTGGAATTTCAAAAAAAGTTATCACCCGATAATGCCACAAAACCATACAGATCAAAGTTAGATGAGGAACCATATTGAAAAAAAGTTTGAAGTTGATAGCTGTAGCCGTTTGACCTGTGGAGAACCGACAATAAACATAAAAAAAAACACAAACGAACACCAATTTTTTTCAGCATGTCAAATCGAATCCTCGCTGAAGCTGGTCTAATTATTATGATTGAAAAATTAGAACATTCTAGACGATTATTTTTTGTTCGAATGAATCAAGTTGGTGTGATACATGGATACCTATTTCTATTTCAATACTGTTTACGGCTTTAATGCTGCTTATTTTAACGACCCCACAAGAGCTAGGTTATTCGGGGGTACGAATGAGCGGATTTCAATGAAACGATGAATTGATATTAGATGAAATGACGTTGAAAAAAACGATGCCATTGCGGGATTCGAACCCACGCCCGAATTGACTTCAGTTTTTTTCTGCTAGCGATAATTCACTGAGCCACGGGGGCCCTGAATGTATAGATGAAGGAGAAACGAAGAATAATTTGATGACCTATATTGTACGTGAAGTATGGTAATATTAAAAATAGGATCCAGTGACACCATTAATAATCGATTGATTGATTGTTAGGGTTTAAAGACACGTCGACAGCGAGGTCATTTTGCGCCTATGTTCATGTCCGTGTACTTTGCCTTAAGAGCACTTTAGACGATCAACTTTTCCCTGAAATTAATTTCTGAAATTAATTTCAGAAAAGTAGAATGCACACGTTTCCAAGTTGCCTACACATGAGCAACGAAATCTTGCACTTGCATGCAAGAATTTCACGAAGTTAAAATACGTTCAACTTTTACTGCAATCTTTCACCGACTGACCAATGAGCGAGGAGCCTTTGGTCACTTGCATTACCATTCACTCCGTGAGATCTACAAACCGTACATCGCACGGTTTGTAGATCGTACAACCGTCTTTACAAAAGTGTTTTTAAAGTTGGGTTATGTATACATTGCTAGTTGGGGTAAATTGACACTGGGAGCGCGCATGAAAGTCGAAAGTCGATCGATCCTACTTTTCAAATATTGCCACCGGTTTCGATACTAGAATGAAAATTTCGCATCAGAAGTTGCAAGCGCCTTTACACCATGGAAATTTTCTTGCAATTCCGTGCAATTCTTGAAATTTCATGCAACTAAAATTCATCGTGTAAAGAGCACTTTAGTTAGAGCGGACAACGCTCAGCACTTCTTTTCATATACTTTTTTTTTTCAATGTAGCTTAACGACCCCACCAACAGCTAGGTTATATGGGGGTACGAATGAGCGGATGATAATGAAACGATGAAGTGATGATAGGTGAAAGGACGTTTACAAAAACCCATGCCTTATGCGGGACTCGAACCCACGCCCGACGGTGACTTCTGTTACTACCGCTGGCGATAATTGACTTGGCCACCGGGGCGGCTCTTTTCATATACTCCGGACACCAAGAGTCTTCCATTCGCCGAACTTGTCCTGGACCCGCACTCCAGACTTATTGTCATAGGTGACCCTGCTGGGAGCAAATAAATTGCTCCTTCTTTTTTTTCTAATGTTGCTTAACAACCCCACCAACAGCTAGGTTATGCGAGGGTTCGAATGAGCGGATAATAATGGAACGATGAAGAGTTGATAGATGAAAGGACGTTTACAAAAACCCAGGTCTTAAGCGGGACTCGAACCCACGCCCAACCGTGACTTCAGTTACTACCGCTAGCGATAATTCACTCAGCCACCGCGGCTGATTAATCGGAGCTTCATAGGAATATGTATCACAATGATATTAAAATTCTGTGAAGTTTTCATCCAGATCAGATGAGATTGAAAGAAGGAAATTCAACTCATTTTTATCTTTGTGGGGATTTTACTAATTCTCCAATTGTTTTCCAAAGAAACCGTCGAACCGATGAAGCACGAAAAAACAACAATCCAAAACTATAGGCTGAAGTGACACCACTCCACACAATCAAGCTGATTGGTCAGTTAGGAAAAAATCAAGTCTTTTACGAGTCTTTTAATTAGACGAGCTTTAGGCGAGGATTCGATTTGACATACTGAAAAAAATTGGTGTTCGTTCTCATGTTTTTTTTCATGTTTTTTTGTCGGTTCTCCACAGGTCAAACGGCTACAGTTATCAACTTGAAACTTTTTTTCAGTATGGTTCCTCATCTAACTTAGTTCTGTATAGTTTTGTGGCATTATCGGGTGGTAAATTTTTTTTAATGAATTTTAGAAATTTAAAAAATACTCATTGGAATAACACAGCGGAAAAAAAATTGTTTCGCAAAAAAATGAAATTTTGCGTGAAGTTGAAGTACATTTTGATGCACATTT
Organism: Brachyptera putata; assembly: GCA_907164805.1. Classification (NCBI taxonomy): domain Eukaryota; kingdom Metazoa; phylum Arthropoda; class Insecta; order Plecoptera; family Taeniopterygidae; genus Brachyptera; species Brachyptera putata. Next base: position 20,637,570 of record OU015471.1, on the reverse strand, counting down.
CTAAAAATTTTCAGCTTGATCGGGTCAGCCATTTTGAAGAAAAAACATAAAATGGACTAAATCGGTACCACTCGAAGCAGTTATCACCCACCTATCCGCTCGTCTAACAACGCATATATGGCGTTTTCCTAGTTACCTCTATGCAGAGCACAAAAAAACATAATAAAAAGATAGAAACAGAGTTCGATTGTCGTCCCTGTACTCATCTAATTATGGTGACGCTGAAAACGATTCGATGTGGGTGAATCGATCCCTTCACAGCATGTCAGAATACATCAGTCAGACAGAGATAGCATAATGCTCACATGCTAGACTGTTAGTTGACTCATAATTATATGTGTGGTCTCAAAACAAGAAGAATGCACTTCTGTTATCTATGAATGTGTAGACTAAGTAACTAGATTGCATTCTACTACGAACTTTTGTAGTATACAAACTGACATCAAGTGCTAACTGCGTTTACCTAACGAAGTTCATAGCGCAAATTATGCACTTCTGCTATCTAAGAATGTGTGGATTAACTAACTAGATTGCATTCCACTACGCACTTTTATAAGCCCTTCATATACCCTGTTCACACTATGTTTATTAATTCACTAACTGACAACCAGCGCTAACTGCGTTTATAGAACGGAGTTATAGCGCACATTATACATTATAATACATTATAATATACATTTGAATTCAATCAGTTTCAAGATAATAATTCTTGAATGAAAGAATGTGATGAAATTGATTAACATATTATTAGTCGAGCTTTAGCGAGGATTCAATTTGACATACCGTACTGAAAAAAATTGGTGTTCGTTTTGATGTTTTTATTTATTTATTTATTTTTATGTTTTTTTGTCGGTTCTCCTCAGGTCAAACGGCTACAGCTGTCAAATTATAAACTTTTTTTCAATATGGTCCCTCATCTAACTTATATCTGTATAGTTTTGTGACATTATCGGGGCGTAACTTTTTTTTATGAATTTAATAAATTTCAAAAATACTCATTAGAATAACACAGAGGAAAGACAATAATATTCTTTTTTCAAAAAAACGAAATTTGGCGTGAAGTTGAATTACATTTTTATACAGATTTCTAAAAATTTTCAGCTTGATCGGGTCGGCCATTTCGAAGAAAAAACATAAAATGTGCTAAAGTGGTACCACTCGAAGAAGTTTTTACCCATTTTTACCCATACTATTACTATCCGCTCGTCTAACAAGGCATATGGCGTTTTCCTAGTTATAGTGAACTATAATGTGACGGGTATAAATCGCAATAAGTAGGGAGCGTATACTCTGTCCGGCCAAAGAAATTTTCAGAAGTCATGGGAAAATTGGCATCAATAAATAACTTACAGAAAGTATTTTGTGAATGCATAATTTGACTATCGTAAGCGTAGAGAGCGTAGAGTAAGCGTTCACATTTTTATAAATGTATTTCATCGTTCACGCTTTACGTCAGTTCAAAATATGGTGTTACAAATTGTGAATAGACTTGGCATTCACATAGTATGGCAATAGTCAACTTCCCATTGTTCTTGTTTAGCCTCAATCGGTTGAACCACTTCTGAGAAAAGCAAATTCAAATTTTTGAGAGAGTCCCCATATAAGGAATGAACGGAAAACAATTGGAATACATTTTATGTATGCGAAACTAAATTCCTGATTGAATTTGAACACAGGGGTGATAGTATACATCAAAATTATACATGAAATCGGATCAGGCGTTTTGAAGAAAAAAAACAATAAGAATGTAAGTTTTCTAGAAATGTGATATGTTTTTGAATTAGCTATAGATAAAATCAATCACAGTCTTATAACAACAGCAATGGGACTCAATGGTTTCGAAATCAAGGTGTGTATAGCTTTCCGGTAGATTTTATACGAATATGATGTAACAGTCACCAACTGTTTTATATAATTATTATTTTCATAGTATGTATATTCACTTGATTATTTGTTAGTTTCTCTCTTATTCTTTATTTCCCATATTTCATGTCCCCTTAGCTTTGCCTTTTGTCAAGGTCATACCTCTTTGCAAGTAGGTGACTGATCGCCTTCAGCCTAGAGTCCTCCCTTCTTAGAGCCAATAGAATAGCCAGGATTTCGCGGGTCTTCTACCCGCGAATCACAACCCTTCTTTTTCACTTGTTTATGTTTGTAGTTTTTAACCATCCCCCTAAGAATAGTTTATAAATAGGCATGCTCTTCAAGCTCGCCAGGGAAGTTTTTACTAAAATTGACAACTGTGACGACGCATCACCCACGATGTAGCAGTAACTGTGAGAGGTGTTTAATTATTATTATTAGTCATTATTATTATGTTATGTTTCAAGCTAAATAAAATAAGGTTACTTTAGTGTTCTCTTTATATATTTCCGTACCCGCTTTACAGCACACGAACCCTCCCTCAAACCAGTCCTAGTTAGATTATAGTCTCAGGTTAAACTCCTGAGTGGTGACAGCGTTCAAATTAATAAGCAAAGGCCAAGTGTTATAACTTATAATATCATCGTTCGATTACATTCGATGTCATGAGTACAGAATTGAGTCTCGCAACACTCTATAGCGTTTTCCCACTTTACAACATTATATATGAATACATCATTTTATTTCACGAGTTGTCTATCAACCAGCACGCACACAGTGTTGTTTATAATCGAGTAGTTTATTGAGTAGTTAGTAGTTTAAGTGCAGTTTATCCCCAATCAAGTATCATTACATTCAATACGTATAATGTTTATAGTGTGTCGACCAATTCATAATAAAATGCATTCTGAAAAACATTGTAAATTTGTAATGACCAAGTGCCAATTTAGTTCTAACTAGCAGTTTGAAGTAGATATTACCAATGTAACCTATGCTATTTGTTCTCACTAACTTTTGGATGAAGGTTTTGGTTAAACCGGCCCTAAGACCAGCAGAGAATCAATGTAACTGTAGGGCTTACTATCGCACCCCGTCTCCCACCGTAGGTGCAAATATAAGGGGTAAAATATTTGTAGAGTCTATTTAAATTTGAACTTGACTTTCAGACCAAAAAAAATCTATGATGCAGCAAGAGTACATATCTATTATACGCAAAGGTAAGCTATAAATAAGTAGTAACAATTTTTCAATATTTCAATGGTATGTACAGTACGTTTATCAGACCTGACCTAGTTGTTATAATTAAGATAATGAAATGATTGCATGTATAGCTTCTTATCAGAGGTGCGTATAATAGAATGCGTAGCGAAAAATTACGGACACACGTATATTCGTCTTTCTCTCCATATGCATGAAAAAGTCATGAAGTGTATAATTCCAATAAGTTAAATGCGTATTGAAATATACTAGTGAAACGCCATATGCGTTGTTAGACGGGCGGATAGTAATAGTAATAGGTAAAAACTGCTTCGAGTGGTACCAATTTAGCACATTTTATTATTTTTCTTCAAAATGGCTGACCCGATCAAGCTGAAAATTATTTTTAGAAATGTGTATCAAAATGTAATTCAACTTCAGGCAAAATTTCAATTTTTTGGAATTTTTTTTTTTCCGCCATGTTATTCTAATATGATGGGTATTTTTGAAATTTCTAGAATCCATATAAAAAAAGTTACCCCCCCATTGAAACCACAAAACTATACAGATCTAAGTTAGATGAGGAACCATATTGAAACAAAGTTTGAGTTGATAGCTGTAGCCGTTTAACCTGTGGAGAACCGACAAAAAAACATGAAGAAAAAAAAAAATATAAAAACGAACGCCATTTTATTATTTACATTATTATATTATAAGTTATATGTTGTTATATTCTCTCTCTCTCTCTCTCTCTCTCTCTCTCTCTCTCTCTCTCTCTCTCTCTCCCTCTCTCTCTTTCTCTCTCTCTCTCTCTCTCTCTCTCTCCCTCTCTCTCTTTCTCTTTCTCTCTCTCTTCTCTCTCTCTTCACATGTGTTCTCTCTGTCTAATCTTCAGTCAAATTATAAGATCGGTCAGCCAATAAAAGTAATATCAATGATAACTAAACCATGATTAAGGTACGATTTAATACGACATTCTACAACTCGTTTGCGAAATTTGTATGTTTGAAATAGGCAATTTTTTATTCTTGAAATTATCAATATATTTATTTTCTCACGAGATGATCAGTCATCATAATTATCAACATGTCCAACCATCAGCGTGAAGATTTATACTGTTTTACATTTCACATTTAGTTTCTGTGCTTTCTCAGTTCTTGAAATATAATATTTTACGTAAAGACAATTACAATTTGAGAGACAGTTCCTTTGAATTGTCGTAAATTTCAATGCCGAATGACGTACGCCTCGTAAACCTCTGATTTCCTATGTTTGAATATCGAGGAAGTTTATGTTTCCTCCAATGTTGGAAAAGAAAGTATATTCGCCTGCCTGTCTTACGTGTCACTGCTAACGGGTTCAAAGAGCCAGCAATTGTTTATTATAAAGACATAAAAAACCTCGAGTGACCTTTCAAGTTTCATTGAAGCCCTGTAGCCTTCCTGCAGAAGCCAATTCAATCCAATGTTGATTTCAATTATAGCTTCTTATATTTGTTAGATTACCTGATTAAAACTATAATTTGTGTTATTATATGTTCATTGGTTTTTTATATTTTGTCAACGATGATATCGTGTCCTGGGTTCACGTCCAGCCTCGGTGAGTCTAGGGTATGTCACAGCGTGTGGGTGATGATGTATATATTTTTTTTATAATTTTTATATTATTTTGGTATTCTGTTTATTTTGTGTATTGTGTATATTCAACTTATTGTATTTGACCTATCCAATATCATGTATGATCACTTCTGGACGAAATAATGATTATTATTATTATTATTATTATTATTATTATTATTATTATTATTATTATTATTATTATTATTATTATCATTATTATCATTATCATCACATAAACTTTTTCCGCGGAGTAGCTAATCACCGAACCAGAAATAGGTCTTATAGATTAATTCTAATTTAGCCTAAATTACTTTAGCTTGTTTGTTCTATTGAGATAGCTTAGGTTAGTTAAAGTTAGGTTGCTTTGATTTTGTTCGGTTGACAAAGTTGGTTAGATTGGGGTGATTGAGCTTAATTCAGGTTGAGCGCAACAACAACAACAACAACAACAACAGGAACAACCACGACGACAACACCAACAACATCAACAACAGCAGCAGCAACAACAACAACAACAACAACAACAACAACAACAATGTTCTCATATTGTGACGTACACCGATAGTACAGTGAATAGAGAGACTCTACCCCATTCTGGAGGGCATCCCATCTTAGTTCCATACATCTTTCCCCCATCTGATATTCAAATCATTTCAGAGTCGGCTGTACTAACACTAACGTAAGTATTTATCAGCTTGATATATTGACAAACGATACCAGGGGAAGGGTCACAAAACCTTTTTTCTTACTGTCACAAATTAGTTTATACAATTATCTACAATATAAACAATTCACAATTCACTCTACTCTACAATTCACTGCAATATAGGCCCAATCTCGTGACTATAAACTATCTGTGGTTTAAATAGAAGAAAAACAAAAACATTTACATACACCATGATTGACAATGCTAATAAGAGCCGATTGTACCAACTGATGATTGAATATTAATTAGTTAATCATTACTTAAGGTACAAAAATAGCATATGTATCCAAGGGTAATAACAAGTTGATTTGCTCATTTTTGCTTAATTCACTAATCATCACTTGGTAGAAGAGACTCTAAGAGCCCATATCACCAATAATGAAAATTTGTTAATTGAGCTAAGTAATCAATTGCAGTACAAAAATAACATTGGTAACCAAGGGTAATAACAAGCTAAACCACTAATTATCGCTTAATCAACAAATTTATTATTCGTAATATCGGGCCTAAGTAATAATGGACCATTATTATAAACATGAATCAATTCAACTGGTTAAATGATAATGAACATGGAAATGAAAAATGAAAAATGAGTGTAATTTTAATGATGAAAAATGAATAAATGAATGAACAGTTTATGTTCATCATGTGAAACTTACATAAGGCAACCTATTTGAAACTAACCGCATTATTCAAATGCCCATTCAAAGTAAATTTCATCAAGTATATCAGGACTAATATTATATCAACACTTCGCTAGGAAAACGCCATATATGCGTTGTTAAACGAGCGGATAGTAATAGTATGGGTGAAAATGGGTAAAAACTGCTTCGAGTGCTACCAATTTAGCACATGTTATGTTATTTCTTCAAAATGGTTGACCGGATCGAGCTGAAATTTTTTAGAAATGTGTTTCAAAATGTAATTCAACTTCACGCAAAATTTCATTTTTTTGAAAATATATATATTTTTTTCCGATAATTATGTTATTCTAATGGATACTTTTGAAATTTCTAAAATTCATTAAAAAAAAGTTACCCTCCGATAATGCCACAAAACTATACAGATCTAAGTTAGATGAGGAACCATATTTAAAAAGAGTTTGAAGTTGATAGCTGTAGCCGTTTGACCTGTGGAGAACCGACAAAAAAACATGACGAACACCAATTTTTTCAGTACGGTATTTCAAAAAATAAAAAAATAAAAAAATAAAAACGAACACCAATTTTTTTCAGTGGGTCAAATTGAATCCTCGCTAAAGCTCGTCTAATTAGGTTTTGATATTTGTTTACTTTTGTCGTATGATGTCGAGTTTATTATAATGTCTTTATTTGCTAGGTAGGAGAAAAGTTGTGTTTGTAGCATGCGTATAAGTCACAGCCATATCCGGTATCAATGCATTGACATCAAAGTTTTCCATGATGTATGCTAATCCAATAAAATTACTTAACTGCATAATATTTGCTGTCAACTGTACTTTTTATCTCGTTATGTTATTATTGGGAGAGGAATTTATAGACGCAAATGTTTGGGTAAATACAAATGTAGTCAATTGAAATACAAATAAAATACTGCAGTCAGGTTTATTGGATGAGCGTAGCCATTGGCGTAGCGAAAACTTCCATTTTACGTACCGAAATTAAAGTCTTTCCTTTTTTTTCCATATCACGACTTCGTTTTTTTTTTTCAAAGGGGGGGGGGGGGGGGGGTGAACATGTGAGTGGCATACAGGTCAGTTAAAAAAAATCGACTTGAAACTTCTTCTGCATATTGGTGTCACACCAGAATAGGTTGCAATTTTGTTTGTTTTTAGAAAACTCGTTTGAAGAATTTCTTGGAAAAAATTTGGGTAGTTCGGAAAATCCTCGTAAGAATAACCCGGAGGGAAATTATTTAAAAGCCAAATTTTTTCAGAAACTCCAACAATTTCAATGGATGTGGGAAAAATAGGGGTATTTTCCGTGATTGTTAAAACATTCGGAAGTTGAATTACGGAGAAAAACCTATAAAATATGAAATGTTCTTAAATCAATCAATGTTGGGAACCAATTAAATCAATACGCAACGAGTGTCACCGCGATGTATATGTATATATACATATATATATATATATATATATATATATATATACGAAAAAACCCTGTGAAGATAGTCGGCGGTGAGGATCGAACCGGGTTCGAAATTCCCCTCGTCACCCAGAGAAGCGAGCGTCTTGACCACTACGCTACGGTATGGCCGGTATGCCACCAATTAATTAAGAACAATTGAAATGAGTGATGAATAAACCGGAAAGGCTGTGACACAATTGGAACTCAATGAGCATGATAACAACAGACAGCCAGTAGGGTTTTCAACGTTTGAACTAATCTAAGGTCTGTAGATGTGGATTGAGCGACAGAATATTTTTCATTCTAGATTTCCATACTTCTTTAGCTCATCTCAGAAAGCATATTGTGCGGTTTACCAGTTAGACAAGCTTTAGCGAGGATTGAATTTGACGTACTGGAAACAATTGGTGTTCGTTTTAATTTTTAATTTTTAATTTTCAATTTTTTATTTTTTTTCAATGTTTTTTTGTCGGTTCTCCACAGGTCAAACGGCTACAGCTATAACTTCAAACTTTTTTTCCTCTTCTAACTTAGATCTGTATAGTTTTGTGGCATTATCGGGCGGTAACTTTTTTTTCAAGAAATTTAGAAATTTCAAAAATACCCATTACAATAACACATCGGAAAAAAAAAATATTATTTTCCAAAAAAATGAAATTTCGCGTGAAGTTGAATTACATTATTATACACATGTCTGGAAATTTTCAAATTGATCGGGTCTGCCATTTTGAAGAAAAAACATAAAATGTGCTAAATTGGTACCTCTCGAAGCAGTTTTTACCCATTTTTACCCATACTATCACTATCCGCTCGTCTAACAACGCATATATGGCGTTTTCCTAGTAGGCCTAATGAATCTCAATCATAATCACTCCACAGAAAAGACGTTCACAAACACCCATGCCTTATGGGTGGGACTCAAACCCACGCCCGCCCTGACTTAAGTTCCTACCGCAGTGCGATAGTTGACTGAGCCCACGGGGGTGGCTGGTTACATTTCTCTTTAATTTAATGTGTGGGTTATACATAGTCTATGCCGGTACATACATGTTCTAGACATCATCTTCACAGTCGCTATCATTAGGTTCAATTAATAGTTCAATTATATTTATTTCTCAATACAATTATATCGATTGTTTGTTTCATGTTATCCAATTCGTTGTTTACAGAAATTGTCGAATTCAAATAATTTGACTTTCTCGGACCTCTTTGAGCTGATAAATAATCAGAATAACAGATTCTCTCCAGACACTTGCACAAAACATGAATATCGAAACAATAACTGTCGACCAATGAACAAGAGAAAAGTCGTTAAACATACCGTTAAACGTTAAGTGTGACCGTGAATCAGAACGTTAACTTTGATCTTGAGTTTGTAGCTATCTACTATGCTAGCTATAACCGCCCTTGTTATCTCAGTCAGCTGAGGCACGGTTCAGACACTGAAGCGAACCAGTGTGCGTGGGTTCGAGTCCCGCGTAAGGCATGGGTTTTTCTAAACGTCCTTTCACTAATCATCACTTCATAGTTTCATTATCACCTGCTCATTCGTACCCCCGTATAACCTAGCTGTTGGTGGGGTTAAGCAAACAATAATCATCAATCATGCTAGCTATAACCACCTGTTGTACGTATTAAGAGTACAGTGTTTTGTGTGATTTATATGGACCTATAGAGAGAAAGGCGTCAGGACACATTGATTTTAAATAATTCGAATGGGTGGTAATCGCTCTTGTGGTGCCCCGTCCAAACGATCTTAAACCTTTCATATAAATAGCCTTAATTGGGGAACAATGATTCGCATCAAGTTTCGATGTTATAAAAAAAAGGTCACATACACTTACCCTCTCTAATGGCCTCAAGTTTATTGCGTTTATTTGAGAAAAGGCATTATTCTATATGACTGGTGCCAATATATATAATTTTTTTATAATTATCTCGAAACTTGTGAAATGAGCTGATGCCCTTCCTCAAAAATTTTGATCCAATTGCTCTCTCCTATACACATTAAACGAGGGTAAAGTTATACCACCAAAAAAATTCACTCATCTTATTCTCTTTAAATAGCTATTACCACATGTTGTACGTATTAAGAGTACACTGTTTTGTGTTTTTGTTTGTCAAAAACGTTAGTCAAAAATTCGATCCAATTAATCTTCCCTATACACATTATTATAACGAGGGTAAAGTTATACCACAATAAAAAACACTCCTCATATTCTCTTGATAATATTCCCTTTCTTGATCCTTGATACATATACCCCATGACTCCATTTTATTATTCGATAACATACATTTATTCCTAGTTCTGGGTCCCGCTTGAGCCTGGTTTATTGTCTATCAAAGCTGGACATTAAGCGTATTATTAGACACTTTAACAGATATCTACCCAGCCCATTAAACCATTGCTCGTAATGATCAATAACATCATGCTACTGGGTCGTAAGTAATCACATTTGGCTGGAAAGACTATATACAGCAACATGGAAACCATGTTATAATTTATAAGTGTTTTTGTCCGCTAGTAGGAAAAGAGTTCTGAGGGTGAGAGACGGGGGAAGGGGGCGGGGGTGATTGCTAGTTTCTGACGTAATTGAGATCTGGCCAATCGGAGAGCAGAGAGCTGGGTTCGATCCTCGGGAATACAGACTTGGTGGCACCAGTCTTTCAAAAAAGACAAATAGAACTCTTGTTTGTGATATGTTTGCTTCGGTGAAATGTCAATACCGTTCGTTGATGATTTGCATAACGACGCCAACAATATATAGTTTATTTGGGGGTACGAATGAACGAATGATAGATGGCAGATGTTTATAAATATTTATGGCTCATTTAGAGCCGGTTGTAGGCCTACCAAGTAATGATTAGTGAATTAAGCGAAAAATTAGCAAATTAATTTGTTATCACCCTTGGTTATCTATGTTATTTTTGTACCTTGAGTAATGATTAACTAATCAATATTTAATCATCAGTTGGTACAATCGGCTCTTACTACCATAACATATTCCTGACTTCAGTTTCTGAAGCAGTGCCTTAGTTGACTGAGCTATATGGACGGCTATCTGGATTCGATTCCTGGGGATGCATTCCTGTACAAGATGAACCCAGTATTAACCTGAACCCAGAGTTCAAGGTGGCGGTGTACTATGCTGTCAGTATAGGATGATACCGTTGTCCTGCTGTTTTAATTTGGTTTTATATTTCAAAACGGTTTTAAATCGTATTTGATAGCCGTTGCTTCATTTGCTGTCGTTCAGTAAGTGTTCTCACTTTACCATGTGACTGTAAATGACTTCCAATGACTTCCAGTCACTTCCAGAAACATCTATTGACTTCCAGTAACTTCCAGTGTTCTCCAGTAACTCCCAGTGACTTCCAGTAACTTCCAGTAACTTCCAGTAACTTCCAGTAACTTTCAGTGACTTCCAGTAACTTCCAGTAACTTCCAGTAACTCCGAGTGACTTCCAATGACTTCCAGTCACTTCCAGTGACTTCCAGTAACTCCGAGTGACTTCCAACGACTTCCTGTAACTTTCAGTGACTTTCAGTGATTGTTAGTATAGGCCTAACTGTCGGTGTCTGTCAATGACTGGCAACATGAATCAAAGTCAATATCCATATCCATTAAAATATCCATTGAAATGATCAACAGGTAAATGAGAGTTGCATAATGAAGACAGTCATGATTGACATAATAGCTTCAAAACAAAGGTGTGTATATTTTGCTTATTTCATCAGCTCATTATCTCACTCATTATCTTGCTCAGGTTACATATTTACATATTCTATTTATTCATTACAGATTGTTCATAGAACAGGTGGTAATGGTTACTATACCTAATGAAATTACAATCAAACATACTCGATAAAATTATATTTTGTCATTTTTCTCTTAGCTCTCTTCTTAAGTCACCGATCTTCGTTATATTCTTGATATCTTCTTCCAATTCATTCCATTCGCGCGTCGTTCTTTGTATGAATCCATATTTACCTACTTCTATATCCACTTTTTCCACTTCCATTCCTACACCTCTCCTTGTACTTCTTTGTAATCTCTTTCCAATTCTATTGCTTAATTCATCCCATCCTGTATATTCATTCTTGATTCTAAGAAAATTGCACATTCTTTCTTTTTGTCTTCGTATCGCAAAATTTTCCCATCACATTTCCTCAATATTTTTTTTGATTGAGGTTACAACGCATATACTGCATGTCCACAGTATTGAATTTGATTTGGAAACATAGAAAGCATAAAATGTATTTTGGGAGTTTTATTGTATCATTCCTTGCGAGTAGATGATTTATTATGACTGTGTTAGCACGCTTCAAAATACGCTCGCTTTTCTCGATTATAAACATTTTATTATATCACGTTTTCTCCCATAAAGCCTAGCTGTCGATGGGGTCGTTAAGCAAATCATTATCTCACTTTCTATAAACAGTAAGTTCAAATTAAACTATGACTTGATCTACAGCTCAATCTATCAATAAACGACGGCAGGAATTGATCATCGAAGCAACAGAGCATGTATATACAATGTGATATAAGCGAACGCTAATGACAGTGGAATACTTTTGATATAAAAGCAGTTTGCGGTATGTCCAATATATTTTTATATTATGAACTAATTAGACGAGCTTTAGCGAGGATTCAATTTGACATACTGAAAAAAATTGGTGTTCGTTTTTATGTTTTTTTATTTTATTATTTTATGTTTTTTTTCGGTTCTCAACAGTAGTACAGTAGCTAAGATGAGATATAAGGATGCATTCGGGGTTTTGTGATAGAAACGTATAAATTTCACCACATGCTCAGAAAAATTAGCCCAACAAAACAGGCTACGGAGGACGGCGGATTTCTCAACCGTTTGGGGGTGGCGAGGGTGACAATTTAGGGGTGAGCATTTATGAAATAATTTTTATCTTCAAAGGTGTTTCTGATATACATATACTTTCTCGTGAACTATACTATAAATGAATCATAAAAAAATAATTTTCAGTCGAAATCAAATTAGAGGACGGATAAATAACGATTTCATTGACCTTTGACCTTTTGTTTGATATAATTTCAATACGAAATGAAACTGCCCGTGTGACCATTTGTTTGAAAGCTGAAATCGGCCTGAATCAGAAAACATCAACATCTTGTAGGTGTGTTGACCTTTGACCTTCAAATAATAATTCAATTGACGATTTGTATGTAAATACAATATCAATTGTGTGGGCAATATACATAAACTATTCGGGGTTTTGAGATAGAATCGTGAAAATCTCACCACATGCTCAGAAATTTTTTCTCTACAAAATGAGCTACAGAGGACGGCGTATTTCGTAACCGTTGGGGGGTTGGCGGGGGTGGAATTTCGGGGGTGGGTCGTTGGAAATTGATTTTTATTGTCAAAGTGGTGGATGAAAGTTTATAATGTTCGACCCGAATTATGCTATTAATGTAATGAAGAAAAATAATTTTTGATCCAAAAAACCTCTGGAACGTGAGTTGACCAATTGATTAACCTTTGACCTTGCATACGTAATGATTTTAAAACAACAGCAATATGCCCGAGTGACCATTCGTTGGAAAGCTTACATTGCCCTGAATCATAAAATATGAACATCATCAAGCTATGTTGACCTTTGACCTGTAATTATTCATTTTATGTATCATTTTATTGAATATACATACTGATTATGTGTAATGCCAACTTGAGAGCTAGTTCATAGGAGAAAATGTACAACAATAACCAATTATTCAGTGTAATGTCTATGTTTATCACATATATGTCTAAAGACGGGTGTATATAGTGATAACACCTGAACTGAAGTTCATTTCGGGTTGAGTTGTCACCAAAGTATCATTGAAAAATCGATTTGTTATTCCGTTACGATGACAAGTTTTATTGCCACAGGCAATTGTCTTCAAGCTAAATATATATATGTATATATATATATATATGAATAAAAAAAAATATATATATATATACATATATATATATATATATATATACTTCCTCAATGGTATAACACATTACTATGCAAACACTCGTTACAAATTATTTGATGCAAGGACGATAAAAAAATGTGTTCACAATAAATAAATATAATCTCAGAAGATATTAATAATATTGAAAATCTTCACACCTTCAACAGGCGCATTCTGCTCCACATTTACACGATAACCAACATTTGTGACCACTTTGTGAGCTGCATCTGCATGATTATGAAGATGCAGCTATCCGTGGAGCAGCCATCTGTGCATTTGCAAACAACAAGTTCATCACAGGACAAGATCGCCTCACGCCCTGTAGTCCACACTGGTCGCCACATTCCTCCATCTCATTTCTTCCATCCCCATTGTGATGCATTTGGATGGATCGGAAAGGCTTCTAACGAGTTTTGCCAGTAATGTCCAGCTTGGAGAGCTGCTCTTAAGGTGTGCTGTCGAAGAGCGTCTTCTGTCGGTGGAAGACTTTCCATTGGTTCATCCATTGACGTGAACAATTCCATCCTAGATTCGTCTACAGACGATAATTCACTCGTTCTGTAACTGAACTCTTCAAAATGCTGGGGGAGTACGCTCAGAATATCGAAAGGAGTTGAGGTTTAGTTATTGTGACACAGAGCCAAGGAGTCATCAGGAATGCTTCTGAGGACACCAATGATCTGATGACTTTGACACCTTGCAACCACAAGGAGGCCGATACATGAATGTTGCTACACATGAAACATACTGAGCAATCTGTCGTTATAAGAACAGTGGACTCAGATGTTGTGGTGCTTTGTGTAGCTTTTTCTCCAGATTTCCCCGGCAGAGAGATTTTAGTGGAGTTCGGTGTTGGGAAAACCACCGTATGATTCCAGCAACTGATATTGCAGCAACACTAGGACCAAACAGATCGCGAGCTCTTCCTTTCTTCCACGCGTTTACCGGGTGTGATGCCACGTCTTGTTTCTCGGGTAAGGGAAAAAAATCGGCCTGGCGAACGAGGACGAATTTCCCAGATGTGACGGATGCTTTTGCACAGCTCTCGAACACTCCGAGCTCAGATATAGACGTTACTTTCACCCAAATAGAAAGATTTGTTATTCTTCTATACCACAGAACGAGTGAATTATCGTCTGTAGACGAATCTAGGATGGAATTGTTCACGACAATGGATAAACCAATGGAAAGTCTTCCAGCGACAAAAGACGCTCTTCGACAGCACACCTTCAGAGCAGCTCTCCAAGCTGGACATTACTGGGGAAACTCGTTAGAAGCCTTTCCGATCCATCCAAATGCATCACAATGGGGATGGAAGAAATGAGATGGAGGAATGTGGCGACCAGTGTGGTCTACAGGGCGTGAGGCGATCTTGTCCTGTGATGAACTTGTTGTTTGCAAATGCACAGATGGCTGCTCCACGGATAGCTGCATCTGCATAATCATGCAGATGCAGCTCACAAAGTGGTCACAAATGTTGGTTATCGTGTAAATGTGGAGCAGAATGCGCCTGTTGAAGGTGTGAAGATTTTCAATATTATTAATATCTTCTGAGATTATATTTATTTATTGTGAACACATTTTTTTATCGTCCCTGCATCAAATAATTTGTAACGAGTGTTTGCATAGTAATGTGTTATACCATTGAGGAAGTATATATATATATATATATATATATATATATATATATATATATATATATATATATATTTTTTTTTATTCATATATATATATATATATATACATATATATATTTAGCTTGAAGACAATTGCCTGTGGCAATAAAACTTGTCATCGTAACGGAATAACAAATCGATTTTTCAATGATACTTTGGTGACAACTCAACCCGAAATGAACTTCAGTTCAGGTGTTATCACTATATACACCCGTCTTTAGACATATATGTGATAAACATAGACATTACACTGAATAATTGGTTATTGTTGTACATTTTCTCCTATGAACTAGCTCTCAAGTTGGCATTACACATAATCAGTATGTATATTCAATAAAATGATACATAAAATGAATAATTACAGGTCAAAGGTCAGCATAGCTTGATAATGTTCATATTTTATGATTCAGGGCAATGTAAGCTTTCCAACGAATGGTCACTCGGGCATATTGCTGTTGTTTTAAAATCATTACGTATGCAAGGTCAAAGGTTAATCAATTGGTCAACTCACGTTCCAGAGGTTTTTTGGATCAAAATTATTTTTCTACATTACATTAATAGCATAATTCGGGTCGAACATTATAAACTTTCATCCACCACTTTGACAATAAAAATCAATTTCCAACGACCCACCCCCGAAATTCCACCCCCGCCAACCCCCCAACGGTTACGAAATACGCCGTCCTCTGTAGCTCATTTTGTAGAGAAAAAATTTCTGAGCATGTGGTGAGATTTTCACGATTCTATCTCAAAACCCCGAATAGTTTATGTATATTGCCCACACAATTGATATTGTATTTACATACAAATCGTCAATTGAATTATTATTTGAAGGTCAAAGGTCAACACACCTACAAGATGTTGATGTTTTCTGATTCAGGCCGATTTCAGCTTTCAAACAAATGGTCACACGGGCAGTTTCATTTCGTATTGAAATTATATCAAACAAAAGGTCAAAGGTCAATGAAATCGTTATTTATCCGTCCTCTAATTTGATTTCGACTGAAAATTATTTTTTTATGATTCATTTATAGTATAGTTCACGAGAAAGTATATGTATATCAGAAACACCTTTGAAGATAAAAATTATTTCATAAATGCTCACCCCTAAATTGCCACCCTCGCCACCCCCAAACGGTTGAGAAATCCGCCGTCCTCCGTAGCCTGTTTTGTTGGGCTAATTTTTCTGAGCATGTGGTGCAATTTATACGTTTCTATCACAAAACCCCGAATGCTTTGCCTTATCTACTGTACTACAGGTCAAACGGCTACAGCTATCAACTTCAAACGTTTTGTCAATATAATTATGGTTCCTCATCTAACTTAGATCTGTATAGTTTTGTGGCATTATCGGGCGGTAACTTTTAGTTTTATGAATTTTAGAAATTTCAAAAATACCCATAGAATAACATAGCGGGAAAAAAGAAAATATTTTCATTTTCCAAAAAAATGAAATTCTGTGTGGAGTTGGATTACATTTTGATACACATGTCTGGAAATTTTCAGCTAGATCAGGTCAGTCATTTCGAATAAAAAACATAAAATGTGCTGAATTGGCACCACTCGAAGCAGTTTTTGCCCATTTTTACTCATACTATTACTATCCACTCGTCTAACAACGCATACATGGCGTTTTCCCATTGTAAAATAATAAACAAACGGATCTGTGTAAGATTCTCATATAATATATTCGGTCAGGTCTCACTCGTTTTGGCTGTACATAAAGCTATTGCTAGTGCAGGTTTTGACAGCCAATTTCTCTCTCGATCATCTCGTTAAACAACCCATAGGCACTATAAACCCGACATAATGGCACTGTATTGCTTTTTATATCGATGGATGATTTTAATGAGCCATTTCTTTCTCATGGAATTAAATATGTGTTTATACTTCTTGGCACTGACGGAGTAAATAAGTTCACGCTCATAACGACGACTGAATTAATCAAACAATGTGTGCGTTTTTCGTAGCGGTGCTAAAATAAAATCAGCTAAGTTTAGAATTGATGTCGTTCTATTTCTGGTAGATAAATATTCGCAAAAGTTTCACCCGCGCTTATTTTTGTTTCACTATTTGTCAGTATGCTTCATTGAAATAACTTCTGGTTTTATTATTTGCTTTCCCGTCACAGTATTTATTACAAATGGAGTAAGTTATAGGGTAGTTAAAGCTCCGAAAGAGAGACAGCTGAGATGTATCTCGCATGTTTATTCATGATGTAATGAACGTAACAAATGAATGTTATATTGAATGTATATGTTAAATAATTGAAGGAATTATATTGGTTGTATAATCAAAATTATAAAATGTATTGGACAGGTTCATGTAAATTGTATAATTTGGACAATGAATGGAAAATGGAGGAACGGAAGTGGAAAAAGTGGAGATAGAAGTAGGTAAATATGGATTCATACAAAGAACGACGCGGGAATGGAATGAATTGGAAGAAGATATCAAGAATATAACGAAGATCGGTGATTTAAGAAGAGAGCTAAGAAAAAAATGAAGTATAATTATATCGAGTATGTTTGATTGTAATTTCATTGGGTATAGTAACCATTACCACCTGTATTATGAACAATCTGTAATGAATCAATAAAATGTGTAAATATGTGAATATGTAAATTACATCAGTATAACTTATCTCATTACTTATTTATTCATTCATGTGTTACAGCGTTGGCCCATTAGTCTGGTAGCAGTTGATTAGAAATACTAGTCCTTATTTTAACAATGTCGATTTTAAGTAAGTTATATCTAAGTTAAGTTTATTTAAGTTTATCGATTGTATGATTTTATCTGGTGAATTAGGGACATATGGATCACCACGCTGACACAGAGAACATATTGGTTATGTTAATTCCATATATTCGATTCTATTTGGATGGTTATTTACCGAGTAATATACTCTATACCTTGTAGATACTTTTCGAAGAGAACTTAATTTACTATCAGTTTCATATGGAACTTTGTAGTTATTATATTCTACGAAAGGCTCTATCTTGTTTATCAAGTAATTATAGTTATCATGTAATTTGTGTTCATTTTCAAGATAATACATAAATGATGATTATATAAATATATATATATATATATATATATATATAATAAAGGTACCGGTAACATAGATTATTGTCAAGAACAATACAACCAGCAGGAATAATACATTTTATCATAAGGAATAAGATTCAATAGTAATTATTTTTAATTATTAGCAAGAATACAATCATTTAGGAATAATAGGCCGCTAACACGATGTGGACACATGATTCCGTCCTATCAAGACACATTTTCATGATAATCCAGGTTGATGACTCAAACAATTTAATTTTTATCAAATTTCAAAAGGTCAGGATGATTAAAATAACAATTTCTCAGAATCAAAATTGATTTCAAACTCCAAAAATTCCAAATGTACAAGTCCAATTTACAATTTACAATTTTCAAAGTCAAATTTACAAACTCCAAATTTACAACTCCACACCAAGCAGAGGTTTCCGGTTTTTGCACGTGATCGTTTCATGTTTTTCCTTTTTCCGTTTTCCGTGAATACTGGGGAAAGAATTCATATTATCCGTAACACCTGATCAAATAACTCTTCTCCTCATTCTTATCCATCATTCACAGTCTCCAATTGATTCCATCTAGTATAACAGTGCTTTTCTTGGTGGAGGTGCCGGGTCGCGAATTTACAATATCGAATATAATTTCGCAAAGCGCATTTTCTCGCATGTCTTACTCATATCAGCTGATACGTTGATGGCTTCGAAGGTCGCAAGTTCAAATCTGGTTGTGGTCGAACATTTTTTTCAATGAAATAATGTTTTTGATACTAGGAAAACGCACTATATGCGTTGTGAGATGAGCTTAGAAGTATGGAAATGTAGAATTAAGAACATTTTGTCAGCTCAATGTACATATACAGGCCATGGATCACTTCAAAGGTTTAAGAACCGCGGCTGTCTGTTGGTATATAAACCTTGGTTTCCCAACAATGTTATCAGTGCCTTCTTCATATCCATCACAGATTTTAAACGTTTTAATTTATTGGTGACACTTGTTGCTCACATTTAATAGTTTCTTAATTGCTTTCTTAATTGCTTTTATTGATGTGTTAAAAAGTACATTAAAAATGCGTTTTCTTCGTTATTTCACATCCGATTGTTCCATAAATCGCTTAGAATAGGTATGATAGATCTTTCCACATTCAGTATAAATATGAGAGCTTTTGAAAAAAAAAATTCTTCCCAATTTTTTTCCGGAAAAACCGTCCGACCGATTTTTCTGAAAAACAATCCCAACCTATTCTGGTATAACACCAATTTGTAAAAAAAGTTTCGAGTTGATTGAAACTTTTTCCTGACCTATATGCCGCGTACAACATTACAAAAAAAAAAAAAAAAAAAAAAAAAAAAAAAAAAAAAAAACTTAGCCCAAAATTTTTAGGTATATGGAATGAAAATCTTTGCTACGCTCATCTAATAATGTTCCAGTATCCTTCTTTGTGTTCTGGAAACCGAAATGATATTATTTTGTCGTTATATTGCTGTGAGAATTGATATTTCGGAAAATTGGTTAGGGGACAGAGAAATGCTTCATGGTTAGAGTTGGGTGTGTTAGGTTTCAGTCTTCTTGAATGTTTTCTTCTTGTATTCTGCTTAGTTGTACTTGGAAAAGGTTCACACTACATTCTCTCCAATAATAAAAAACACATTCTACTGTTTATTCGTCAATAATTAGATGAGCGTAGCGTAGATATTCATTCCATATACCGAAAAATTTGGGGCATGTTATTTTTTTATTTTTATTTATTTTTTCTGTGTTTAATTTTGTACGCGGCATACAGGTCAGGAAAAAAAAAACAATCAACTCGAAACTTTTTCTACATATTGGTGTCACACCAGAATAGGTTGAGATTGTTTTTCAGAAAAATCAGTAGAACGGTTTTTTCGGAAAATTTTGGAAATCTCGGAAAATCCCCATAAGAATAACCCGGGGGAAAATACTTCAAAACGAAAATTTCTCAAAAGCTTTCAAATTCATAAAGAATTTGAAAACAACTATCGTACACATTTTCAATAATTTGTTCAATAATCGGATGAGACATAACGAAGAAAACGCAATAAAAGTATACATTTCATCAGATATCAGGATCAAAACATGTAATGCAAAGTGTATATGCGACAGGTTGCTCTATAAATAGCAGCAAGTTGCAGGTAAGGTTTTTCAGCGTTTGAAGTAGTCCAAGGTATGTAGATTTAGATTGCGCTCACAGAATATTTGTCAATTCCAGATTCCCATACTTCTACGCTCATCTCACAACGCACATTCTGCGTTTTCCTAGTTAAAGCGAATGTAGCTTTTACGTTGGGGCCTATACGGGATTCTATAAGTACGAGCAGAATCTATGAAAGCTTAAAGCACGTCATCTCGCGGTACCGAAGCTCAATTGTCAATGACGTCACACATGTTGAGATGATGTATGCGTGAATAAGGGGAACACTGAAATCTCCGCCTCTTTTAATCACGAATCAAGTGAAACGTAAAGTAGGCACAATGTGATATCAATGAGAAACAGACATTAATATGGCATCACTTATTAAATGGTGAGATGAAATATGGAAGATAATTAACTTCATTTTTTTCATTCTCATATTCATTCATTTATTCATCCATATATTCATTATTTTCATTCATGATTCATTATATCCATTCAAACACTAATTGATTATTCAATTATGTGATCATTCAATTGATCAATATTAGATCATTGGATGATCCAGTAATGATTTAATTAATCATTATATTAATTTGTTCACAGTTCATTCAATTGATTGATTCATTCAATATTCATATATATATATATATATATATATATATATATATATATATATATATATATATATACAGTACAACCTTCATAGTACGACGTTCAGGGGCGACAGTTAAATCGTCGTATTATCGCGATCGTCGTTATAAATGAAATTTATCCCTTTTTTTAATTATAGGAAGATGAAGGATTTAGGAAAATTAATTACAATAAGATACTGTATTGTCGTCAACAATTGACATTTATGTTGTAGTCAGTACAGTTATGAATATAACAATAATTATTATTATGTATTAGGTTTGTCGGCGGGTAGGATTTTTCCTACCCGCGGGCTGTAGAGAGGAGAGCGCGTGAGGCGAGTCGTGAGCTTGAGCTTGACTGCATCTTTGCAACGAAGTGTACATATTATTATTGCTTGTTACTTTTTGCAATTAATTCGTCGTAGTAATTGCATTTTTGATACTGTGGGGACCATTTTAATCGTCGTATTATCGCGATCGTCGTTATAATGAGCGTCGTACTAACAAAATAAAATAACATTGAGTCTTATGGGGATTGGCCGGGACTATCTCAAAACGACGTTCTATCGCGATCGTCGTTGTATCGAGCGTCGTACTATCAAGGTTGTACTGTATATATATATATATATATATATATATATATACACATATATATATATATATATTCAACCACTTATTCATTCATCCATTAATTCATTAATCCGATCATTAATTTATTATTGTGTCAATTCATTCATTCGTCCAGTCATCTATTTAGTGATAAGGGTATACAATATCATTCATTTATGAATATAACTGTCGATTTTGTGATCTATATTGGAATTAAAAGACGCACTAACTGTGATCTATTGGCGTCGGATGGAAGATAGTAGGAAGGAAGCGGCCATGACCTGAATGTATGTAACTATCCTTGCATTCACGTTCTTGCACAAAGAATATTTTTCATTCTAAGGCCTACATCTCAATAATGGAGCAATAATATTTTCTGATTCGTTAGATTCATACCGTAGGAGTATAGCATGACACATGAATAGAATGAGTACACAGTACGAGGAAGGTTCACCGTGGAAAACATTTTAATTATGAGGTGATATCTTATTTATGCCTCCATCTATTTAACACATTATTTCTTCAAAATGCAAATTCAAATGATCCATGTTTACTCTTCAATGTTTATAAACGATTAGCATAGCAAAAAAAAATCACCTTTCGCGCGTAACAAAACATCTGGCGGCAAAAATTGTGGCAAATGTCTTGCGGCAAACGTGTCGCGGCAAATGTGTTGCGGCAAATGTGTTGCGGCAAATGTCTTGCGGCAAATGTGTTGCGGCAAATGTGTTGCGGCAATTGTGTTGCGGCAAATCGACTTGTGGCAGATCGTGTTGTGGCTGAAGGTATTGCGGCAAATGTGTTGCGGCAAATGTGTTGCGGTAAATGTCTTGCGGCAAATGTGTTGCGGCAAATCGACTTGTGGCAGATCGTGTTGTGGCTGAAGGTATTGCGGCAAAAGTGTTGCGGCAAATGTGTTGCGGCAAATCGACTTGTGGCAGATCGTGTTGTGGCTGAAGGTATTGCGGCAAATGTGTTGCGGCAAATGTGTTGCGGCAAATGTGTTGCGGCAAATGTCTTGCGGCAAATGTCTTGCGGCAAATGTGTTGCGGCAAATCGACTTGTGGCAGATCGTGTTGTGGCTGAAGGTATTGCGGCAAATGTGTTGCGGCAAATGTGTTGCGGCAAATGTGTTGCGGCAAATGTGTTGCGGCAAATGTGTTGCGGCAAATCGACTTGTGGCAGATCGTGTTGTGGCTGAAGGTATTGCGGCAAATGTGTTGCGGCAAATGTGTTGCGGCAAATGTGTTGCGGCAAATGTGTTGCGGCAAATCGACTTGTGGCAGATCGTGTTGTGGCTGAACGTGTTGCGGCAATATGTGAATCAGATTAGTTCCAAAATATTATTTCACTTTATAAACAAAATAATATCCAAGAAAACCAGGACAATAGTTAAGTGATGGAAAAGTAGGGCCTACACTCTATTCAACAAACTGTTATGAAATTAAACATTATCTTATCATTCTGTTTTTGTGTCTAGTTGAAGACAACAAGGGCGAAGAGCGGACAGGCATTCGAGACGGAAAAAATATAATATTATTAAAATATGGTTCAATCGAAATATCGGAAAATCAAGATATAGATTCTCGAAGCTTTTTCGAAAAAAAAATGTAACCTCTTCTTTCTCATCTTCACAGAATATTTCTGCATCACCGCTTTCTCTCCCATCGAACGAATCCAGTAAATATTATCAACAACCTAAAAGGAATATAAACGTGACGTGCAAGCATTGGTACAGATGTTGTTTATGATTTCTAACAAAACACATGTTTATTTGAGCAACGAATTATGATTCATCAAATATTATTTCATCTTCAAACAATCTAGAAAAGGCGCAAGATCAATAGACCTCGTCAAAGTATTCAATTACTTACCGCAGTGCTAAACGGCGATGGCGCTGTTAAGTTGGCAATGAAGCAGTCACGTGATGAACGTGTTTAGTTGACATGATTGTGAATGTGATTATTAGACGAGCTTTAGCGAGTAGTCAATCTGACATACTGAAAAAAAATTGTGTTCGTTTTTAAGTGTTTTTTTTCATGTTTTTTTGTCGGTTCTCCACAGGTCAAACGGCTACAGCTATCAACTTCAAACTTTTTTTCAATATGGTTCCTCATCTAACTTAGATATGTATAGTTTTGTGGCATTATCAAGTGATAACTTTTTTTATGAATTTTAGCAATTTCAAAAATACCCATTAGAATAACACAGCGGAAAAGAATATTATTTTCCCAAAAAAAAGAAATTTTGCATGAAGTTGAATTACATTTTGATACACATTTCTGGAAATTATCAGCTTGATCGAGTCAGCCATTTTGAAGAAAATGTGCTAAATTGGTACCACTCGAAGCAGTTTTTACCTATTTTCACCCATACTAATACTATTCGCTCGTCTAACAACGCATTTATGGCGTTTTCCTATTTACATTCAACGGTCAAAACTCGAAAGCTATGCTGAAACTGAATGTACATTTCAGTCTTGAAGATCAAAAACTCCATCTTGTCGGATATTGATTGAGAAATAATAATAATACACTTGTATCCACGAAAGATGGTGGTCTACCAATCGTGTTTGTTAAAAGCCTATAAGCCTATAACAAAGACGACTTCATGTTATACAAACTGCATAACTTCGATATCTTCAGGTTATTAGCCCTATATATTTTTTTAATTTCGGGATCACGATATAAGAAACGCAACTGCATCTTAAGAAAGATTCAAATATTTAGATGAGCGTAGCGAAGATTTTCATTCCATATACCGAAAAATTCTGGGCTTTGTTTTTTTGTTTTTTATTATTTATTTTTATTTTTTTTGGTATGTAATTTTGTACGCGGCATACAGGTCAGGAAAATTTTCAATCGACTCGAAACTTTTTTTTCAAATTGGTGTTATACCAGAATAGGTTGGGATTGTTTTTCAGAAAAATTGGTCAAATAGTTTTTCCGGAATAAAATTGGAAAGTATGGAAATTCCCCATAAGATTAGGCTGGGGGAGAAATACTTGGGAAACAAAGATTTTCCGAAAGCTCTCTTATTTATACTGAATGTGGAAAGAACTATCATACATATTTTTACATATCATACATATTTTAGGTGATTTGTGGAACAATCGGATGTGCAATAACGAAGAAAACGCATTTTTAATGTACTTTTATACACATCAATAAAAGCAATTAAGAAAGCAATTAAGAAACTATTAAATGTGAGCAACAAGTGTCACCAATAAATTAAAACGTTTAAAATCTGTGATGGATATGAAGAAGGCACTGGTATAATTGTTTGGAAACCAAGGTTTATATACCAACAGACAGCCGCGGTTTGAAGTGATCCATGGCGTGTATATGTACATTGAGCTGACCAAATGTTCTTAATTCTACATTTCCATACTTCTAAGCTCATCTCACAACGCATATGAGGCGTTTTCCTAGTAATATTGATGGATTCCGACGTAATTACTCCGGTTTTCGAATGACAATTGCAATAGCCATTATTTTCAAAATTTGTAATTATTTTCAAAATAACTTTTCGACTTCGCTGCCGAATCGCCGGAAAGACATCAATACACATATCAGTCTATTTACACTACCAATGAGAGTATAACTCAGTACTGTGTTGTGTTAACAATTATGACATCAAGCTCAAGTACGTCACTGGAATAAGCCTATTTCAAGACGGCATGCTACTTATCCTGGCAATAACTCGTTCCAAAACCAATATTTGAGTTGCGATCATCGAGGTAATTAGAATTTACCTACGGCTAATTACAGATCAAGGTGTGCCAATATGTAACATGCCCTTGGGTTTGGGTGGAGATGACATTCGGTCATTGAGGCAGGGTCGAACATGATTAGAGAAGATTATTTATTTGGCTGTTCCAGTTATATGTGGGCTAACTAACCTAACCCATGCGTGTATAATATACCCATATATATATATATATATATATATATATATATATATATATATATATATATATATATATATATATATATATATATGTGTGTGTAAATACAGACATCTTTTGGGTTTATTTCATGGATATTATCATTCAAAAAGACCAACGTTTCGCCAGGATTTGTCCTGACTTCTTCAGGGTCAAAATTGATCAGAATTAATTTATTCATCAATATTAATAATTGGTTTTTTAAATGGAATGTAAAATATATATCTGATATTAGAATATTGAATATTAGATTCATATTTTACATTTCATTTGAAAAAATAATTATTAATATTGATTGATTAATTCTGATCAATTTTGACCCTGAAGAAGCCAGGACAAATCCTGGCGAAACGTTGGTCTTTTTAAATAATAATATCCATGAAATAAACCCAAAAGATGGCTGTATATATATATATATATATATATATATATATATATATATATATATGTGTATATATATATATATATGTATATATATATATATATATACATATATATATATATATAATATATATATATATATATATATATATATATATATATATATATATATATATATATATATATATATATATATATAGCGCATCAATTCCATTATATTAGGTATACGGTCTCAGAAATTAAGTTTGAGGTACAAACAAGATGAGCTAGGTTAGATCTAGTTTGTATACTATTTTAAGCTGTGATTTATATCGGACCTATTCTACATAATGCTCCAACCGATTTATCTAAAATTAAACATAGATCTTAATACATGCCGGTGTCCGTAGATAGAAACTGCTAAATAGAAACACACATTTTAACCTGATTGTGTCAACACTTGACACATGTGTTGATGGTGATGATTATTCGCTTGTTTTATGACCTCATCCACATCTAGGGTGTTTGAGGTTATACGAATGAGCAGGTGATACATATGATAATCATGAAACTCGTACTTTTAAGACGGGACTCGAACCCTTGTCCCGACACGTGATCTTTAGCTTCTAAAGCGAACGTTTAGCTGCCTGGAATAATGTTGTCATATTTGTTCCATCAGGGCCGTATCAAGGCCTGGGCCCAAGAGGCCCGGCAAATTTTTCAGGGGTATCAGCCCCTTATAGAAATCGAATTTCATGTAAATATATGAAACAAATCGTGGTTTTTCATATAATATACATTCACGTTTTGACATACCAACAATTCATATTTGAGAAATTATATCTCTCCAGTAATAATTGAATCCTTAATGAATGTGAACATATGAATGATACACATTATTACAAATTTGTTAAAAAATGAAAATTGCTCGAATCAGCGACGCAATATCCTGACCGAAACGATTCTTGAAGAAATTTCAATAATTATATTTAAATATATAATCAGTCACGATCAAAGTTTATACAATTATCCTTATCATAAGTAGGTCATAGTAATAGGCCGACACAATAATGATAAATGTGCTTCTACATAAAGACCTGGTGCTCGTCGTATGTCTTAGCTATTGTGCTATTTTGAATTTTTTACTATACTTTTATGGAAAAGGAGGGGATTTGGGCATGAGGCTCAAAATGTCTTAATACAGCCCTGGTTCCGGTTGGCATAGGCTATACGTATCTCCGGCCCTAACTCATTGATGAAACTAGATATATATATATATAGGCCTATTATAGTAAAACGTGACGTAAAAAAACTTTGACCGCAAAATAATACCAAATAATAATAATAATAATAATAATTGCTTTATTTCCATTTTTTTTTCACAAAATCATTACCTTATTATAAAGGTAATCATCTTCTTGAATATGCTCCCCATTTATATTGAATTTATATATTTTTTCATTTAGAGTTGAGGGAGGGGGGAGGGAGGCCCAACAATTGAGATCCGCTGGGAAAAGAATAAGTTGATGCAATTAATGAACAAATACAAGTGAAAAAAAATGACAGCTAATTTTAACAAATGGGTTTCAACAGGAAAAAATGGGACAACTTGAATCTTGCAATACCTCTTTCTTGCCTCCCCTGCCCCCACCCCCGGGTTTCAACGCCAGTGTATATATATATATATATATATATATATATATATATATATATATATATTTATTAACGTGTTTCTATTAAATGTAGGTGAAATATCACGTCCCTCGCACAAGAAACAAGCAGCGTTTTCCCATCAGTATGTAAACACGGGTTATCCACTAACCTTGGATGTATCTCAACAAAGCCTGAGCACTTGAATATATTCGTGTAATAATACATTTTTAACGACGGCGCGTTACTTCGGCCAAAATGGCATCCGGCCACCAAACTGAAGAGTGAAGAGATGTACGCGTTCCCCTTAGTTTGTAGTGAAGTTTGAGTTGGAACAGTTGAGTGGAACCACAAGGCCAAAAAGGATTATGCGAAACAAATAACTGCCCGGGAAATAATCAGGATTATTAAGGTATGTTTTTGAAAGTGATACGTTTTTTCTGTCCGTATTTGTAATGGTTTGAATCTGATTTGAGAAAATATTCGAAGTTGGGAAATAGAATAGAATATGTTCGTCCAAATTGATAGTATAACGAGATAATAAAGGTATTAGATGTAGATACAACTATGATAGATTATGGAAACAATATAGATTCACATTGTACAATGACAACAGTGACAACAATAACAACTGACAATGGTCGGTAAAGAAGAATATTGAAGATTTACATCGTTCTGTCTTTATAAAGATCAATAGGTGATCCAGTCAAATTATTCGTTCACCCAGAAATACCGGCGAAAAACAAACATACTTGAAGTTCGAGAATAGTGGAAGAACAATACAATCTAAATGGCAGTGAATGATATTGTTTTGTTGATAGTAAGTTTGGTGACCATGATGACCTTCGGAAAATAACCAATATCCATACAACTCTCAGAAGATCACCTAAACTAAGCTTTAATTGGGCTACATATATTATAATAGAATGTGCATTTGGACGTTTCGGCTCCCGAAAGCATATAAATATCAAGTGAAGGTTTTTAATTGGACTATCTTTAGCGAGGATTCAATTTGACATACTGAAAAAAATTGGTGTTCGTTTTTATTATTGAATTTTTTTATATGTTTTTTGTCGGCTCTCCACAGGTCAAACAGTACAGCTTTCAACTTCAAACTTTTTTTCAATATGGTTCCTCATCTAACTTAGATCTGTATAGTTTTGCGGCATTATCGAGCGGTAACTTTTTTTTTATGAATTTTAAAAATTTCAAAAATACCCATTAGAATATCATGGCGGAAAAAAAAGAAAATATTTTTATTTTCCAAAAAAATGAAATTTTGCGTGAAGTTGAATAACATTTTGATACACATTTCTAAAAAATTTCAGCTTGATTGGGTCAGCCATTTTGAAGAAAAAACATAAACTGTTCTAAATTGGTACCACTCGAAGCAGTTTTCACCCACTTTTACCCATACTATAACTATTCGCTCGTCTAACAACGCATATATTGCGTTTTCCTAGTAATAATCTAATGAGCGTGTACAAAAACTAGATCTGATTCTTATGGAATGTCCAATGTATTGTTTTATCACTTTTGAACTCGTTCCACAGGTCAGATGAGTTCACCAATCGGTGACAATAGATGTTAGGACGACCACAAATAGACCTCGGCATAGTTATTTCTAACAAATCTTCTAACCCACTTTTGAGAACCTTGAGTTTATTGTTGTGGAAAACATAATTAGTAAGAAAACGAAGCGACAAATTAAGTTCGAAAAACAACTTTGATAGAGTGCGGTTCACGGAAAATGAGATGTACTATAATCGGGCAAATCTTTAAAAATAAGGTGTACACAAGTAGCATTAATCAAGCAGAGATAATATCGAGCTATCCGATAATTTTATCTCTCAATCCGCTGAATAATATCTGGTTATACAAACCGACAGTTATGTGTGCAGTCATCAAGGTATGTAGATATTTATGACATTTTTATATAAACATACTGCGCTCATCTTACAACTCGTGAATAGTTTCTTGGCAACCATGGATAACAACAGTTTTGGAGATATATCTGTCCGTATATAAATAATGCTTCAGAGTATTTAAAGTGAACCAGTGTTATTTCCGGTGATGTCTACATGATCTTCGAGCAACATACTACAAGTGAACGTAAAGGGAAGTCATAGTTTCAGGTTTTTGTGAGATACTTACGATAAAAGATATTTTGACATCTGGACTAGCCAGAAGGAAGGCTAACATCCATCTAATTTCATATAAAGTGATCACAAAGAGTTTTTATGACTTGTAGATGGGGTTTCGATATATACGTTTCAATATATTGTATTTTAGAATATATTTATGTAAGCACATTCCTTATTTCTAGGATCTTAAGTGGCCGTGGGAGTCGATCGTCAACTCAGTCGAGTCAATTTATTCAAAAGAGTAGTAGTTTAGCGAGAGCAGGGAGGCGGGCTTACTCCTGTGACGTCACAGAGACTTGTTTCACCTCTCTCACCGTACGACCAATCACAGCTCAGATGCTACCAGTCGGTCAAGCGGTGAACATGTAGAGCAGCTGGCTAAACACGTGTACGCCGCGTGGACGTGGATGGTTCAAGATATACAGGGTTACGTAACTGATGAATAATTACCAAAAAATTGACAACATCGTAAATCTAGTTTTTGAAATGACTTCATTTGTGGTACGTCATAAACTACAGCATAAAACTATCAATTATAAACATACATACGGAACAAAAGCCATGAAAATAGTGAGAACATTCGTAAGAACATAGGGAGAAAATTGATATTTATATTTTATTCTGTATATTTTGCAACTTGGAATCATATTATTCAACTGCATATAAATATATCATTTTTTTCAACGTTGAAATGCCATTAATTTGACATGTGTTTTATGTGAATTTATTCTTTAAATTGTTGAATTTTCTTTTGCATTCAATGAACATATTATAATTTACAAATATCAATATTTAATTTTACCACTCGGTGTGCGCAGATGTAAAGTTTATATGGGTTTGATAAATCTATTCAATCCAGAGATAGACTTCTTTTAGGCTTTGTGGGAAAAAAGTGAGATTGAATTTATATTATGTATGAGTACCAATAATAATTAGATGAGCGTAGCGAAGATTTTCACTGAACTCTTACGGAACTTTGTCTGTGCGTTTTTTTTTTTTTTTTTGTAAACACTGCACAGGTCGCAGGGTTTGACCGATCGACATGAAACCATAGAGTAATGAAGTTACAACCTCCTTAATCTATGATGAAACTTTGTTTTTATATGCAAACTTATCCAACTTAGAACTGTATAGTTTTGAGGTCTAATCGGTTGGACCATTTTTGAGAAACATCATTTAGAAGATTCTAAAAACCCCATAAGATTTGGCTGAGCGGAAAAAATTGAGAAATTAAATCTCTTCAATATAATTCAAATTTTCCACAAATGTGAACACATGAATAATATACATGAATAAAAATTTGGTTTGATATTCGGACCAGCCGTTTTGGAGAAAATAATATAATAAATGTATTTTATTCATCGGAAAGATAGAAATATTAGTTGAAAAATGTTGCATTGTCGAAGTCACGGCTTTCTAGATTCATTGACATCGGATGAACTTCATTTCAAATGATCAAGGTTTGTAGAGTTTTCGATTATACTTTATATAGACATCTCGCTCATCGCACAACGCACATCCTGCGTTTTCCTAGTAATAATAATAATAATAATAATAATGTTTATTGTCTCCATAGAGTTGATCACATACATGATATTTAAGGACAGTCAGTGGTATAACAAATAGTGAATATAACAGATGAATAAAAATAGATGCAATGTACACATAGTAAGTCATTGTGCAAAACAAGACATGATTAAAACATAGAGCAGTATATGATAAATCAGTCCAAATCTAGTCAATGAATAAATGGAAAACATATATTGGTATATAATAAGATCGCCCTTGTGGTGCCCCGTTCAAACGATCTCATCTTTCACCTAAAGCCTTAATTGGGGAACAATGATTTTGTATCAAGTTTCGATGTAATTTAATAAAAGATTATTAGTATTTATCATCAGGCATATTATCTCCATTATTATCAGCACTATCATCATCCATTGCGACTACTATTTAATCTTTTTCTATCAATTGGTTCGATCTGTTCATTTTTTCGATTTTCTCAATTGTTTTTTCGTCACAGTTACTCTATTGGTTTTTATCGGTTTTGCTGCCAGAGCTAGCCTGTGCCTCAAGGATGTGTGGTGGATCCTTCATATCTCCAATGACAAGTCGTTTGTCAAACTGAGGCTCGATCAGCTCCGGCAATAAACACTCCATGTAGAACTATGTACACAAATATTAGGGTTTTTTTTGGAAATAATTGAATTGTATTTCTAATTCCTGACTACGCAAAAATGGTTGAAAATTTGATTAAACTATGTTAAAATTATCTGGATTACTAAACTTCGTGAATTCGTATGGAATTCGTTTTAGAAAACGTCCAATACACTGTTCTGTAGAAAACCACGAAATGGAGATGCTTATTCCTCGCTCGATTATTTCTCTCTGGGAATCATATTTTTGTTCATTGAGCCATCTACTCAATGAGGAAGAGATAGCTGAAAGCCTGATATGAGTTGCTTGTTCAGTGCGTTCAAGTACATTTTGTTGCGGAGGAAGGCAGAGCAAGTAGTGATGCTCGATCTTACGCGTATGAATACAATAAATGCTAGCCGATAATGGGTCGTATTCAATAGACATGACGGAGCGAGCCACCCGCGCGCTAGTTGTGTGGAGTAGAGAAGACGGTCGATCGAAACGTTCATCTCTCGTTCAAACAAGTTACACGCGCGAGATTGCTTTGCAGTAGGGCCATCCGAATACGGACTTTCTGATATGTCTTTTACTCACTTTTCGGGAATTATGATGAAATGTTATGAGCCCATACTTATAACCATGTGACATTGTAATTGATTATTGCATTATATATTTTAAAATAATGTTTCATACATTACCAGGCTTTCAAAGATATTAGCCTGCATTACTGGAAATGTATTTATGAAAAGAAGTGTTTATTTAATATTAAATATAGATGATACAAACTATAGTTCGGACAAGAGTATTATAAACCATTGGAGTACCGGTATTTTAGTATCATCGACCAAAACCAAAAGAAATACTTGCAACCCCGTGGAATTTCTTAGTGCTTTCAAACTTTTGACGCGGCGGCGAGGCAAGCGATCTATATTCTATATTTTTGACTACTGAGAACGCTAAAGGCTGAACAATTGTTCTCTTTTGAAATGCCGTCAACTATCACTCACACGAGTTTTGAATTCTGCAGAACACAAATGTTTTTCCACATTTCTTAAAGATATAGGCCCATAACTACATAAATGGAGTCTTGATCAATGGGTCATCGAGAGTTTTTTTCAATTCGGTCATGGAAACTCAATTGCCGGTATCTGAATAGAAGTGGTAGGCCCAAGTTATGTATAGGTAACTGGTGTTTTATAGTTCCATTTAAAAATCAGTTTTCAGAAAAATTCTCGCGTTTCGCAAAATGTAGCCTTTTCAAATGTAGACTTAATTAAATGTCATTATTTTTTACTCTGAAAAACATTCAGAAGTAAGCTCGTGTACGTCATCTGTCATCTTACTTCCCCCAACATCATGTGTGTCCGCTGGATCACAAATTGTATTACAAATTGTCCAGAGGATGTCTCGACTGACACTTCAAGGTCACCGCATTGCCTGAAAAAATTAGGATCAATTTGGGAAAGAAAGATTCGGAAAGAAGATATCGGAACTTTTTAAAATTAACCGACATTCTACAAGTCGTTGTTTGTTCCGTTTAGATTTGAAATTTGTTTGACAATAATGTCTAAACAGCTCAGCCCCTATAGGGCCTACCTCCTAAATTGATAAAACACACGAATGGAATTTTCAATTTTTCATCACTATATACACTCTTTCGGCTATGTAAATCTGACGATAACCTAATTAGATGAGCGTTATAGCGAAGATGTCCATCCTTCTCTTACGAATCTTTGTCTTTGTCTCCCTTTTTTGTTTGTAAACACTGCACAGGTCGCAGGGTTCGACTGATCGACATGAAACTTTGATTGTAAATGCAAACTCCTCCAACTTGGAACTGTATAGTTTTGGGGTCCAATCGGTGGGACCATTTTTGAGATACATCATCTCAAAGTTTCTAATCACCCCATACGATTACAGACTGGACATAAAAAATTGAAAAATACTAGACAAACGCAGGATGTGCGTTGTACGATGAGCGAGATGTCTATATAAAGTATGATCGAAAACTCTACAAACCTTGATCATTTGAAATGAAGTTCATCCGATGTCAATGAATCTAGAAAGCCGTGACTTCGACAATGCAACATTTTTCAAGTAATATTTCTATCTTTTCGATGAATAAAATACATTTACTAGGCAAACGCAGGATGTGCGTTGTACGATGAGCGAGATGTCTATATAAAGTATGATCGAAAACTCTACAAACCTTGATCATTTGAAATGAAGTTCATCCGATGTCAATGAATCTAGAAAGCCGTGACTTCGACAATGCAACATTTTTCAACTAATATTTCTATCTTTCCGATGAATAAAATACATTTATTATATTATTTTCTCCAAAACGGCTGGTCCGAATATCAAACCAAATTTTTATTCATGTATATTATTCTTGTGTTCACATTTGTGGAAAATTTGAATCATAGTGAAGAGATTTAATTTTTCAATTTTTTCCGCTCAGCCAAATCTTATGGGGTTTTTAGAAACTTCTAAATGATGTTTCTCAAAAATGGTCCAACCGATTAGACCTCAAAACTATACAGTTCTAAGTTGGATAAGTTTGCATATAAAAAAAAGTTTCATGTCGATCGGTCAAACCCTGCGACCTGTGCAGTGTTTACAAACGAACAAAAAAAAAAACGCACAGACAAAGTTCCATAAGAGTTCAGTGAAAATCTTCGCTACGCTCATCTGAAAATCTCTCCAATATGATTATCAAATGTAAAAACAGAAATAATACACACCAATAAAAATTTACGTGCAATTCGGACCAGCCGTTTCGAAGAAAATAATATAATACATGTTTTTTTATTTATCGAAAAGATGGAAATATTAGCGGAAAAATATTGCATTGCTAGATTGCTGCTAGATTCACGACTTCCTAGATTTATTGGCATCGGATGGAGTTAATTTTATATGATCAAGGGGTGTAGAGTTTCGCTCATCTTACAACGCACATTCTGCGTTTGCCTAATGTAGGATTAAAAACTCAACACAATGTCTCCAGTCTTGCTACAAGTAAAAAAAAAGCCAATAGCTCTAGCCGCGCTCTGAGCTGTGTTCGAGTGGCCGCTATGTTATCAAACTCAGCCCACTAGTCCGATATGCGAAACAACAACGCTTCATTCATAACAGACCATGCGTCACCAGACAACACTTGTTCACGCACACACCACTAGCGCACTCTAGCCTCTAGACGACAGTCCACTGCCCCTTGTTTCACACCACTGTACTGTCGAAACATGCAATATGTCCTGTCTTGCTACGAGTAAACCAATTGATAGAAAATGTTCAAATTATGAACACGTGATTATGAAGTTACGTTCTAGGTATCTGTGAGATTACATTTTTCGAAAAGTGTATGATTCTCTTGATATTACTCGCTAAACTTCAGTAACTTCGAAGCTATATATGTGCTACTATTTTTTTTTTTTGGAAAATGTAAACTCACAGAAACATTGGCATGTTCTTTATCTACTACCGTTGAAAATTACAGAAATATTCGATGACAGGTTGAGGAGTTATGAGACCTAACCTATCAGACGTTTTGGTGCGTTAAAAAAAACGACTCCCGCGGCCTCTTAAGATAGTTCGATCCCAAAAGTATGATAATCACTCAAAAGAATACAGGAACCTTGGAAGATTTTTTTGTGCACGGCCATCAGGATATCATCAATGTCGAGAGGGCTATGGGGGACCGAGACTTTCCACTGCCACTTGGTTTTCCTTG
Source organism: Brachyptera putata (assembly GCA_907164805.1). Classification (NCBI taxonomy): domain Eukaryota; kingdom Metazoa; phylum Arthropoda; class Insecta; order Plecoptera; family Taeniopterygidae; genus Brachyptera; species Brachyptera putata. The sequence continues at coordinate 20,601,992 of OU015471.1, read as the reverse complement.
CATCCATGTCATCATAACTACCAAGGTCTCAAGAAACGAAGATGACAAGTTTTGAATCGTGGAAGAGTTCATTTCAAAACCGATGAAGATTTCAAATACTAACATATCCAAGAGAACAAGAACAGACGAGAAGAAGTTGGAGGAAAAAAATGTATGATTCAAGACCAACAAACACTTTTCTCTAATTCCCTCCTGACGTGGTTTTTCGTGGTTTCCCACAGGCCTCGAAGTGAATGCTTGGATGAAGTACCAATTTGCCACGACCTTAATTCAATTAGTAGAGTGATGGCCTAGTTATACTTTAGACATTTTACTCGTTTTTTTTTTCATTTATTTTATCCTTGTATGATGATGAACTTTAGATCTTCTGTCATTGGAATAAGTGAACATTGCCTAAGAGACTTAGTTCAAAGTGAAAGATACCAACATTCGTGTGTTTTTTTATTATTCCTAGTGTCCGGATATATCGCAAAAACAGTTTATATTGTGTTCCGGACTATCGGCAACCGAAGACTTTTATCTACGGCGAAGAAGTGTGGTCACTGTGACAGCGTAGACCTGGTGTCAAAGTTCATTGCTTTTAACTTAGAATAATAACAAAATGGGGTGGTAAGATCGCCCTTGTGGTGCCCCGTCCAAACGATCCCACTTCCATCCTTAGCCTAGAAAGGAGCACCATGATTTTGTATCAAGTTTCGATGTTATTAGAAAAAAAAGGTTGGTTCTATTCGGTTATAATTGTCAATTTCATTAGCCTATATAACCAAATCTTTCCAATTTCTTCAAATATATTGCATGTAGCGCCATCACTCAATACATTTGTCACTTCGCCATTGTGTCAAACTTTTAATTAATTAATTAAGTTCGAGTATAATTATGCTGAGCACTGCATGTATCCTATATATATTAGACAAGCTTTAGCGAGGATTCAATTTGACATACTGAAAAAAATTGGTGTTCGTTTTTATATATATTTTTTTTTTATGTTTTTTTTCGGTTCTCCACAGGTCAAACGGCTACAGCTATCAACTTCAGACTTTTTTTCAATATGGTTCCTCATCTAACTTAGATCTGTATAGTTTTGTGGCATTATCAGGCGGTAACTTTTTTTTATGAATTTTAGAAATTTCAAGAATACCCATTAGAATAACATGGCGGAAAAAAAGAAAATATTTTTATTTTCAAAAAAGATGAAATTTTGCGTGAAGTTGAATTACATTTTGATACACATTTCTAAAAATGTTCAGCTTGATCGGGTCAGCCACTTTGAAGAAAAAAACATAAAATGTGCTAAATTGGTACCACTCGAAGAAGTTTTTACCCATTTTTACTCATTCATACTATTACTACTCGCTCGTCTAACAACTTACATATGGCTTTTTCCTAGTTTAGAGCATTCAGTTCTAGTTGTCATACACACATTTTCCTGAATGTGAACACATGAATGATACACGTTTGCAATCGATTCGAATCAGCCGTTTTGAAGAGAATAATTGAATAAATGTTTTTCATTCATCAAAAATAGGTGGAAATAGTTGTAGAAAAATGTTGCGGAAATGATTCACGACTCCCTAGATTCGATAGTAACCGAATGAAGTATATTGTGTATCAGTCAAGGTGCGTAGAGTTTACGATTATTTTCTATCATATCGCTCATCTTACAACTCATATGCTGCTTTTTCCTAGTTTGATAATTGGCAAAATGCCTAGATTTAGACAAATTGATGCGAATGTTTTATTGCGAGCAAGAAATCGTCTTTAATGAAGCGTGTGATTGAAGAGATAAGAGGTCGTGACCTCTTTAATAAGGAGATGTGATGAGGAGAGTCAAGTGTTTTGGTGGCTCTCGCTTATGTCATGTAAAAATTTAATCAACTTTTTATTTGTTCAATTTATTTTTGAGACGCATTTTACTGTAGATATTGAATTAATTAGTGGATGAAATGTTATAAGTTTGTGGACTGGTAATTTGTTTCCCACTTGAAGGGACTAATGCGAGAGGTTTACAACTCGAAAATTTGGTGTACACCTGATTTCAGATTTCAAGATTTCAGGTGATTTCAGGTAATTTCAGGGATTTCAAAGGATTTCAGTGATTGCAAGTGATTTCAGGTGATTTCAAGTGATTTCAGGGATTTCAGTTTTTTCAGGGACTTCAGGGATTTCAGGTGATTTCAGGTGATTTCAGGTGATTGCAGTGATTTCAGGTGATTTCAGGGATTTCAGGTGATTCCATGGATTTCAGGGATTTCAAGTGCTTTCAGGTGATTTCAGGTGATTTCAGGGATTTCAGGTGATTCCAGGGATTTCAGGTGATTTCAAGTGATTTCAGGGATCTCAAGGGATTTCAAGTGATTTCAAGTGATTTAAGGTGATTTCAGGTGATTTCAGGGATTTCAGGTGATTTCAAGTGATTTAAGAGATTTCAGGTGATTTCAGGGATTTCAGGTGATTTCAAGATATTTCAGGGATTTCAAGGGATTTCAAGTGATTTCAAGTGATTCAAGGTGATTTCAGGTGATTTCAGTGATTTCAGGTGATTTGAGGTGATTTAAGAGATTTCAGGTGATTTCAGGGATTTCAGGTGATTTCAAGTGATTTCAGGGATTTCAAGGGATTTCAAGTGATTTCAAGTGATTTAAGGTGATTTCAGGTGATTTCACTGATTTCAGGTGATTTCAGGTGATTTCAGGTGATTTAAGAGATTCCAGGTGATTTCAGGGATTTCAGGTGATTTCAAGTGATTTCAGGGATTTCAAGGGATTTCAAGTGATTTCAAGTGATTTAAGGTGATTTCAGGTGATTTCAGTGATTTCAGGTGATTTCAGGTGATTCAAGAGATTTCAGGTGATTTCAGGGATTTCAGGTGTTTTCAAGTGATTTCAGGAATTTCAGGTGATTTCAAGTGATTTCAGGGATTTCAAGGGATTTCAAGTGATTTCAAGTGATTTAAGGTGATTTCAGGTGATTTCAGTGATTTCAGGTGATTTCAGGTCATTTCAGGTGATTTAAGAGATTTCAGGTGATTTCAGGGATTTCAGGTGATTTCAAGTGATTTCAGGGATTTCAAGGGATTTCAAGGGATTTCAAGTGATTTCAGGTGATTTCAGGTGATTTCAGTGATTTCAGGTGATTTCAGGTGATTTAAGAGATTTCAGGTGATTTCAGGAATTTCAGGTGATTTAAGGGATCTCAGATGATTTCAGGGATTTTAGGTGATTTCAGGGTTTTCCGGTGATTTCAGGTTATTTAAGGTGATTTTAGGTGATTTCATGGCAAGTGTACACCTGATTTCAGGAGTTGTTAACCCCTCGGAACAATACATAAAAAAAAAATAGATCAATTTTATTTCATGTGAACGTTAAGGATATAGGCCTTAATACACTCACACTCCCAACGCTGTCACATTTTTTGATAATTTTTTTGATTTCTGATATTTCAGTTCAAACATCACCGGTACAGGCCTACCAATCTCAAACTTCAAAGCTTTTTTTCTGGAGCCAGGAACACAAATCTGAGATACTATAATGGAACAATTTTCATTACATTTTCACAATCTTCCATTGATCTTGTATCTATATATTCTCCACTAGGATATATTCATATGGTCATGATAATTAGTTTTTTGTGCTTATGAAAGGTCTTGAAAATGTTGTAAAAATGAACGTAAATATTCACTCACATCAGAAAAAAATCATAACTCACCGAATATGAACACAATCTGAATTATACCAGATGATAATTAGACGAGCTTTAGCGAGGATTCAATTTGACATACTGAAAAAATTGGTGTTCGTTTTGATGTTTATTTTTGTATGTGTTTTTGTTGGTTCTCCACAGATCAAACGGCTACAGCTATCAACTTCGAACTATTTTTCAATATGTTCCTCATCTAACTTAGATCTGTATAGGTTTGTGGCAATATCGGGTGGTCCCTTTTTTTATGAATTTTAGAAATTTCAAAAATACTCATCAGAATAACACAGCGGAAAAAAGTGAATATTTTCAATTTCCAAAAAAATGAAATTTTGCGTGAAGATGAATTATATTTTTATACACATATCTGGAAATTTTCAACGTGATCGGGTCAGCCATTTTGAATAAAAAACATAAAATGTGCTAAATTGGTACCACTCGAAACAGGTTTCACCCAATTTCACCCATACTATTACTATCCGCTCGTTTAACAACGCATATATGGCGTTTTCCTTGTTACTTCTTTACGTCATTCGGTTGTTCTAGGTCCCACGTTGATCTAGGTTGTGACGACAAGGTGTTAATCTACACACCAATAGGCCGTGTTTCTATTGCGACTCACCCAAACACTAACACGACTTTACATGACAATAGCTCACACATTGATTCTTGTCGAGAAATGTCCGGTTCAGTTTCATTCTCTTGTTATTGAAACTACGTCATCGGATGATGGAAAGTTTATTTATATCTATTTATATTGTATTTAGCGACGCATTGTACAGACGACAAAGATATTCGACACGAAAAGTAACAACCCAATGCGTATATATATAGAGATGGACAATTCGGGATCGATTTCTGTGAAAATCGATTTTTTCGCTTGCGACTAATCGATTTTGGAATCGATTCTGTCCACTGCGATTTTTCGGTGAATCGATTTCCTTCGGAGGTGTTTTTGAATTGATTCATTCTTTAAAATCTTCAATTCAAAACATTAGAATGAGTTCGAAATCAATTTGATAGTATTATCTGAACTTTTCTCTCTCTATTGACAAGTTTTCAGTCAAAACCGTTCTCTCCTCATCTCTCAATATCTTTTTACAACATTTCTTGATATCTAATATCTATCTATATAAAGTATTGGAAATGGAAAAAAATCTATTACATCAAAAAATCCTCAGGGCAGAGGACCCCACTGGCCACTTCAACAGCCTTATAGTACTTGGAATAGTAGTAACTTGGAGGTGTTCCTAAAATAGCTTCCATTGAAGTGAAATGCATGCATTGAAGAGTTGTTGATGAAATTATATGAATCGAACTCGGCACCTCCACCCAAGCAGTACAACGTATATACTCGAGACGTTTTGAGAAGTTCAATCAATTCTCAGAGAAGTTCGTTCGACACATTGCTATTATTCTCTCCTATCTTTCTATACTATGATGATTAATTTGACTAATTGAAAAGCCTATAATAATGTCTGCGGTACACAAATATTAGTTATGTAATGTATGTATCACATTGGAAACACTTTTGAAACCAAATGAAAACTATATAACTCGGTTATTTTGAGTATATTTCTTCATTACTAGCCGCCCCGGTGGCTAAGTCAATTATCGCTAGCGGTAGTAACTGAAGTCACCGTTGGGTGTGGGTTCGAGTCCCGCATAAGACATGGGTTTTTGTAAACGTCCTTTCACCCATCATCACTTCATCGTTTCATTATCACCCGCTCATTCGTACCCCGTATAACCTAGCTGTTAGTGGGGTCGTTAAGCAGCTTTAAAAAAAATAATGATTAAAAAAAATCTTCATTATAGTATTATATATTTTTTTTTGGGGGGGGGGGGTGGGGGGGGGGGGGGGGAGGCCACATATCACAGTATAAATGTTATCAAAATCCAAATAATGGCAGTCAGAATAATATACAGAAAGTGGAGATGCTTTTCTTGCAGATATGTGTATAATGATTTAAAAATAATGACATTGCCCTGTTTATATGTATATTGAATTTTGAAACATACTAGAATTTAAAATGTGACCAAGAGAATAGCAATGATCATGAGCATTGCACAAGAAACAATGGATTTCTGCAAAACATGAAGCATATGCCTATAACTGTTCTATTTGAGTAATATTTGAAATTTTAGAATTTTTAATCAGAATTTTATTTGAGTATTACTGCAATATTCATATATAATCACTCACCACAATGCATCAAATCTATCAAAATATTGATACGTTCACTTCAACAATGAGGATTTTTTTAATGAAGAAGTCATCATAGGCCTATAGCATAGACGAATGCTCAATACCATGTGAACATATAGTAAGTGCGGGATCTAGAATATATGATATGTTTCATAACAGCTGACGGTTTCAATACAATACGTTGTTATTTTTTTAACATCTTACCTAGTGACCAAAGGAACATCCAATATGAATGAATCGTATTCGTTTTAATTCAGATATGCATATTTGTATTCATACAGCGAAAAGAGACAACACTACATTCCATGCATCAAAGATTTGTCAAATAAATACAAAATTGATGCCGAGAACTGGGATGTAGTGGGATTAATGGTAGGAGCTCGTGGCATCATTCCTAGATTTGTATTATCTTTTCTCAATACTCACAACATCCCAAGGAAGGTATTATTAAGAAATATTGTACACTCAGTTTTTATAAATTCAGTAGGTCTTTTACAGCACCATTTATATTCTTTCAAATAATTTCAATTTTTTGAATAATCTTGATAATACCTTCTTCCATTTTCATACTTTTGTTATATACCCTCAATTAAATTAGTTTTGTAATATTTCAGGATTTTATGTAATCAATTTTGTATCTCTTTTGTAAAACCATTGTACTCATGTATTGATTTTATTACGCTGTAGGCCTACCATCTTGGTATCCCGCATAGCGGACAGCCGTCATATAAATTGACATTCTCTCTGCCGTATTTTATACTCTTTTGTATAAACTGACTATGTAGAAATGTAAGTACAAATGTGTGTTATATGAAACAGAATGAATGATTCTTTATGTAAATTTGAATGACTGCATTTGATTTCACCTGTATGAATGTTTTTTATTCATGAATTCACGTTCCATATATGTTACATTATAGATCATTAGGGGCCTACATGTATATGTCCTTTGGAATAAAATAATATTATAATAATACAACTTGATAATATGGTATACTTCAAATGGCTTTTATTCTGGATAATTGTGACCATATTTCATTAATGCATCATGGTTGTTTTGCATTGGCCTATTTTATCCAACTATGACCAATTATAGCAGAGAATTAATGTGTGTATATAGCTTTCGAGAAAGTTTCATATTAATATCTCGACTATCTAACAACGCATGCTTCTTCTTCCTATTATTTCACATGAGTTATATTATGATATTTATGTTATACGATACGATATATTATCGTAACGATACGAGATTATCGTTTGATACGATAATTCTTGGAGGAAATCGCATTTCATCTTCTCAAGAGTAGAATAGTGAATATTTATGAAAATATAGAGCCTCTCAAGAAGTCACGTGCTTTAATCGAATCAGCTGGGTTTGAATGATTTACATATTTCTGATTTTATATTCGAAGACGATCGTTTTTTTTTCAATCTTCAGGCTTTTACATTATACTAAACAATAATCAGCTTGAAAAATTTGAAATGCATGACCATACTGGTGAACTGAATTAAAATGTTAATGTATCACCGAAATTCACATTATGCAATTATGTGTGTGAAATCTTTATTAGGATCTCTGCCCATATTCGGGTTGCCGATGCGACACAGAATAATGAAAAAACAACAAGATACAAAATATATAAACACAGATAATAATATAAAAGAATGGATAATGATTAAAAATACAATAGAAAATGAAGTTATGAGAAAAAATAGTAGTAATTATACCTAAATCAATTCAAACACTTACAAAATTACTAATGGTATATAAAAAAAATATATAGGCACCTATACTCTAACTGTTTACTTGAATATAAAATATGATTTCTAAAAATGGATACTGAACCTTTTATAGCGAGGAGTGTAATATTATATATAAAACTACTACTAAGTGATAAAAATAAAAAACGAAGTAGTGTACCACGGGAAACTTATGAAAAACCCTAAATATTGGACATGTATACGGGTACTTGTCAATGAATAAAAACACACTGAAAATAACTAACAATATTACCTCGCCGGTGACTAGCTAGCCGGTTGTTCATTATTCAACCTGAAGACGAGAGCTGAAGTGCTCTCGAAATATTGTTAGTTATTTTTAGTGTGTTTTTATCATTGACAAGTACCCGTATACATGTCCAATATTTAGGGATTTTCATAACTACTACTAAGGTTGAATCTCGTACACAAATCTACACAAAATGTTGGGATGGTGCCCCTTGCTCAAACTAGAAGGCATATCACCTCAACGTTGATAAGATGGTATTTGTTTCGAAAATAAGGGGTCGTAGATTCGTAAATGCATTTCTTTTCCTTGTCCGCATTGCACTTATCCACCTTGTCCACTGCATTCAAGAACTGTAAGAGCACAATGTAAGAGTAAGATTTCCAGCTGTAGAGTAGGAAAACTCATTGGACACTAATTTCTCTGTATTTTGTTCAGTAGACGGTGAGTGATATTAGATCAATGATTATCAATCCTCACTATAATGATATTTTGTAAAAATCTGTATATCTAACACGATTAGTGATAACATACTTTATCATGATACAAAGAAGGTGTACCGAATCCCATACTAAAAATATGGACGGTATTTGTGCTTTCTGGGGGACAAATCAGAGCCAACGGTCCCGTTTGCCTGTCGCGATTTAGTGGATTCCCTTGTGAACTAGATGTAGATAAGAGTGGCTACGGTACCGTTGACATTGTTGAACTTACTACATCTATAATTCTGGTGAAAAACAAATGCCACCTCTAACATAATTATTCCACTGAGCCGTGTATAGCATTGTTGAGCATTATTCTATATAGTTCGATATAAAAGCGATAGTTGCGCTACAGGCAAGTGGGACCACGGACTCAGATTCTGACCGCGGAAATATTTCACTTGGAAGAAGCGAGTCGGTACACCTTCTGCATATGATGATGAAGTATGTTGGTATCACTACATCGTGCAATTAATGAAATCAAATCTGGTATTGGAATAATACTCACGAATGTTAAAATTATAACATTTTTTTCAATATCCGCTTGACAGAAGAATATTCTTGGTAGAAAAACAAAATTTTCTTATAAATTTGTCAAATTGAGCACATACCAATAGACCTTGAACCTGAAATGATTTCGAAAGTGTAACATTTTCATTCATCCCATCTCTTCTGTCGTCATGTTTAATACTCATCATGTCAACCTCGTGGTCCCCCGTTCAAACGATCCAATCTTCCATCCATAGCCCTAATTGGGGAACAAAGATTTTGTATCAAGTTTCGATTATTATTATTATTTATACTCTTGCAATTGCACATAGATGCACGGTGGCAAGTTCCCTATCTATTCTATCACAACACTTCCCTAACCTTCTGACGGAATTTCTGTACGGTGGCAAGTTCCCTATCTATGTTATTGAAAAAAAAAATGTTCAACATTATATCTAGCTAGAAAAACAATATGGATCCACTCTCGTATCAGACCAATCTCCAGACAAGCATTTTAGACGACTGGTTTATTTGTTTGAGTACAAAAGGCTAAAAGCTAATATAAAACCTGATTGGGCCTACGTTTTTTTTTACTTGCAAATTGAAATGATAAAATTACACATTGAACAAACAAAATCTTGTGGTTTCAATTCTTTGGAAGCAACACTAGGATTAATGATGTTTTCGATAGGCTTTTCCTAGCGTACGTGCTAAGCCTACATTGTCTCATTAGCTACTAACCTTGTTCCAAATGAAGTAAGTTATATATTAAAAAGGTAGTTGAAAAGAATATTATAATATATAATTGAGTGGTCAAGTGTTTACAACTTAACGTCAAATGGAATTGTAAGAAGGATATTTCAAGATTTTCTATTCAAGCATAATTAATTCATCGGAACGGAATATTTTAGCAGAAGCTTTGAGGAGATGAGTGAAAATAATAAAAAAAATCATAGGAATATCGCTAATATTCAATTCATATTGTTTATGTGCCATTATCTTCTCCTTGGTGATGGTTGTGCTCGAATCATCATTGTTCAACATGTTACATTCATAATGTTCACTTTGTGAATTTTGAAAATTAGTCTGAATTATTATTGATTATTGTTATGTATTACGGCCTTCTCAACACAAGACTGTTGGAATCAACTTGCAGTGAAGTGTGGAGAAGGCCGTGCAGTTTTGTCTTTTGGAAGTGATTGTTGTGAAGAAGTTGAGTTTAAGCTTTCGGTCGATTAAATAAAGACCTATTTTAGCTCTTTATTCATTCACCTCATTTATTTAATCTATTTACCCTAGAATTTGACAATTATTATTATTTCGCTTTATCATCTTCAACATTTTATCTCTGATCGTTACACAGACAATCGAGCTCGATTTTTTGTGATTGTTATTCATAGTTTCTTCAATTTTCCACAGTTAATAGTTTGTAATGAATTGTTATTTGTTATTTGTTATTTAGCCGCCCCGGTGGCTGAGTGGTAGTAACTGAAGTCACCTTTGGGCGTGGGTTCGAGTCCCGCATAAGGCATGGGTTTTTGTAAACGTTCTTTCATCCATCATCTCTTCATCGTTTCATTATCACCGGCTCATTCGTACCCCCGTATAACCTAGCTGTTGGTGGGGTCGTTAAGCAACATTGAGAAAAAAAATGTTATTCTGATACGTCCGCCAACCTATATCGGGAGAGCTCTTGGTAAAGGTTATATTATTATAAATTGAATGTCTATATCCAACTTTCCTGGACTTAATCTACAGGTTATATGGCTATGGTATGGTTATATGGTTATATGGTTATGTGGATGTGTGCAGAGATGGGCAAAGATACTTTAACAGAATGTATCTTGGATCTAGGCTTGGATACAAAATACAACACACACTCCTGAAACCATGAAAGATACCAGATACAAAATACATCCTGAAAAACTCAAAAGATACAAGATAAAAATACTTTCAATTACGTATCTTAAGATAAAACATACTTTAACCTTTTCCCAGCCGTTTTTTTTTTTTCCCAAATATGATTGCAAATCAGTTAGTGCCATTCAACTACTCGGTACTCGGTACTTTCGATCGAATCGATATTTATACATTTTGAAAAAATAGTTAATACAGTCAGTAGAGATTACCAATACGACATAATTACCGTTAAAACCTGACCTCAATTTCTCCACAAAAATATATTTGCTATCTTGAATGATGAAAAAGATGCAGAAACATTCAAATTATTGGAAAGATACAAGAAATAAGCTATTTATAAAATTGTATCTACGATGAAAGATACAAGATAGTGTCGGTACCGTATAAGATACTTGAAAAAATACATGTATCTAAAATATGGCCCATCTCTGTATGTGTGGTAAAGAAGCATAGATTACCGACAGGTTTTATGATAGCAGTACAAGCAATTACTACTATAATCATAGGTGCTGCCAACGAGCCTCGGTGGGAGTATCATGAAACTACATTTACCGATCATGCCAGTTTTAGTATTATGTTTCACACCATGGTGGCACCACATGCCATTAACTCTCTGGACAAGATGATTATCAATCAACTATGGAAACGTTATACCATACTAGGTACTGATAATTCTCATCATTTTATCAACGTATGCACATTTTAAGGAAACAAGAATTTGGATGAAATAAATGATGAGTAGAAATATTGTATCATTATAAAAATTGTGTGTGGATGATTCTGTAGAAAATTGTGAATCCAAGAAATACCAAAATTGAGGTTCTTAATTCATAATCGATTTTTTTTAGACGATCTTTAGCGAGGATTCAATTTGACATACCGAAAAAAATTGGTCTTCGTTTTTAGTTTTTTTTTTGTAAGTTCTCCACAGGTCAAACGGCTACAACTATCATTAGTTACCAACACTAATTAATTGGAACCGATGAGTTAAAATCATTGTTGCAATCGAGCTACCGGATTGACATGTCACAACAATGACGCAGTCGTGATCACAGATTATTATTAATGCATCTGCTCATTGTAATACACTATAATTATTATATTATCGTGAGAATGGGACATATTATTATGTATTTATTATTAATGATCAAATTAATTACAAATGTGATGACATGTCTCGTTTCCTACGTGTGATATTGAGCTGAGAATCTATAAACCAGGAGGAATAATAATTGATCCCATGATAATTGTACGAACTCAAGGTGAATATTTATTTATATATATATATATATATATATATATATATATATATATATATATATATATATATATATATATATATATATATGTGTATATATATGAATAGAATATTTGTACAGCTTTCCATTAGGCCTACATTTCATATAAATATTCGTACATCGCTCATCCAACAACTCATAATGCCTATAGGCCTATACTGCATTTTAGTATAGATCTAGTTAGTATATTTCGATTAGTTGAAGTTAAGTATAGGCCCACATCTCGCGGACTCTATCTTTTATCAGGCAATTGTTAATTGTTTATCAAGCAAACGTCACATAGATATATATGAAAATGTATACAATATGGAAGAAAAATATTTCACAGACGCATCGATCTCTGTTCTTAGGTAGATAATACTCATCCAGTTTGATTTTTTCGAATACATTTGACGTACTTTTCTAGTTGAATCAATAAGTTGGTTTATTTAGAAATAATTTTTGTCTACCACAATATTTTTCACATAATTGACATAATCAACTGACAGAAAGACGGAGACAAGGTTTCGTTAGGCCCGTCAATTTGTGGCACCCCAATTTGAATTCGGGAATTTTTTTTTTTTACACAATTAAATACCACTTTTTAATACATTTTTTTGACTTTATACTTGCTCACGTCTCAAAGTTACACCAAACCATGTGGAGTGTTCTCCCAGCTACGTTACACAAGACATGTTCATTGACGACTTCTTAACCACGGTTAACCCTTAACCGGTTAACCCTGGTTTAGTGACAGTCCGTTAAGTGATTCTTGATAATCACTTGACTTCGATTAAAAGGACATTGATTTTCATTTCGGTCATTATTTCACAGCTACAAGACGTACGTATGAACAACAACAACAACAACAACAACAACACGAAGATATGCATCATTATGAACGGAGCGAAAACTTTCCATTCGTATTCGATTGAATTCTATTGTTAAGTGGACCTTACTCGACCTGAAAAAATATAAATTTGACTAAAATGAGACTCCAGTGAAATACTGAATTGAACAAGAATAGTTTGAACAAGAACATTTTTTCATGATTCTGAACCAAATTATGAAAATACAAATGATCTACTTTGAACAATGAGAATATGATCGGTTTTCCAGGAGAATTCGATTAAAAACAAAATGTGGGCTTGGACTTTAGCATTTTTTCTAAGTTCAGTTGATATTATTGAGGCAATTATTAAAAATAAAATGAATTCTGTTACAGCTTGTTTGAGGCTATATCTTGGATCGCCCAGAATAATAGCATAATAGGCCTAGAATAATAGGCCTATAATCACCTAAATATTACTAATTATTTTTCTTCCAAACAACGAACGCTATAGGCCTACGCTCACTAGGTCTACACGAATTCGTTTCTTGGTAAATCATTACAGCTTTTAATTGACAGCAATAAAGATTCGAACCAAATTATAACAAGCATGACATAATTATGCCAGGATAAATACACAAGATGACGTAATGCAAATATTGATGAGTGTGTTTGATCGTTCTTTCAGACACTTTTTTCTCCAGTCTCCGTAACCCCCTGAAAAACACCCTGAAAACAGAAAATGTGATATAAAATTATGAAGAAGAATAGAATGTTGAATTGCAAAAATCGAAACAATTTCCAGAAGATGGCCCACGTGAACTGAAAATATAGATATAGTACAATAACAAGATAGGTAGGCCTACTTAGCAGTAACTAAAACGGAGCATATTTGAATAACGAATTGGATCCGGTGTAAGAGAGAATGAAGAAATAGTAACACATATATATATATATATATATATATATATATATATATATATATATATATATATATATATATATATATATATATATATATATTTATATATATATATATATATATTTATATATATATATATATTAACTATATGGTATGTTTTAGCCATGTCATAAAATATACGTCACGAGCGGGATTTGAACCCTCCCACTGAGCTACCGAGATATTATATATAAGTTATATATATATATATATATATATATATATATATATATATATATATATATATATATATATTGAAATTTCACCTGTAATATCCCGGGGCGCAACAATGTATTTCCGCAGACTATTCATACTGTACTAGCCTAGGAGGATTTAATATTAGTACTTATATTGAATCCTCCTAGTACTAGCTCGACAAAAGGAAAAAACGTAACGAAATACTTGACGACTTTTTTATCGGTTGATGTACAGACCCTAACATTTTTATCATTACAAACATCACTTTCCTCATACGCCCACATAAATCACTCAGTTATCACGCTATTACATATATTCTATGATATCACAAGACCGCCAAGGTAAACTATCAGAACTTATATACTAAAACCACTCATCTTATCCTGAATTCCTCGGCCGTTTTCCTACATAACTCACTCCAGTACATAAAGTCAGTATCAGGATAAACCCAGGGACGTCGCTAGGAGGTTCAAGGTGGGGCGGAAATCGACATCTCATTCCCATTTATCCTTCTTAAAAAAGAAAAAAAAATAACCACAAATGAAGACACAATAAAATATTTTTCTTGGAGAAATCACGAAAATAACTTGGATAATTTCCATAATTATTGAAATATTGAAAATGGCGTCGGGAATGTCCATATGGTTGAATCGGTAAACTCCAAAACTACTTAGAAATCACAAATATCATTTGAAAAATGACCAACATTTGAAAAATTCCTTTCTGGGCTTTTCTGGGGAAAATCGCACAAATAACTCCGAAAAAGTAAAAAAGTGCTTCAATTATTAAAAATAACTTCGAAAATATCCATAATGATTCATTTATCGGACTTCAAAATTGCTTTTAATTCGCAAAAATCACTTGAAAAATGACCATATAACAAAAATTCCCCTGCCGCCCCAGTGGCTCAGTCAATTATCGCTAGCGGTATAAACTGAACTTACTGTTAAACGTGAGTTCGAGTCCCGCATAAGACATGGGTTTCTGTGAACGTCCTTTCATCTATCATTACTTCATCTTTTCATAATCTCCCGCTCATTCGTACCCCCGTATAACCTGGCTGTTGGTGGGGTCGTTAAGCAGCATAAAAAAAACTTCAGGGCGCGACTGTGTCCAACTGGGTGGTCATTTCACTAGGAAAACGCCATATATGCGTTGTTAGACGAGCGAATAGTAATAGTATGAGTAAAAATGGGTAACACTGCTTCGAGTGGTACCAATTTAGCACATTTTATGTTTTTTCTTCAAAATGGCTAACCCGATCAAGTTGAAACTGTCCAGAAATGTGTACCAGAATGTAATTCAACTTCACGCAAAATTTCATTTTTTTGGAAAATAAAAATATTCTCTTTTTTCCCGCTGTTATTCTAATCGGTATTTTTGAAATTTCTAAAATTCATAAAAAAAAGTTACCCCCGAAAATGCCACAAAACTATACAAAATCAAGTTAGATGAGGAACCATATTGAAAAACAGTTTGAAGTTGATAGCTGTAGCCGTTTGACCTGTGGAGAACCGACAAAAAACATACAAAAAAAAAAAACATAAAAACGAACACCAATTTTTTTCAGTATGTCAAATTGAATCCTCGCTAAAGCTCGTCTAATTAATGTAACCTGCGCCCCCCCCCCCCCCCCACCGCAATACACAATACACAAATCCTAACATCGTCCCTGGATAAACCCGGCCGGAACGAAGTCCATGTGCATGATTATAGACCATACGTTATACGATATAGAAGCATGTTGTTATGTGTGCCATAAGGAAGTCCCAGTAGCTCGATTTCATTGAAGAAGTCATGTATAGCCTCAGGTGAAAACAAGATCAACGTATAATTAATAAATCAAATAATGGACCCGTCAGTATAATTATCCTCCTCAGTGTTTTTCCACTGTCACTAGGATCGAGAGCGAGAGAGAGAGAGAGAGAGAGAGAGGGATAGAGAGAGAGGGAGAGAGAGAGAGATAGTGAGAGATAGTGAGAGAGAGAGAGAGAGAGAGAGAGAGAGAGAGAGAGAGAGAGAGAGAGAGAGAGAGAGAGAGAGAGAGAGAGAACAGCTTTTTTGTTGCTGGACTATGTTTTGATTCTTTCCAAGAATCGATTACTTTTAATAGCTGAGTTATTCATCTCATGTTTTCATTAACAGAGTGTGAATGAAAACTATGTTTCTACAATTCATTGTACGAGCGATAGTGAAGACTCCCATTCGGTCCATTAAGAGTCTGTGGAAGTCGATTTATCGGAATACGGTATATCAGGTTTTTGGTGACCACTTTTGAATGGTATACGATATCAAAAATGTAATTGAGAGGAAACACAGATATTTTTACTACCATGGTGGTGTAAGTATTAACTATATTCATATCCCATAATTGTCAGCCGTATATACGGCTGACAATGTGTTATTTTAATTGATTGATTATTGTTTACTTAACGACCCCACCAACAGCTAGGTTATACGGGGCTACGAATGAGCAGGTGATTATGGAACTATGAAATTGATGATGAGTGAAAGGACGATTACAAAAACCCTTGCCTTATGCGGGACTCGAACCCACGCCCAACGGTGACTTCAGTTTCTGAAGCGGTGCCTCAGCTGACTGAGCTCAGCTGACTGAGCTACCGAGGGCGGCTCTGTTATTTTAGCCGTATAGTACTTTTCTATCTACATTTTTTAAGGTTTCCTCAATCGCGTTCGTTCTCCCGCGTCGATCAATTTCGCGTTTGCATCATGACGATCCGCTGAGCAGGTGGCGAGATATCACAGTCCAAACAATGCAGTCTGCAATTAAAACACGTATTCACAACACTTCCTTGAGTAATACGTAACGTGTCATTTGCCCTGCTTGCCGCTAGGGACGTTATCAGCCCTTGTTTTCAACTTATCATCTGCCTATCGATATTATCATCCATTACTCGCTGACGTCATTGCTGACAGTTTTGCCCAGCGAGTTATCGTTTTTCTGATATTGCGAAATCAGGATTTTTCCGGGTGCTCTATATCCAATCAGCATGCCGAATTTTCATCCCGTGATTTTCGGGAGCTTTAATCATTTTAGCGTTTGTCCCACAACTATTGGTCCAGAAGTTTTCGGGATTTCGGGAGACCACACAGCGGGTCACATAACCAGATTCCACAGAAACAAACAGCTGAACTATATTTGTAGCCTCATAGGATATGGTATGCTAATTTAAATAAGATAAATAATGCATCAATTATACATGTAGCCGTTGTCTTAAAGTACTCAATATTATGTCGCTCGATTGTCGATATAATACTGAGAAATAGCTGGAAAAAGAAATATAAATAAATTGTGAACCTTGATCACTATAAACGTTACATCTATTTTTAGGCTCATGTCCATTCATTCAGTAATTTCATAACGAATACGTCAATCTTTTCATTCGAATTCATCTATATTCATTGTTCCACTCATTATTAATTCATATAATTCATTTGATATTCACTCAAATATTCATCCATTTGTCAAGTTGTTAGTTTACTTATTTATCTCCACAGGAGTTGAGGCTAACGTATTCGTTAGCGAGCTGGCGTACCTCAACAGTACGGGATGTTAACTATTGTTAACATGCTTGTTAACGATAGTAATTCGAGAAACTTAGCTTCAGCTTCTATGAGAGTACAGACTCTTTTACATATTCACATATTTTATTTATTCGTTACAGATTGCTCATAGAACAGGTGGTAATGGTTACTATACGTGATGTAATTACAATTAAACACACTCGATTATACTTTTTTTTTTCTTCTATTCTTAAATCACCGATCTTCGTTATATTCTTGATATCTTCTTCCGATTCATTCCATTCCCGTTCCATTCCATTCCTCTTTGAATGTACAATAATTTCATTGCCCTTGATGGAATAATCTCTAAGGAATGGTAAAAAATGAAAGTGCTCATCGATTATCAGGGAATAGAACCCAGCTATCTTCATGGTCACATATTCAGATGAGCGTAGCGAAGACTCCCATTTCATATAGCGACATGAATAGGAATCGTTTGAAACAAATATATGTGCGTTTTTATAACACCCCCGTGAAGTTGGCCACGCACATGTGCGAAATCAAATTTTGACAAATGTCATTCGTTAGTGCTTCGTTAGTGCAGGTTGGTGCCGCAAATAAAATCGTTAGTGCTATTATAGTGCTGGCACTAATTTACCAAATACATGTGCGGGGCCAACTTCACGCTGGCCCCGCAGGTGCGGCTAACAGGTCTTTCATATTGGTGTCACACCTGAATAGGTTGAGATTGTTTTTCAAAATAATCAGTAGTTACGGTTTTCACGGGAAAAAAAGGTATAGCTTGTGAAAACCCCATGAGGATGAACCGGAGGGATAGGTTGGGGAATTGAAATTTAAAAAAACATCAGAAATGTTCACTCATGAAAAACCATCATACAAATTGTCAGTGATTTTTACAACATTTGGATGGAAAATAACCAAGAAAACACATCTATAAATTAATTTTTCGAAATCAATCAAAGCTATCAAGAAACCACAATAATCCAAGCAACAAGTGAATTACCAGTCAATTCAGAACGATTGAAATGATTGGTGAATAAACAGGAAGGCAGTGACACAATTGATTGGAATTCTAATTCTGGAAACTTTATATTATCAACAGGCAGCCAATAGGGTTATCAACGTTCGAAGTAGTCCAATGTAGGCCATGTAGATATGGATTGAGTGACATAATATTATTTATTCTAGTTTTGCATTCTTCTGAGCTCATCTCTCAACGCATTTACTGCTTTTTTCCATAGTGTGGTATATAGGACTGAGCCATTGACAAAATCCGCGAGCACTATTCGACAAGAAAAGTAGCAACAGATTGAGCTTCTAAATGCAATATGGCCGACGAAAAGCTACACAAAACCAAGTCAACAATATAATATCCGAAGCAACGTCATTAGACGAGCTTTAGCGAGGATTCAATCTGACATACTGAAAAAAATTGGTGTTCATTTTTTTTTTTTTTTCGGTTCTCCACATCAAATGGCTACATCCATCAACTTCAAACTTTTTTCAATATGGTTCCTCATCTAACTTAGATCTGTATAGTTTTGTGGCATTATCGGGTGGTAACTTTTTTTTTATGAATTTAAGAAATTTCAAAAATACCCATTAGAATAACATGGCGGAAAAAATATATATTTTCCAAAAAAATGAAATTTTCCGTGAATTTGAATTACATTTTGATACACATTTCTAAAAATTTTCAGCTTGATCGGGTCAGCCATTTTGAAAGAAAAACATAAAATGTGCTAAATTGGTACCACTCGAAGCAGTTTTTACCGATTTTTACTAATACTACTACTATTCACTCGTCTAACTACGCGTATATGGCGTTTTCCTAGTTATTAAAAATACGCGCGCACTTCATTCTGTAACTCCACACTAGTTCTACTTTCCAACACCAACAGCGTATCTGCAAGTTTTTCTATCGAATAACGGCTTCGTCTAGCACTGTGATCAAATTGTTGAGCACCTCACAGAAGTTATTAACAGTCACGTCTTCGCTGATCTGACGCACCAACTGGTTCTCGGAGTCTTCGGCCGCCGGAATAACAACAACGGACACCGGGCTTTCGAGCGAAGAGAATGATTATATCTGAATTAAAAACGAAACAAGAAATGAAGTTCTACCGTGCATTACGTCATGATCCTGATGACGCGCTTTCATTTCTTTGAATACTTCATAGACGTTTTTAGTTGAAACTTCAGTTAGCTGTAAATCGTAAAGAAACGTGACCAGAGGAGAGATTGAATTGATAGTTTTTTTGAGAATTTACATATCGAATACGATGGTGATTATATGAAAAAAGTGGTACTTGATTCCATGATTTAGGAACCGGAATTTTCAATTGTAAGAATTCATCAATTCTGAAAAGTGTACAAAACACGGAGATTTGTTTTATACAATTTTCAGAAACGGTTTGTTATATTTTTTATCGTTGTCCTATGGAGGCATTATTTGTGATTTCAATCGCTTTTACATTGTACTACGCGTTTAGTAGTTTTTTCAATGCCGCTTAACAACCCCACCAACAGCTAGGTTATACGGGGGTACTAATGAGAAGGTAATGATGAAACGATGAAGAGATGATAGATGGAAGGACATTCACAAAAACCCATGCCTTATGCGGGACTCGCACCCGCGCCCAATGGTGACTTCAGTTTCTACCGATAGCGATTGTTGACTGAGCCACCGGGGTGGCAAATTTACATATGAAATTAGATGGTAATACTATGATACTTACTTGATTCCATGATCTAGAACCCGGAATTTTAAAATTTGGGATGTTGGAATGTCTTGTGTTATACACTTTACAGAAACGATACATTTAATTTCTCATCGGTACTGTACTCTATGAAGTTATTCGCAATTTTAATCGCTTTTCAGCCGCCCCGGTGGCTGAGTCAACTATCGCTAGCGGTAGTAACTGAAGTCACCGTTGGGCGTGGGTTCGAGTTCCACATAAGGCATGGGTTTTTGTGAACATCCTTCCACCTATCATCACTTCATCGTTTCATTTTCATCTGCTCATTCGTACTCCCGTATAACCTAGCTGTTGGTGGGGTCGCTAAGCAACATTTAAAAAAGAATCGCTTTTATACATCCTATGCAATACGTTTGGTAACCGCGTCTTAGTAAACCGTCTCCGTGAATATGTAACGAAATATCTCTCTTCACTAAGCCATGCCAATAATATTATCTCCTGTTTCAACTGTTCATCAAACACAATAATGTCATCTTATCTTGGATATTATCTTATTTTGGTCAGCCCACACAGAAGAATCTTTGCTCTGCAGAACGAATACTACTTCTTTAAGAAACTGAATTTTGAACCATAGGTACTTTTTTGATACAGAACATTCTGAGTTTTTGAAGAAATATGTATTTGACGTTTTTATTGGTTATGCCATCATGTTGTATGTTGTACTGTTATCATTGGAAGAGTTCAGTTTGATAAAACAGACCAGTTCTAATATGTAAACAGATGTTTTTGTCATAATATTAAAATTCTGGAAAAGTCCTCTACATTCGTTTTTGATGTCTTATGTCCTGAACTCTTCTAAGTCTGCACATAGTAGATGAATCCACTGGAGATATTTGTGTCGCTGAATTTACGAAAGCGACGAATTCAGTTGTATTGTATACATTTATCAGCATGCCTTTAATAACAATTATTCTTATCATCACGGCAATCAAAGTGACGGAATAAAAATTATTTATGAAATTGATTAGATTGTTCATGACAAACAATCTCAATTCTGAAAATATTCACCGAGATATCATGTCAATTAAATAATGTAAAAACATATCAAAATTAATGATAAATATCGAATGTTTTTTAGTGGATCTGAAATAGTAATTCATGTTGATGATAAAATCATAGTTCCAATATTTTGGCAGCAGTTTGTATGATCGATTTCAGTAATCAATCAATGCTATAGCCTAGTAGCGAGTTTGATTGAAGGGTGGGTGGGGAAAGGGGGAGGGGCTGAAAGAGATTCATGGAAACATTGTTGAATAAGAACGAAGATTTCCAATCAATTTAATGGCTCCGTTCTGTGGAATTTTCATTACACTTGAATGAAAAATACATATTATTTTATTCTTATGGTTTTATAATTTCATTCTCAAACAAAATCAAGTTACATACATGTACAGTATACATTACGATATAATATAATATATAAGTATGAGGACTCAGATGGAGTTTTAATACTGTTCTAATCCGCTTAAGTAACTCCCCTTCATTTTTACCTATCACAATACAAACGTGGTATAGCCACAAATATTATGATACCTACAATATCTATTAGAATTGTCTATCAAAATCGTTTTAAACTTGAAAGTCATTCAGTTTAAGAGCGCATATGAATCGATTGAGTGAAATCAATGTTTTATGGCAATAACTTTCAACTGGTACATAATTGGGTTCAACTGAATGATTGGGTTTAACGACAAGCTGTATTGACGACTGTGATAATGATCTATTGGCGTCGGTGAATGATGGATGATAGGCCTATAGTGGAATGATGAGATAAGAAGTTATGTTTTCGGATAGTGGCAAGGAGCTGCTCGTGCCTGTTTTATGGAACCGTCGCATTATCAACGTGAATGACTGAGGGAAACCTAGAAACATCTCTGTCGGGAACAGAGAGTCAATGAGCCCCGATATTCTAAAATTATGGTTAGCGTTCTTGGCAATTTATTCACCCGTATCAGTAACCGATTTCAAATCAATGTCTCAAATTCAGATAAATATCAATGATATCGACATTTTAAAGCACACTTCATAGAAAAACGATATTTACAAATATGAAAATGAACAAAACTGTCTTAATCTCAATTCATGGTTCCCCTTTACATAGCTGGATCGACTAATCATGTGGACAGCAAGTATGCATTCAGCCGCCCTCGGTAGCTCAGTCAGCTGAGGCACTGCTTCATACACTGAAGTCACCGTCGGGCGTGGGTTCGAGTCCCGCATAACTTGTAGCATGGGTTTTTGAAAATGTCCTTTCACTCATCACTTCATCATTTCATCATCACCCGCTCATTCGTACCCCCGTATAACCTAGATGTTGGTGGTGTCGTTAAGCAAACAATAATCAGTATACATTTAGTAAACCTTATACTACAGGTAATTAACTCAAGTTCTATACCATCTTTATTTGTATTATTGTTAGTAGGCCTATGTGGGTCCCATAAATACTAGTATATTTAATTGTATCATCGTATTTTCGTTTGTAGTATTGTAATCAATTCTAATAATTTTCGAAAACATCACTTCATTTTATGACCATATAATTTCGTTCTATTTTTTGTTCTTAGCAGGCTAATTATTATGATTTCAAATATATTCGCCCTTCACTACGAAACTTGTAATAATTGTCCGCTCTCGACACTGTCATCAGTCGGATGAACAGCAAAGTGTTTCGGATAAGTATTGTTATTGTTTCACCACCTGTCTTCTCCTCCAACCTCCTCTCCCTCCCCCCCCCTCCCCCTCACCTGAGCGGCCGTCAGACACGTGACCAGACTGGACACATAGAAATAGTTTGACAGAAGCGTGTAGGGCACAGTTCACAGGTAAACCTTCAGCTCGACGCACTGTAAACAAACTAGCATCACATTTATCAGGGTGAGTGACCACAAAATCAAGTTTATATATATTTGTTTGAGAGTTTTATGAGGTTATGTTATTGTATACCATCTCTGATTTATTGAAAAATGGTTGATTGAGTGATTCGGGCGGTCAAAATTTGTATTTAATATTCAATTGAGCTTTTTTGGGTTATTGAGCCGTTACCCTTACATTTGTCAATTGATATTCGATTTTCGATTTTTGGTGTTTACTGATATATATTTTTCATATATATCAGAAAAAGTTATGCACGTTGAGAATTGTTGGTTTTTATCTGTTTTAAACTCACTTTGTTATGATAGTTTTTGAATCAACGTCTGTATTTTGAAAGGTGTTCGTACTGTATTTTTATAATTACTATATTTTTATGGTTATATATAAAGGCTTTTGGTCGCTGGCTATGGACGCGTTTTTTTTGTAACCACATAGAAAGTGTTTTTGTGGCATTATGGTGTGTGTTTAGGTAAGGGGCACTACAAAATTCACACATTTATTTACAATTATACAATTACAATTTTACAAGTCCTCAACAAATTGACATTTAACTTATCACTTTAACAGTCACAAGAAATGTGAATTGAGACGTTTAATGAGCACGCGTTTTTTGAAACATCATTCATCTGTCATTCAATCACTCTGTCGAATCCTCAGATACCGTAGTAGGCCTACTCAGTCAATAAGATGTACGTATAGAAGTGAATAGCATAGTTGAAACACTTTCATCGAAATTATCAGAATATCAATCAAATTATATTATTATATCGGACCGTATTATTGGTAGTTATATTGGACATGAAACGCAGTGGTTGACGTCGCTTCATGTGATCTGGTATAGGTAGGGGAATGTCGGACCTGGTTCGATCTCCGCCACCCTTCATCTTGACAGGGGTTTTTCGTGGTTTCCCTCTGTAGTCTGGGCTATGATGCTGGGATGGATCTTACAATATAGGCCACGACCGCTTCCTTCCCAGTATCCTTCCCATTACCTAAGAAACCTTCATCTAATCATCCCATAATCTCAATAATCATTCACACGATGCCAATAGATCTTGGTGATCATTATAGTGCGTCGTTATACCCAATATAAAAGACACAAAATGATATAAAAATATGATGTATTTTATACTGGGTTGTTCTGTCGCATCGTTTGAGTTGAATTGTTACTCGACGTTTCGGTCTCCATGTTGAGACCTTTCTCAAGAGTTAGTCTGATTCAGAAGAATAGAACCGTCTCAGAAGAACGAGAGTGACTGTGATGGGAGAATGAAAAATGATTCAGTTTATATACTAGTATATTATACTATATATTTTTATATAGTATATTCTCTTTCATTCTAACATCACTTAATCACTCTATTTTTTCTGAGACTGTTCTTTCTTCTGAACCAGACTATATCTTAAGAAAGGTCTCAACATGGAGACCGAAACGTCGAGTAACAATTCAACTCACACGACGTGCCAGAACAACCCAGTATCTAATACCTCATATTCGGGTCGCGAAAGTCTCAAAACAACTCAATTTAAAAATATATTTTATTCAACATTTGAAATACATTCTGAATTACAATTAAGATTTATAACATGATAAATATAACAATAATTCCACTGGAGTAAATATTTCTTTGAACAAATTCTCACTGACGAATTGGGCCTGCAACAATTCATATAATAATGTCTACATTTTCTGTCATATAGGCCCTAATTAGAGTTTCCAGTCATGTGCAGATGGACATTATTCGTTTCGAATGAAATTGAATATATTCCAATACATTTCCATTAGTATGTTTTCTTTCAATAAGTTTTTCAACTTGATTGAGAAATCATTGTTAATCAATTGAGGCTATTCAACAAATTAATATGGAATAAGTATGTCGGTGCCATTCAGGATTCTAAAAAAAAATTTACACATATGTGACGTCTTACAATTAATTCACTCTTGGATTTTGTCTTACCCCCTAGAACAATTCTCATATATTATATCAAAGTAACTTATTCTATGGCACGCATCATTTTAATATAGTGTACCAGGAAAACGCAGTACACGCGTTGTGAGATGTGGAAACCAAGAATTAAACGTATGACAATGTACATTTACAGACCTTGAATTACTTCAAACGATTAAAAACTCTACCGGAATTGATAGTGTCACATAGACCTACTTCCTGTTGCATTCATCACTCATTTTAATCGTTCTAAATTAAGTAGTGAAACTTGTTGCATCGATTTAATTGGCTTTGATAGCAGTGATAAAACTACATTATGAATGCGTTTTCTTCGTTATTTTCTCGTCCAATTGTTATTCAAATAACAGACAATGTATATGATAGTTTTTTCATATTCAAGAAAATGTTAGAGCTTGTGAACGATTTTCGTTTTTCAGGTATTTTTCCTTCGGGTTATTCTTATGGAGAATTTTCAAAGTTTACCATTTTTTCTCCGAAAAAAACAAAAGAATGATTTTTCTGAAAAACAATCCCAAACTATTCTGGTGTTACACCAATGTGTCGTGAAGTTTCGAGTCGTTTTCTTTCCTTACCTGTATGCCGCGTACAAATTTCAACAATTACAAACCCCTCAGAAAAAGCATAAGATCGAAGCCTTTTTTTGTGCGGTATATGGAATGGAAGTCTTCACTACGCTCTTCTAATCATATTCAACCAGTTATGTGATTCATTGAACTAGCATTCTTATATATTTCTGTTGGTTAATCATTATATGAATCTATGCATTTTAATATTGATTGTTATCCTGTTGATGTTTGTAGTCAGTGACCAAAACAAATATATTCCAAGCTAATAATACAATTTTTAATAAGATATAATATATATATATATATATATATATATATATATATATATATATATATATATATATATATATATATATATTGTAATAGAGATATTCTTCAGGAAATTCATGCAATTATTCATGCAATATTGTGAATTTTTCCCTCAGGGTGTCTCATGAGGGTTTTGATAATTTGGAAGTATTACTATCGGAAAATGTTCAACCAATAATGGCTCCTCGCAATTATAGTAAACTATAAGAACATTGTATTGACATCAACAGTATTCATCAACACAACTTCCGGAGTGCGAATGAAAACATTACACCAATTCCTCCAAGTTTTGTTAAATTGAGTCTTCGTTCACGCTCATGCGGGAATAAACAGAATAGATGCCATTGTTTGACATAACGACATTTTTGGATCGACGATTAAGAATATCAGATGCAAGATCTTCTGAAGATAATATGAATAATGATTCATTAACAATTGCAGTGAGTGCAACAATAAAGGCAGTTGTAATGCACATATCAAGAGACCCAGGAACGATTCTCAAAACTGTCTTTCTGGCTCAGTGTCAGCTACAAGAGTCTGCTCTAGTAGCTTAAGTAGGCCTAATGTCAGGCACGGGTTTCACTTCCGCTCAATGCATTGTTCTCAGTGAACATCATTGATGTCGATTCGTGACTCCATAAAACTTAGCTGTTGGTGATGTCGTTAAGTGAACCATCACCATTAATCATGAATTACTGATCTTCTTCACGTCATTAAAACCAGATGATCAATAATATTCTGGGACTGAGTTTTCGCCAATATTGCGTGAATATGTTGCCAAAAGCCACGTCTCCACGTTTAGTCACCATATCCATACGTTTGATACCACGCTACTACGTTTTGTCACCATCCCCAAACGTTTTGTTGCCATGCCTCTACGTTTCGTCCCCACGTCTAGATACGTTTTGTCCCTATGTCTTTACGTTTTGTCACCAGGTGCATACGTTTTGTAGCCATGCCACCACGTTTTATTCCCACGTCCATACGTTTTGTTGCCACGACTCTACATTTTGTTAACTCGCCTCTAAGTTTATCATCATGTCCATACGTTTTGTTACCACGCCTCCACGTTTTGTCAACATGTCCATACGTTTTGTTGCCACACCTCGACGTTTTGTCAACATGTCAATACGTTTTGTTGCCACGCCTCTACGTTTTGTTACCACGCCTCTACGTTTTGTCACCATGTCCATACGTTTTGTTGCCACGCCTCTACGTTTTGTCACCATGTCCATACGTGTTGTCATCATGTCCATACGTTTTGTCACCATGCCCATACGTTTTGTTGCCACGCCTCTTACGTTTCGTCCTCACGTATATACGTTTCGTAGTCTCGCCTCTACGTTCTGTCACCACATCCAAACGTTTTGTTACCACGCCTATACGTTTTGTCACCATGCCCATACGTTTTGTTGCCACGCCTCTTACGTTTCGTCCTCACGTATATACGTTTCATGGTCTCGCCTCTACGTTCTGTCACCACATCCAAACGTTCTGTCACCACATCCAAACGTATTGTTACCACGCCTCTACGTTTTGTCACCATGTCCATACGTTTTGTTGCCATGCCGCCACGTTTTGTCACAATACGCAAGCGCTTTATCGCCATGGCCAGTTTGTCACCCTGATGTTGGAAAGTTCTCAGTAGTGAACACTTGAGCTTGTTTGTAGAGATGATCTAAACACACCTGTCAGTCTTTTACACATGAACGTGCAAACAAACACAACTCACTTGTCAGTTATCAAAACAAATACTGCATGGCGTTAGTGATAGCAATGAGTATTGTGAAAGGCGGAACATGATAGCGAAAAAATGTTATTGGAAGATTGAATATATGTAGGCCCCATGTATATATAGATGTATGTGTATATATATATATATATATATATATATATATATATATATATATATATATATATATATATATATATATATATATATATATATATATATATATATATATATATATATATATAGGTATATGAAAACTTTTAAACCTTCACGACTCATTTTATGATAATAATATATTTTACAGAAAAATTATAGTCGTGTATATATTGTGAAATCTTTATTTTCTCAACGTTTCAACCATTATGTTATGGTCTTCATCAAGAGAATTATTTGTTTGAACTGAATATGACGAAAAACTTATTATTATATTTTCATTATTTTTATTACTTTTCAATTTCACTGTTATTTTATATTCTAACAATTTTCGTATTTATATTCATTTATATATTTTCATTCTATATAAGCCATGGTTTCATTCATATAATGACTCTGCAAAAAATGTAGGAGACCCTATAGTATCTAAGTGCATATGTTGCAAAATAATCGATCGCAGTTTTTCGTCATATTCTGTTCAAACAAATAATTCTCTTGATAAAGACCATAACATGATGGTTGAAACGTTGAGAAAATAAAGATTTCACAATATATACACGACTATAATTTTCCTGTGAAATATATATATATATATATATATATATATATATATATATATATATATATATATATATATATATATATACCGCTCCAGTGGCTAAGTCAATTATCGCTAGCGCTAGTAACTGGGGTCACTGTTGGGCGTGGGTTCGAGTCCCGCATAAGGCATGGGTTTTTATAAATGTCCTTTCACCTATCATTACTTCATCGTTTCATTATCACCCGCTCATTCTTATCTCCGTATAACCTAGCTGTTGGTGGGGTCGTTAAGCAGCATAACCGTACAAAAAAAGAATATATATATATATACTATCTGATCTTCGCTTTTCGTATCATTATATTACTTTCAGCTTACAAATCATGTATAGTTCTACATTGGTTAGTGTATCATATTTGAATCATGTGGATTGGGCTCATGTTCAATCTTCATCCCTGTTCATCTCTATATAGAGAGATGTTAGCTCATTTCCCTCTGTAGCTTTGACTGAATGCCGGGAAGGTCCCCATAAAACAGACCGCGACCGTCTCCTTTCATTACATAAGACATTTTCATTCAACCGACGTCAATTCGACTGATACTCAACATTACAGTGCATCGTTCAATCAATAAAAATCAATACGTAATTAATCCTTGATTATAATACGATAATTCTTCAGATTTACAAGCAGTCAATGAACATCTGACCGCAGAAATGGTATTACTGCGCACGTGTACTGCGCACGTGAGCCATTAAGTACGTGATAATGGGCAATAGACCGGAAGTGCTGATTGGTGTCACAGCCCCTCAGATACGTGTTCTGGTAACTGAAAAATCATGGGCGACATCTTGGATTATAGCTATCGTACTGGTAGATAGACAGCAGTGTTTCAGAGCTGTCCAACCACCTATATACCAAACATAAAATGTATGTCGTTACCTCGGGACGAATCACCACTAATGTCTTCTATATTGCATCTGAAGTTTAGTTTCAATTGAATACTTTATGATCTTCATGCATAAAAATTAAGCCTCCACCTAATTTTTTCACGGAACTTTTTTTCTGTTGACATATTGTAGTATATTTTTTGTGGAAATAGGCCTATCACTGAGACGTGTGGCCGAGTGGTTAATACACTGAACCGTCATTCAGGGTTCGATTCCCGTCATGGTCGACCATCCTGACAGGGGTTTTTCGTGGTTTCCCTCAGTCGTTCAGGTATATACTGGGATGGTTCCTTTACAACAGGCCACGATCAACTCCTTCCCACTATCGGAAAACACCTGATAGAATAACCTTTCTTCTCATCATCCCATCATCTCATATATCATTCACCGACGCCAATAGATCGTATCATCAGAAGAGTGCGTCTTTAAAAAACAATACGAATAAATAAATGGAACTTATCTTGCGAAAATAAAAAAAAATAGTTCATTGGTCAACCAAGTAAATGTCGAAGATCACAATGATTCAATACGCAATGTATTTTGAACTTCAAACACTCCACAGAACTAAAAGATTCAACAGTTTACCCTCATGTTTCTTAGCTCTGCTGGAAGACTGTGAATCCTTTGCGTATCCAAATAACTTTAATCCAAGACAACATACACGCATCATAAATTTAGTTTATAATCTTCGTAGAACGACTGATATTTTCAGTAGGTTCGAAATATATGCATATATTTTTGCATACGCTTTTTGGTTTCCACTTTTCATGGAAGTCAAAAAAATTCTATTATGCGCTTGAAAATTGCCTTAAAATGACTATGTTTGAGATTAACTATGTGCATTTTGAACTTGGGATCTGCTTGTAACATTTTACTCCATTATCTTCTCATTATCTTTATCTTTATAAAGATTTATCTTTATATTATATTATCATTATCTCCATTATCTTCCATTATTGCCAGAAACTTCATCTAGAAATATTAATCATTTCTACAAATTATTCCATTAGTTGAATTAATGCAGCTAACGATGCTTTCAATTTCATAGTTAATTGCACATCATGAATCAAAACAAACATTTAGTGGAAAAACTCCAAAATATTGACATCACCAACAACGAGATGTGTGAATACATTAACAATTCATTCATCAACAAAACAAACAAACAGTGGAAAAACACGGAAAATGAAACGATTAACAATCATGTCAAAATATTAGATGGCTGTGTAACGGAACATGTCATAATAACAGTATAATTAGTACGGAATATAGATCAATCATTTTTAATAAATATATGAGAATTATAATAACATTATTATAAGAATTAATAGGCTATTGATGATTACGATAACAGTTTTATAACCATTGAATTCAAAAGTGTTTTTTTCTTATTGTTTTCTCATTTCAATTCGCAATGATCAGCATAATGAAAATACATACCTGGTGCATTAAAAAAATATAGAGTATAAACTGCAATAAAGAAAATATGATTATCGTTCGAAGAAATAGTGTGAGGCCGCCCCGGTGGCTGAGTCAATTATCGCTAGCTGTAGTAACTGAAGTCACCGTTAGGCTGGGGTTCGAGTCCCGCATAAAGCATGGGTTTTTGTGAATGTCCTTTCACCTATCAACACTTCATCGTTTCATTATCATCCGCTCATTCGTATCCCTGTATAACGTAGCTGTTGGACGGGGTCGTTAAGCAACATTGGAAGAAAAAAATAGAAAATATGATAATTGTTCGAAGAAATAGTGTGAGCCTATATGCATTTCACCTTCTATGGAATTATTGGAATATTTCACTGAAACACTAGTTTCAGCGATACAATAATTCGGTAGACCGATGTTCGATCCTCGCCAAGGGTCGAACATTATCATACAATATAATATCAAATTCTATCATACCGTAATATAAAATGAGAATATAATATGTAGTATAAGTTTAAAAAGAATGTGGGATGAAGAAAAGAAGAATATTCGACCGAGTATCAGAGTAAAACTAGATTTTCATGCTGTTATTAGCATGAACGTGATTATTCAAAACGATTCTATTATTCCAGTTCTTCGTAAAATCAGAATAAGTTGTTGATTTTTTAAAGTCATGTGACCACGCATTTGATTGGCAGACATTGATTGATTCGTTCAATCAAAATCAAAGCTCAGATATCCACCCATAAGCCACATAGATTAAGATTAAATTGAGATTTACATCACAATATTTGATTGAATGTCTGAGTGACTTTTTGTTTTAAAGTGAACATCAAAACAGAAATATTCTGATCTGTACGATAGAAACAGTGACGTAGTGTACACAAAAAGGGGTGGCAATATCAATCATAAGTAAGGAGGAAAATGTATAGATAAAATAATCAACTTTCCGAATCAATGGAGAACCAATTTAAAAGGTTATCAGATTTCTCAAGTTTATGCAATGAGAGTTTGATTTAAATGAACATCTCCAAACTGATCTAATCTCTAATCACCATACGTTCACGCCGAATTTATATTCAATTTAACCCATAAAAATTCATTCAATTGAAAATATATAGAGAGGCCTATATATATATATATATATATATATATATATATATATATATATATATATATATATATATATATATATATATATATAGGCCTATATATTTTGCTGGAGGCTTCTTTCCTGTGGTTATATTGTAGATAATTCATGATAATTCAGGAATCAGACCAGGGTATAACTGATCAAACTGACAAGAGTATAATCGTTCACACTGATTCCAAGAAATCACAGTTCGCTAATCATTGTTGACTGATGAATTAAAATCGCATAATCGATGTGATAGTTGAATATGGGTCAGTGATCGCAGTGATTCGGTACTTTCTACTGTTGACACAACATTATCAGCAATATGATGCGATTAGAGATTAGGGAAATAAAAATGTAATTGCATAGGCATAACTATGGAAAAACACAAAACACATTATCCATGGAGTCTCCCAGATCTATCTGTCACAAACCGGATTCATAACATTTCGGTGGGCGAAGGGGCGAGAGAGGCGAATTGGTGGTCGTGGGTGGAGGGTTGGTAGGGGAAAGGACGGGAGGGGTGTTGGGGGAGGAAAGGGGTAGGATGAAACTGTTCCGACAAGACGGCCGGCCGAGGTCAATGCCAGGTCACGCGTTTGACGTAATTCGAGGTTCTGCGGTAGGTGGGAATTGCGTCTTTGTTGGGAGATGAAACGGCACGGCCGAGTAATGCAGCTTACGGGATCGGTTATGTTGTGAAGCTATTGCATATAGTAAGATGAGCTATACATTCATTTGAAATGTATTGTAATAGAATAGAACGTATATTTCCATAATATATGTTCACTGCAACGATATCCTATATCCGAATAATTGATAACGCGTAGCAATGACTTTCGGAAGAGAAATATTCGTGGCCCCCCACATGGCTCAGTCAACTATCGCTAACGGTAGAAACCGAAGTCACCGTTGGGCGTGGGTTCGAGTTCCGCATAAGGCATGGGTTTTTGTAAACGTCGATTCACCTATCATGCCATCGTTCCGATCACCCGCTCATTTGTACCCCCGTATAACCTAGCAGTTGGTGGTCGTTAAGCAGCATACACATTTATATATATTTATATATATTTATATATATATATATATATATATATATATATATATATATATATATATATATATATATATATATATATGTGTATATATATATATATATATATACATATATATATATATATATATATATATATATAGTCACTGGTTATCGAGTATTTTTCTTGGGTTGTTCGTTCTTCTTTGTCCTGGTCAGGTTTTGGTCCTGATGATGAGTAGTGCAATCTGCTCGAAACGTCGATGTTTTGCGACAGGGTGTGGGCCGCGGTCCACACTGCCTTTTAAGCGGGTTTATCCCGATAACAACGATAACATAAAATATGTCCGTGAAAATTCAAGAATTAACATATAAATATATATAGGCCTATATATATATATATATATATATATATATATATATATATATATATATATATATATATATATATATATAGGCCTATATATATATTTGTGAAGTTTTTCCAGATATCAACCATTCTATTATATGTGCATAGTCAAGCCGTCTATTCATGCTATACTGGTAAACGCGGGCTCCATTTCATGTTTATTCAGAACGAAGTACCATCCGAACATGATGAATGAATATCTAGTTCGCTCTGTCTTCATCAATGAATTCTGTTTGTTTCCAGTTACACAGTTGTCATCTCCCAGGACCCAGACATGAGTCATGACAACGAGGCCTTCACAGGCATGGATGCCAATACTGAAATTGCAACGCCGCAAAAATCAGGATCCGTAAGTTTCAAATGAGATAATCAATTCAACAATACCTTCCACAATGCCAATTGCTCTTACTAGCTGCGCTAGGGAGCGACTGCCCGTGAGTTCACTGCAATAGATGGGTAGCCTCTATTCGCAGAACCATACTTAGCCTTATGTATCACTGCTGAGCATTGTTGTTCTATATGGTTCGATATAAAAGCGATAGTTTCGCTACAGGCAAGTGGGACCACGGACTCAGATTCTGACCCCGGAAATACTTCACTTGGAAGAAGCGAGTCGGTACACCTTCTTTATATTATGACAAAGTATGTTGGTATCACTGCATCGTGCCAGTATCAAAGATCCGCCATCTCTTAATCAATACACCGTATTATTATTGTTGAGAATAAAACTTATCGATTGACTAGGCAGGCTCCGGTAATGCATGACGGAAGGCCGTGTCCGCTAGGCGTAAAGATCAAGGGGACCATGATCCTTCATTGTTAATCTAGGCAGCTTTGATCGGACAGTTCACTGCTGACGTCATCTACGAAGAGTTTTGTATGCACAATATAATGAAATAGCCCTCAAGTCAGGGTTATTGCCGAATGCTTCTGAGGTTGACTCGATGAGGTTAGGGGGCTTTTATTCGCTGAGCAAGCCGCGGAGCGTTAGCTGATCGATATCGATACGTCTGTTTTAGCAATTAGAGCCATATGCGGGCCTTCCATACCTGCGTTATTCTGATTGCGATATCGGATGTTGAAAATCGGACCAATCAGGGACGAGTCCGATGCGATTCTCGATTATTGAGCTCGGCTCTACTTTTTGCGATTTCGGAATGCGATATTACCGGAAGTTGTGTGTGTTTCTTCCTTAATTCATAGTGTACAGTCTCTTTATCCCAGCTCTAAAGTTATTTATATTTCTAAACACATGAGGCTCTACATCTACTCTTAAGATGGCAGTCTGAAAATCGCATTACGAAATCGGATTCCGGTGTCCGAATCGCATACCGTTTAGTATGGAAGCCCAGCTATAGTGTCTGATCGGTTTTATACGTATATACGTGTATAAAATACATATTTACATATTATACATAGCTATACATATTTTAATCAAATAAACACATCGAAAATTTAACCAAATAATATAACATTGAACAAATTGATTATTTTAAAAATTTCCTCTGGGCCCCTACATCTTTTTCATCAATGTTATCGTAGCCCAGTGTTGATATACATTGGATAATTGTCATTGCTAAATATCATTTCAAATGTTATTCCGGAAATTTTTAATTTCCTATAAGCCTTGAAAACTCATTGATAATTAGGGCGGGGGGATGTTGGGTCTAAGGGCATAAAATGTCTTAAATACAGCCCTGGAGATACCTAAAGATTCTTCTTCGTTGCTTAACGACCCCACCAACAGCTAGGTTATACGGGGGTACGAATAAACAGTTGATTATGAAACTATGAACTGATGGTAGGTGAAAGGACGTTTACAAAAACGCATGCCTTATGCGGGACACGAACCCACGCCCAGCGGTAACTTCACTTTCTGAAGCAGTGACTCAGCTGACTGAGCTACCGAGGGCGGCAAGATACTATGTATAGTTTCTTCACAGATCAGGACCAAGGTTAATCCTACTTTAAAATAGCATTGTTAACATAATTATTTATACTATTGCACTTGAGTTGATCAGTCGGTTAGTTTACACACGCGAAACGATCATTTAACTCACCATTCATTAAAGTTAACCTCTGGTTTTACTCATCTGGTTTTTCCTGATGGCCGTAGTTCAATTACATTGCCTATCACTGCGTTCTCTTCCGTGAGCTAATTCAGACAATATGAGAATAGCAGAAGGAGCTTCAGAAGGATTTCTCAATGGGAAAATTGAGCTTGCATTTTGAAGTCGTCGGAGTGCACGGCAAGCGTTCGAGACAAAATCGAATCATTTTTTTTATATTTTTGTTTACTTTTTTATTCAAATGAATCTGTTAAAATTATTCATGTATTAGTAGTATATGAAGAGTCAAAACTATAATGGAAAAGGAAATACACTCAATACCACTGTAAAAAACATCGGAAAAATAAAATCGTATATATTTCCACTAAATGCCATAATATAAACATTTTCAATCAGTATATCAGTTAATGTTATAAAATCAGTGGAGGAACAATCATACAGTGTTTACAACCATTTTTAAAATCATCTAAATAAAAGATGCATTTAATTTTTGACAATGAAATGTTTTATTTACTTCTTGAATGAATAAAAATCCTTTATTGGTCCCTGGATTATCAAAAAGTTTACAATATAATAATCAATATCAGAATACAATTGTTTAATATGAAATATAGTTGAATAAGTGAGGAAATAAGTGAGAAAATAAGTGAGAAATTGAAAATTGAAGTGAATAATAATAACAGTATGCTTAAAAAATAATACTAATGATAGAAACTGAAATAAGTTATTTGAGGTTCGTCCAAAGAAAAATGAAAGATGAAGATGTGTTAATACAAATTGATTAAAAATTAAGGTAATCATACCTTTGTAGGTCATGTCATGTTCGATTAATAATGTTCATTGAACCTCACAATTGGAATTATTTTAATATCTCGAGTGGAGACCTTGACTTAATTCAGGGTTTGGCTCCAGTAGAAGTAGGCCTACTCATTGTTTTGTAAACACAAGCAAGTCAAGTATATTATTATTATTTATTATTTATTATACCGCAATTGTGCGCAGCACGGGGGCGAGTTCCTACATTTACAAAGTTACAATGTATGACCTTTTTTTACATTCGAAAATCTTCAAAAACTTGAACTTATATTAAGGAATAATCACTTATTTACAATTCAATATTGGCTCGATCTTCTCGTCAACTATCCTCTTTCTGAATTCCTTTGCTGTCAACTCTCCGCCCTCAAACACTCTTTCACTTAGCTTATTCCATTATTCACCGGTACTCGTCAAAAATGAACATTTCCCGACATCTGTCTTCATCGTTCTCTCCAGTCTCCACCACATGTTCCCGGTGCCTGTCTCTTCCCATAGACTTTGGCAATATACATATACAATATACAACCCAGGTTGTGTGAGTAATCCACTCGTTTTAAATAACTTCCTTATGCAAGAGTGCCTTCTTGCTTTTTGTATGAAATACGTACAGCATATTTTTGCAGCTTGAAAATATTGTTGCTGCTTGCAACGCTACCCCAAATAATTTTACCATATCTCAAAATTGAGTGAAAGTAAACGTAGTAAATCTGCATTCTGCAACATATGCAACGATCAAAACTGGCTCCTTAAAAAGCGAAGACCATAGCAAAGCTCTGATAAATTTATTTTGAAGTATTTTTATGTGAACTTTTCAGTTTAAATTGCTATAATGGCCCGTCGTCATATAAAATGAATTCATTTTGGATACATAACAGACAAATACTTTCTATATAATAATCTGGAGATGAAAAAAATAATTTTTCTGCCCAACTCCTCGAAATATAAATTGCCGAATTTCAAGTAATATACCATTATCGCGTGGTTATTAGATGCATAAAGCTCTCTTTTTCTCATCAGGATGTAGATACAACATGTCACGGTATTCTACGTTCATTTATGACGTTATCACTTCAAAAATGAATTGTATTGCTCAATGTATTTACAATAGCATGGGAATAAAAGGCAACTTCTGTGTAATTTTGATCAAAAGTTTCTTAAAACAGCAATGTATTTTTCGTGAGAGGTTTTTTCAATACATCTAAAATATGCACATTCGTTTCTTTTCAATGGAGTAAGATGACTGTGAAAAAATCTCAATTGTGCAGGTAATTTGTATTCTATTGTACATGTATTGTGGTTGAAGGATAACCATCAATTAAGCTCTATTGGTGTCGGATGCATTAATAATGGGATATGTTATAACGCGATGAAGGTCACTCAACTGATGGGACGGCTAGTGGGAAGGAAGCGGCCGTGGCACGAGTTATACTATAAGTAAGATCATATCTATCAATCAGAGGGGAAAGATGCCGCCGAAGGGTGATTTAATAGGCATGAATGATCATGAAATATTAAAAACTGTGCAATAAACAATTATCGCTAGCGGTAGTAACTGAAGTCACTGTTGGGCGTGGGTTCAAGTCGCGCATTAGGCATGAGTTTTTGTAAACGTCCTTTCACCTATTATCACTTCATCGTTTCATTATCATCCGCTCATTCGTACCCCCGTATAATAACCTAGTTGTTGGTGGGGTCGTTGAGCATCAGTGAAAAGAAACGTTTTCATTAATCTAGACGTTGAAAATGTTAAGCTATTTTGTCTAGGTCCCGGACTTAAGAATCCTGCGCTCCTCTAGACTGAACACAATTCAGCGCCCCTACGGTAATAAAAATAAGAATTTGTTTTCAGAATTTGTATGAGACAAGTATCATGGATGTAACCAATTTTTCGGGCAATATGTGACTCACTGATTAAGCAATATTTACACAAAAAGGTGCGACTAACCCGAGGTATAGTCCTTGAAAAAGAAATATCAGAGCACTCCATATTTCGGTGTATCCGATAGGGAGGAGGGACACATAACCCCCACAGGGAATTTTTAGGAAATATAGTAGGCCTATCTTCCTAGATTTAATCATTTTGTTTGCAGATATTGGCCCGTAATGTGTTACGTTGTAAATGGATAACCATAACAGTATATATTGGCTATTGCGTTTGTATTCATTCGAATTGATTTTCATCTATGATGTAACCTCGTGTTTCATTTTTCAACACAATTTCACTTATCAAAACCAAGAAAATGAGAGTCCTGAAGAACGCAAGTGCCCCCTGGGCTCTCATGTCCCTAATTTTCAGTCTTGTCAGCTTGTGGTAGCTTGAAGGTAAATCCGGGGCAGTATAGGTCCATCTTATGTCCATGGGAGTCGATTTAGCGGAATATATCAGTTTATGGTGGTAACTTTTGAACGGTATGAGACATCAAAATTCTGAAAACCATTACACACAGATATTTGTAATACCTTCAAGGTGGAGAGAGTAATAACTATTTATTTCAAATTGCCTGACAATCAGGTGATTTGAGACATATAGTTATTACTTAAAAGCTTGAAGTATAAGCTTGAAAATACAATTTTTTTTTTATCGTGTACACCTGACAATTAGGCAGTATGATAGTTATCACTTGCACCATACTAATGGTATTGGAAATATCTGTGTTTCTTTGTTTTCAGAATTTCGATACCTTGTATCGTTCAAAATGTATAACCAAAAATCTGATATTCCGCTAATTCGTCTCCCATGGACTCTTCAAGATGGTACGACTATAGGGCTAAGGCTATAAAGGCTAAGGCCGAGGCTAAGGCTAAGGCTAAGGCCAAGTTTATGTATATGCTGAGTATATCTGTATTGTGTCCAAGAGTGGTCGTGCATCAACAATCAACACTAGTCGATAGTGCTATCACCTACAGGACAACAATGCGTTTAGTCCTTGCGCAAGTCAAAGTACAATGCAAGGTTTTCCACAGTTGAAGATCTGACTCATGATGGCCTCGACCCACGCACTTCGCACGCACTCAATGAAATCTTTCCGCATGGACAGTTAATTACAGGGACAATCATTGGTTGTTGATGGAAATTAATTTGCTGAAATAATGTCATGATTAAAAAAAAGTGATTTTCTATTTAATTTCCAACTTTTATTGGTGTTTCTATGAAACATTAACACATGTATTCATTGAAAGTTTGATGAAACTCATATATATATATATATATAATCTTCATGATAATTATACATTAAATATCACCATAAATTTAGGTCATCATGGTGGGCCTATTTTACACACCATTCGCCGACGGCTGAGAATAGGCAGTATGAAAATACACCTTTCGAAATACGTGGAATTGTATTTATCGCTGTTCAATATTCAATATCAATATTCGTACACTCATCAAATTATCTACATTCAAAAAAGGAATTCTTGACTTTATCAGAACTATTTATTCCTAACATCTTTCCACATGCATTTTGGGCGTGCTATTTATTCATTCAAACTGACATGTGTGTATGTCCTAATCTATATGCATTATTCATTTTTTTCCGGATAATATAACATGTATTTTCTTTCGTATTTACTTTTTTCTTGTATAGATACTCTCCAAGTTTGACCTATCGTATTTTCATGTATCATTGTGTGTTTGAATTTCTTCATTAATTATCTCTAGAAATCGAGGACAGTAAAATGTATTAATTAATCCTTTTTTGTTTCGCCAACATAAACATGAATATTCAATTTCAATGATATTGCCCGCACACAAGATTAAGTACTTATGCGGGCTTCTTCTTCACTCATCATTTTTTTTAAATTTAATTTCATTCAATTTTTTAATTAATTTAATTCTAACTTAATTCACAATATTTTGTTCACTCATATACTGCTTGGTTGTCCACTTGTTCTCTTGTACGTAAATAACATGAAGAATAAAGAATGTTATGAAAATGAAATGTTTTTTTCAGTCCATGCATCAGAATAGTTGTCGAATAGTTTTGCTAACCTCGAATGTTTCTATCTCAGATTTCCCGCGGTTTTCGGGGTGAGATGTACCAGAAGAGGAGCAGCTTCATAGACCCGCTGTACAACCATGGGGGACTGCCGTACGACGATAATAAAACGTAAGTCACTCGAAACTTCCATCTATTAAACTTGTAGATCCTGTCACTTCTGTTTTTCATAATCAATATATTGATATGGTAATCAATGTATTTTTTTTTTTTTTCGTTTGCATTTAATAGTTGTCCATCCGACGCCATCAGATCTGCGCTATCATAACGGTGCGTCGTCAAACAACCCACTATAGAATAGTTGTCAGTTGATAAAGTGTAGTACATATCATTATAATAATATTCGTTGTTCACGTCCGTGAAGTTGGCCCCTCACATATGTCCGATCGGAAAAAATTCCAACAGCAATCGTTTGTACTTCGTTAGTTCAGCACTATAGTTTGTATTTGTTTTATTTGGTTCATGATTTATTATTCTACAGATGAGCATTTTATAGGCTTTGTAGACCTTATTGAGAATGTGTATGTATCCATCATCCTATTCCTTGGGACGATGAAGAAAAAAACATACGCATGAATAGTGAGGTAGATTCTCATGGACATTTTATCTCGTTGAAAATTTTCGTGAATATTTTCGAAGTCTTAAAAATTATTTTTCCGTGGATATAAAATGTTACAGAAGAAACTAAAGTTTGAATTTACTTTCAGCAATATTAAAACGATTTGCTGAACTACCCCAT
This sequence comes from Brachyptera putata, assembly GCA_907164805.1. NCBI lineage: Eukaryota > Metazoa > Arthropoda > Insecta > Plecoptera > Taeniopterygidae > Brachyptera > Brachyptera putata. Next base: position 20,560,906 of record OU015471.1, on the reverse strand, counting down.
TATAAAACTTGCAATGAAAGTAGAAATGGTGAGTAATGACGATAACAACTGGGTTTTGTATAAGTTTTTGAACATGATCGTCACGAAATGTGTGTAGACTTCTCGGCGATCAACTGTAGGTGGGACTAGTACTCCGTACTTCTCGTGGTAATGTTCTATTCGAAAAGTAATTTAATGATGATATATGTTGGAAAATTTCAATGCAAATTTTCATTGGGAATTTCAATACAAGAATACCGTGAATTTATTCCATCCCATGTGATTTACCGATTTTTTCATTGATGTTAATAATATGAACCGACATCTTAGAAGATAATTCTGAATGCTATGCAGTTCACTACAATGTTGAAACGGAAAGTTATTGCGATCGTTCATTTGTTACATTGACACTGAAAACGTGTATCTGAACAGAAGGTTTAAACTGACTCAAACAATATGCCATGATGTAACAATTGGTTTCTGTGTTTGTTCAGGTATTCGGCAGTCGTGTCGGACAAGGACAGTGCCCAGCTTAACGGCGTCTTCGTCGTCACACCAGGCGACCAGAAGAAGAACCCTAAAGGCTTCATTGACGAGTATCTGCCTCATGAGCATCGGCAAGTTGCTCATCCAACTTCGTAAGTGACACTATTTTTCCCTACGAACTACAGCGAGAACATAACCAACAATTATTGACGATAGGATTTTTATTGTTTCATTGTTTTTGTTGGTGTGCATGGCGAGCACAACATATCGCGTGTGATTTGTCCATGATTTTGGTTCATTTGTCATAGCTTCTGACCCAAATATTGTTGAATACTGTGTATGGTTTTATTTATTTGTTTTATTAAACATCGAAATCTTGATGCAACCATTTTTTCTTATAAAGTTGTTCAATTACGCCAACTCTTGTCTCAGCGGTGTTTCAACGAAAATAATGGATATAAATGAAGAATGATGTGAAAATAAATTGCCAGCTATTTTTAAGACGAACATGAAATTCGATATGCATGAATCTAAAATTACCTTTCTCTCCATATAGGCCTGATGTAGTAGTTGGGTTGAGTTATTTTTCAAGAATCTGAAAATGATGTAGGCCTACTGCAGTATGATATACTTTTTGGATAATAACTATAATTATATAAACCTATGTTCTAACCTTTAAATTGATATCAGATTCTAGCCAAAAACCAGGTTATTAGGAAGTCTGCTGCAAAATGACTACAATGACGTTAAAACAAAACACAAAACTTCAATCTTGTAACAATGGAACAAAGAAAAGTTGTCATCCCAATGGCCTATTGGATCACAACGGATTTTAATGACACAAAGAGAAATTAAACTACCTTCATACAAACATACTGAAAATATATATTCATTTACTGACCAGGGCGATTGGTTTGAACAGTCTGATTTTACCGTGATTGGTTCCTCGCTCGCTGGTTCGCTCACCCACGCGCGCACACGCAGTTTCCGCCGAACCACGCGTCTTCGAGTCCCGGGGCGGGTAGTCAGTCTCCTCACCGAGTCGCCTTGTTCCACGTTCGCTGTCAACAAAGCTGGCGATGTTGACTCCGCCAAGCTGGCATGCTGAACTACCGTTCGAAGTCGACACCCCACCCGTGATCTCCGGTCGACGTTTTCACTGCTTCTCTCTGATTTCTATCTAGTTCTCTTCTCATCTCCCTGTTTCACCAGCTTGTCCTGTAGGACTTACTTTCGTTCGACCAATAAATATGCGGATACAAATTTAAACCAATCACAATTCACCATACATCAGCTTTTGGCTTTTGTGGCTTGATGCTCCCCTGGTCATATATCTCACTTCTTAAACTTATTGTATCTGCCCTATGCCGAGTGTTCTGATCAAATTATGGTTTGTACACATTTGACAAAATACACTTGAAACACTAGATACATTGGTACAAGATGACTATAACAGAAAGTTAATGCAATTGAGAAAAACAACTGAAGTGTGCTTGTGGAATGGGGATGCAGGCACGAGATGACGGGGTAAAGGGTGTTAATGGATGGTCGTCATAAAATCAACAGACTCAGAAAGTCAAGACAACGTGGGAATTATCAAACGAAAAGAACTTATTAACATCAAAATTTAGACAGGGAAAACTGGCATGTTACAACCTATGTTATAACGTGTGCATTGACATTATATTCTAGCCAAGAGAGAGGTGAAGAGGAAGCTTCTGGATCTTCATACTGCAGTATGATATACTTTTTGGATAATAACTATAATTATATAAACCTATGTTCTAACCTTTAAATTGATATCAGATTCTAGCCAAAAACCAGGTTATTAGGAAGCTGCTGGGTCTTTGAGTATAATTTATGCGATATTATCAATTGGTCTTTTATAATTCGCAGTTTGATCACATCATATATTTACTGTAGGTATACGTAGATATCCTAGGGTATTTCGTTTTTGGGAAGATATACCCAGAGAGCTAATAATTATTTTCTTCCCTCAGGAACTCCGAAACTCTGCTCCATCTGATGAAGGGAAGTTTAGGGACTGGAATCCTGGCCATGCCTCTCGCTTTCTACCACGCTGGCTACGCTATCTGCATCGCGGGCACGCTGGCTATCGGCATCATCTGCACATACTGCATCCATTTACTGGTGAGACCACCAACACTCTTGTAATGGCAAATACTCTTTCTTTTCGGATTAAGATGAACTAGACAAAATTGTCTTTCGGAATTCAGAAGAAGGATAACAGATGAATACGGTTAGGAGTCAATGGGAGTCGATTTAGCAGAATATTAGTTCTTTGGTGATAACTTCTGGACGGTAAAGGATAGCGAAATTCTAATTATAGACGAGCTTTAGCAAGGATTCAATTTGACGTACTGAAAAAAAATGGTGTACGTTTTCATGTTTCTTTTGTCGGTTCTCCACAGGTCGAACGGCTACAGCTATCAATTTAAAACTTTTTTTCAATATGGTTCCTCATCTAACTTAGATCTGTAGTTTTGTGGCATTATCGGATGGTAACCTTTTTATAGTTTTTTATTAGTTATTTGGTGATAGCTGTTGAACGGAATGAGATATCGAAATTCAGATGTGTAGGAAACACAGATATTTTCAATACCTAATTCAAGGTACTATAATTAGTGACTATTTATCTTGAATCGCCTACTTTTCACGCGTATACGGCTAAAAATCATTTTTTAATCGTATTCGCGTGACGATTAGGCGATATGAGATACATATAGTAATAAATTACACCATTGAAGGTACTGAAAATATAAGTGTTTCTTCTTTATTAGAATTTCGATATCCTATACTATTCAAATATCATCACCAAAAAATAATATTCTACTGGATCGACGCCCATGGCCTTCTAAACATTTTGTAACATAAAATCCGATATTTTAAGAAATGTTCGTTTCGGAAACATAATATTCATCTAGGTGATGTTAGCTGGATGAATTACAACACTATATATCACGTATACTTACATACTTGGAGATGGCGCTAATTTGATGACAACACTTGCCAACGCTCTGTCTGCTAATTGACCTAATTAAAACAATAGTGATTTAGCTTAATTAGATATCCGAGAAGCAACCTTGTGTTTATATGAATTCATTATACTCGAGAGAAACATCAATAATGGAGACTTGACAAGATTCTCTATATAAGGGAAAAAGTTCCCTTCGGGGAAATTTTATAGAATTTTAAATAATACAAAACCTGAGTGGTGTGATTTACGGAATTTATAAATACGTGTCATAAGATGCAGTTTAAAGATGTATGATCTTCATCAGTTTTTATCAGATCTGTCAGTTTTAAGATGGAATCTACTGACAAAAGAATGAGACAAATTTCATAATAACAGCCGCCCCGGTGGCTCAGTCAATTATCGCTAGCGGTAGAAACTGAGGACAGGTCGGACGTGGGTTCATGGGCGTCGGCAGCTGGGGGCAAAGGGGTGCAGTTGCCTTCCCTGGGACCGGGCAGAAATTTACTTGAAAAATTGATTTTTTTTTTAAACAATGATTTTTTCCGAAACCTTGTAAGTACCGGTGACATTTTTTAACATGTCTTGTTAAGCGGGTGGTCATGAGTCTGATGTGACTGGGGTGGGTAGGCAAGGCTAGGCCTTCGCCGACTGACGGATATGATTTATTGGGCTATTCTTATTTCATGGAGAATTTGATATTGGGTATCATACAGACCAATCAGATTCTGATAACTCATTTTGGCTATTTTGTATGATGAAATATTTAAAAAGATGGATAGGATCAACTATTTGCATAGAATTCAACCAATTCAACATTATCTGTCTTCTTTCTCTATAAAAATCGAAAGCTAATTAAATAGTCACAAGACCTCCCAAAACACCATAAAACGATGGAATTTCAAAAAATCCCCTTGGGGAGCCCTCTCCGCCACTCCCATTGGGACTTGTGCATTTTCGAATTTGAGAAATTTGCCCCCTTTACATGTTTCCTGCCGAGGCCCATGCGTGAGTTCCGAGTCCCGCATAAGGCATGGGTTTTTGTAAACGTTCTTTCACTTATCATCACTTCATAGTGTCATAACCACTTATTCATTCGTACCCCCGTACAACCTAGATGTTGGTGGGGTCGTTTAGCGAACAATAATACTCATCGTCATCTTCATCGTCTTGTTCCAGATCCAATCACAGTACGAGTTGTGCAAACGGCGGAAAACGGGCAGCTTTAACTACCCCGAAACGGCGGTCACCGCGCTAGAGGAGGGGCCCTGGTTATTCAAGGTCATCGCGCCTTATGCTGGGTAAGAACACATGCAACAATTGAATGATATGAATTATTTCCAGGAACGGGCAGTATCTAGATACATTTATCTTGAGATACGTATTTTAGATACATATGTATCCTGTATTTAGTATTTTAAATAGACGCTCAGAATACATCTTTATTCTGTATATCAAATACTCATTTTCAATGTATGTTATATTTTCTTCAAGCTTTTAAAATACAAGTTACATACTTTCCATCGATTAAGAGTGATCCAATCGAACAGTAAAATGATATCCGCTGCGCGCCTTAGCGTAATAATTTGGATGACTGTATCGATATTCACTAAATATCAACTGAATCGAGTTTACAAAATATCGATTGATTCTTTTCGACTTTTATCGACCTCCAAATTCATAATCGGAATTGCGATTTGCGGAGATCGATCTGATACAGACAACACGTATGAATGTCATCAGGAACCACCCCGCCCATAATTAGGACAAGTGGAGGCCTATTTGCTACAGGCACAGCTGCAAATGTATACTCACTTTGAAAAACATTAAAATTATTTTGAAACTATGGCATATTATTTTCAGTATAAGTTATTCTTCATATTTCACCAACCTATCTTTCAATTTTACGAAATTAGAATGTATTTTTTGAAAGTATTTCAAAATATTATTTCATATTCTGTATTTTACATGCATTTTTTTATGTATCTTGTATCTGAAATACCCAGAATTAAAGTATTTGTATCTAGAATTTTCAATACTTCTAGCTAGAATATTTTGCTCATGTCTGCCAGTATCATTGTATCATTTTCTGGCAAAAGTTGCTATGATGGCCTCCTCTCTTACACTTATTGCACCTTGCATCCCTGGTCTAGGTACATCGTTCCTATTAGTTTTCGTTGTTATTTAACGGTATATTGAAAGCATTCACTTGGTCAATCCCGTACCAGGATTGGTACGCTTTAATTTGTCGATAGAGGTCACAGCGTGAAAGGTCACACTTCATTCTCAGAATAATATCCTGATTTTCTGATTTATTCCAGCCACGTGGTTAACACTTTCCTCCTGATTTACCAGCTGGGCACTTGTTGCGTGTACGTGGTGTTCGTCGCCAGTAACATCAAATCTGTAAGTTATGTGACGTCTTGAATCGGAGATGAGCTCAATCCTAGATACATATAGCCTAGGAAGTATTTTAATTCATACATTTTATTGTATTGCATTTTATTCTACGATACCATACAGTCATGAACAGTATGACATATAAGACAATATGATAATAAATACGTAAAACACATATTCCTTTAGGGACTCTAAAATGTTCTGTACCAAAAATGTAGTTCAAATTCAGTTTGGAAAAGAAGAAGTATGTATTTATTGAGGGAATAATAATGTAATGTTGAATCCCGTAGAAGAAAGATTGTTGTGTGAGGTTCGAACAAAAAAAAGCATCCAACATAAGATGACTTTATCCTTAATTCTGAATATACTATCTCATAGCTATCATGTATCTGAGAAAATATCAGCGAGATAAGAGCACGATGTAGTGATACCAACATACATTATCATAATATGAATAAGGTTCACCAACTCCCATACTAATAACATGGTAGGCATTCGTGCTTTCTTGCGGTCAAACCAGATCCAACGGTCCCATTTGCCTGTCTCGATTTAGCGGATTCCCTTGTGAACTAGATGTATATTATAAGAGTGGCTACGGTGCCGGTGACATTGTTCAACTTAGAAAGTCTATCATTTCCGTGAAAAACAAAAAATGCCACCTCTAACCTAATAATTCTACTGAGCCGTGTATATCATCATTGAGCATTGCTGTTTCATAAAACTCGCTATAAAAGTGATAGTTGCGCTACAGTTAAATGGGACCATGGACTCAGATTCTGACCGCGCAAATACTTCACTTTGAAAACGCGAGTCGGTACACCTTCTTCATATTATGATAAGTCTGTTGGTATCACTACATCGTGATAGCAATGGTGAAATGCAGGCAGTGTATTGTACCTTGTACATTATATGAAGCTCAAAAATTTTCAAGATGGAGATATAATCTAATCTCAGATATATATATATATATATATATATATATATATATATATATATATATATATATATATATATAGCTGATAACGCTTCTTGAGATACAGATATAGTAGGATACTGTGCCTCACATACATTATCACTGTTGTTACTTCCAAATATATCCACAGATGGCTATAGGCTCCACTTTGTATCCAAGTATCTTATATGCAGGGCCATATTAGGATAATTTGCGCCCCTAAGCCAGACATTCTTCTTCAAAAATAATAAATATTTTCCTTCAAAAATCGAAAATCTATCAAATGTAGAAACAAAAAAAGTTTTTTCTTAACTGCAACAGAAGTAAATTCTGAATTGCGTAAAGTAAATGTGGCACTCAAGTGGAAAAAAACTTGTTTCAAAATGTGTATCAAGACTTCCAAATGAGTGAAAAAACTCAGTAACATCATTCTTACAGATATTCTGGAGAAGGACCGTCTTCCCTGAGAGTCCTTTGGAGTCGATTTAGCGGAATATCAGTTTTTAGGTGATTACTTTTGAACGGTATGAGATATCAAAATTTTGAAATAATCAAACACAGATATTTTAAATTCCTTCAAGATAGTGTGAGTGATAACTATAAATTTCATATCACCCAATTGTCCGGCATATACGGTTAGAGATACTCATTTTCAACCGTATACGTCTGACAAATTATGCGATGTGAGATAAATAGTTATAGTACTCAGCGTATCTTCGGGAAGGTATTGCAAATATATGTGTTTGCTCTTTATTAGAATTTCGATATCTCATACCGTTTAAAAGTTATCACAAAAAAAACTTTTATTCCGCTAAATCGACTCCCATGGACTCTCAACCTTGTTACGTTATTGTACACGTGGGATTGTTATTGCACAAAAACATATAACATGAATGAACATAAATGATCCATGAACTAAAAGTGATTTTGTTTTCCAGGTTGTCGATGAATATTATGAACCAATGGACGTTCGAATTTACATGGTGATCTTCCTTCTTCCTCTAATCCTTATCAACTGGATACGTAATTTGAAATTATTGGCGCCTTTCTCAACAATGGCCAATATTCTGACGTTTATCGGTTTCGGGATCACCCTCTACTACGTTTTCGATACGGGTATCTCGTTCGAGGGCAAGGACCCCGTGGGCGATTTGAAGGGAATGCCCCTCTTCTTCGGGACTGTCCTCTTCGCCCTGGAGGCTATTGGCGTGGTGAGATATAATATCAAATACTAGGAGAACGCAACATGTGCGTTGTCGGATGAGCGATGTAGACATATGTATATGAAATGTAATGAATGCTATATATCCAAACTATTGGGATCCAAACAATTGGGATTCAAACAATTGGGATCCGAACAAAAACTTCACTGCCCTCCTGTTTTATTCATCACTCATTTTAATTAATTTCTCTGATTCAATATCAGAAGGCCTTGTTTTGATCGTTATCAATTAATTGGTGATACTTGTTGCTTGGATTTCATTGGTATATCTTAATAGCTTTGAGCGGTATTTTGTCACATCAAAACGGCTGATCCGATTCAAGTGGAAGTTCGGAATAATGTTTATCAATATTATATTGTGATTCCGTGAAAATTTGGATCGTTTCGACGTATACATTTCATACGAATTTTCCCCTCTTTTTTATATTATTCTTATGAGGTTTTCAAAAACTTTGAAATGAGTTTTCTGATAAGTGGTGCCACCGATTGTGCCTCAAAACTATACAGTACCTTGAATTAGATGAGGATACTTATGCACGCCGAGTTTCAACTGAATTTGTGTTTTCGTTTGATCTGTGGAGCGTGAGCAAAAAAATAAAAGTGCCGTGAAATTGAGTCTGTGCTTCGCTCATCCAATTATGTGAACACCTTTGATGACTATTGTTTGCTTAACGACTCCACCAACAGCTAGGTTATAAGGGGGTACGGATGAGCAGAGGATGGAATTATGGAGTTAGATAAGTGAAAGGACGTTTACATAAACCCATGCCTTATGCGGGACTCGAACCCATGCCCAACGGTGACTTCAGTGTCTGAAGCGGTGCCTCAGATAACTGAGCTACCAAGGGCGGCGTGTAAATGGTTTTCCTACATGATTCTTTTCGTAATTCATCTTGGAAAACATATAATAATTTCATCACAATAAAATCGTTATGAGCATAAAATACGTGATATAATGAGCCTGATCTGATATAAATATAATTGACCGGAATAATATTATTGAACCCACATGTTATCCCCAGATTCTACCGCTCGAGAACAACATGAAGACTCCTAAATCCTTCGGCGGCTCGTTCGGAGTCCTGAACCAGGCGATGGTCATGATCATCACTCTGTACGTCGGCATGGGCTTCTTCGGCTACATGAAGTACGGCAGTGACGCGCTGGGCAGCATCACGCTCAATCTCCCGAACGACGAGATGTAAGTACAATGACCATGTCGTATATGGACTAGGACTAGGAAAACGCCATATATGCGTTGTTCGACGAGCGAATAGTAATAGTATGGGTAAAATGGGTAAAAACTGCTTCGAGTGGTACCAATTTAGCACATTTTATGTTCTTTCTTCAAAATGGCTGACCCGATCAAGCTGAACAAGAAAAAACATAAAATGTGGCAAATTGGTACCACTCGAAGCAGTTTTTACCCATTTAAACCCATACTATTACTATTCGCTCGTCTAACAACGCATATATGGCGTTTTCCTAGTAAATAGGAACCAATCAAAGTCCCAGTCTCTTGGTGTTAGCCAGGCATGACACAATATTTGATTGGCAGCCGCTTATGAATTTTGGAGTGTACAGGCTTGAAAAAAATGGAAAACTTCACAGAATATGGACCCGATTTGAACGGAAACCAAGATTTCATTTTTGCTCAACCAAACATTACTGGTTTTCATATCTCACCCTCTAACCATCACTTGTTCTGTTTGTGTTACAGTTTGGCCCAGTCAGTGAAGGTCATGCTGGCGATCGCCATCTTCACGTCTCACAGCCTCCAATGTTACGTTGCCATAGAGATCACATGGACCGGATATCTGGAGCCCAGACTCACAGACCACAAGTACAAGACGTTCCTCGAGTACGCTGTCAGAACCTGTCTGGTTCTTCTCACATGTGAGTTATTCTCATTGTTATATATCTCGTGGTCGATAGACTAGCTGCACGCAGGGGTTCATATACCGTGGACCGTCGTAGGAGATTCGTTAACTGTACTAGAAACCAACGTACTAAAAACGAAGTGGCCCAAAGAAACGACCAACAGTAGTAATAAACTGTGCTGAAAAGTAAAAATAAACTGTACTGAAACCAACTGTGAATGTATGAATATTGGGGTTTAGAGGCGCGTCAACGACGAGGTTATTTTGCGCAAAACCAACTGTCCCAAATCCTCTGCCAACTTCATCCTGTACCAACTGTCCCAACTCAACCGGACAATGTGCATAGAATAATAGCTCACCAACGTCCCTCATTCAACTGTACTGAAAATCAACTGTACTAGAACCCAATTGATCTAAACTTCTATTTCTTGAGCAACCTGTACAGAAGTAGAATTTAGAGGTTTGAATTCTCCCCTTTACGAATTATTATCCACTCATCGAGCGTTCTGTGGGCTCTAGTGATGGTTAGGGTTAGATAGGTAAGGTTTGTGTCCAATGACATTTCCAAATTTCTAAAATTCAAATCTCCCATTCTTACTTCTGTACATATTACTCGAGGAGTGGAAGATTATGTTGGTTGATTTGTAGTACATTTGGTTTTTAGGTTTTGGTATTTAGTACAGTTGATTTTTAGTACAGTTGGTTTTTAGTACCGTTGATACCTTCTTCAAGATTATGTATTACCAAACATTTGTCAATCATCAAGTTTGTAGAAAAGCTTCTTCTTCCGTGATTTCTAGTATAATATGTCGTCATAATACTGTTTTCTTGGTCTTGATATTCGTACGTCAGAGATACTTATTATTTAACTCATCTCTATGCTCGAACGTTGTCATTACGGACGTGTCTGGCATGAAACTATAACTGCAATCAAACCTTTCGCTGAGTAAAATACTAATTCACGATCAGAACAAAGCGTGGAGAAGAATAAATGAATAAATACACTAACAGGATTTCCTATTGAATATGGTTGGACAATGTGCGTATTCTCATACTGCTTATTCTTACACTGCCTACCCTACTTGTACACCCTTTTTGTCTCACACTGCCTACGAAGACGTGTCCCCAACAATTCCCCCATTTGGCATCCCAGTTTAGTCTTTAGCTCGAGGGGTCAACAACTCCTGAAAACCGGTGTACACTTGCCATGAAATCCCACTGAAATCCCCTTGAAATCACTTGAAATCCCCTTGAAATCCCCTTGAAATCACTTGAAATCCCATTGAAATCACTTAAAATCACTTGAAATCACTTGAAATCCCCTTGAAATCTCTTGAAATCCCTTGAAATCTCTTGAAATCTCTTGAAATCCCCTGAAATCTCTTGAAATCTCTGAAATCACCTGAAATCAGGTGTACACCAAATTTGCGAGTTGTAAGCCCCTCGCTTTAACTGTTATATTGTCGTAGAAGTTACTATTCCGGTAAATTGGTTGGAGCCCTGAAAAGCTTCAAGGTTAGGGTTGATTGGGTTGTGTTTCAGTATTCTTCAATGTTTCTCCCTTGTATTCTGCTCAGGTTTAGTTGTAAAAGGCTTTCACTGCAATATCTTCAAAACAGAAGTTAAATTTTTCTGTTTATTTTATCAGATTTTCATGTGTTAATTAGATTTGTCCTACTGAGGCCCGGTATTACGAAGATTAGCTTGTTATTACCCTTGGTTACCAATGTTATTTTTGTACTGCAATTGATTAACTAGGAAAACGCCTTATATGCGTTGTGAGATGAGCTTAGAAGTATGGAAATGTAGAATTAAGAATATTTGGTCGGCTCAATGTACATATACAGGCCACGGATCACTTCAAAGGTTTAAAAACCGCGGCTGTCTGTTGGTATATGGACCTTGGTTTCCAAACAATTAAACCAGTGCCTTCTTCATATCCATCACAGATTTTAAACGTTTTAATTTATTGGTGACACTTGTTGCTCACATTTAATAGTTTCTTAATTGCTTTCTTAATTGCTTTTATTGATGTGTAAAAAAGTACATTAAAAATGAGTTTTCTTCGTTGTTTCACATCCGATTGTTCCATAAGTCGCTTAAAATGTGTATTAAAGTTCTTCCCACACTCAGTATAAATTTGAGAGCTTTTGGAAAAAATAAAATTCCAAGTATTTCTCCCCTGGCCTATTCTTATGGGGAATTTCCATACTTTCCGATTTTTTCTGGAAAATCCGTTTGACCGATTTTTCTGAATAACAATCCCAACCTATTCTGGTATAACACCAATTTGTAAAAAAAGTTTCGAGTTGATTGAAACTTTTTCTGATGCCGCGTACAAAATTACACACAAAAAAAAAAAAAAAAAAAAAAAAACATAAAAACCAAGCCCAAAATTTTCGGTATATGGAATGAAAATCTTCGCTACGCTCATCTAATTAGATGAGCGTAGCGAAGATTTTCATTCCATATACCGAAAAATTTTGGGCTTGGTTTTTATGTTTTTTTTTTTTTTTTTTTTTTTGTGTGTAATTTTGTACGCGGCATACAGGTCAGGAAAAAGTTTCAATCAACTCGAAACTTTTTTTACAAATTGGTGTTATACCAGAATAGGTTGGGATTGTTTTTCAGAAAAATCGGTCGGACGGTTTTTCCGGAAAAAAATTGGAAAGTATGGAAATTCCCCATAAGAATAGGCCAGGGGAGAAATACTTGGATTTTTTTTTTTCAAAAGCACTCAAATTTATACTGTTTATGGGAAGAACTATCATACACATTTTAAGCGACTTATGGAACAATCGGATGTGAAATAACGAAGAAAACGCATTTTTAATGTACTTTTTTACACATCAATGAAAGCAATTAGGAAAGCAATTAAGAAACTATTAAATGTGAGCAACAAGTGTCACCAATAAATTAAAACGTTTAAAATCTGTGATGGATATGAAGAAGGCACTGGTATAATTGTTTGGAAACCAAGGTTTATATACCAACAGACAGCCGCAGTTCTTAAACCTTTGAAGTGATCCACGGCCTATATATGTACATTGAGCTGACCAAATGTTCTTAATTCTACATTCCATACTTCTAAGCTCATCTCACAACGCATATAAGGCGTTTTCCTAGTAATGGGAATATGGGCTCTGAGAAAACAATGTGATTTGAAAGAGGTGAGATATTCAAGTGTTGCATGATTCACCAATGGCTGTGAGGGAAATAGTGAATGAATCGAGAATGTTATTTACGTTGTGGGGTGTCTGTAGGAAGCGTATACAATGTGAATTGTCCACTACTAGGAAAACGCCTTATATGCGTTGTGAGATGAGCTTAGAAGTATGGAAATGTAGAATTAAGAACATTTTGTCAGCTCAATGTACATATACAGGCCATGGATCACTTCAAAAGTTCAAAAACCACGGCTGCCTGTTGGTATATGGACCTTGGTTTCCAAACAATTAAACCAGTGCCTTCTTCATATCCATCACAGATTCTAAACGTTTTAATTTATTGGTGACACTTGTTGCTCACATTTAATAGTTTCTTAATTGCTTTTCTTAATTGCTTTTATTGATGTGTAAAAAAGTACATTAAAAATGAGTTTTCTTCGTTGTTTCACATCCGATTGTTCCATAAGTCGCTTAAAATGTGTATGATAGTTCTTTCCACACTCAGTATAAATTTGAGAGCTTTTGAAAAAAATAAAATTCCAAGTATTTCTCCCCTGGCCTATTCTTATGGGGAATTTCCATACTTTCCGATTTTTTTCCGGAAAATCCGTTTGACCGATTTTCTGAAAAACAATCCCAACCTATTCTGGTATAACACCAATTTGTAAAAAAAGTTTCGAGTTGATTGAAACTTTTTCCTGACCTGTATGCCGCGTACAAAATTACACAAAAAAAAAAAAAAAAAAAAAAAAAAAAAAAAAAAAAAACATAAAAACCAAGCCCAAAATTTTCGGTATATGGAATGAAAATCTTCGCTACGCTCATCTAATAAGATAAAATATGAGTGAACTGGGATGCCAAGTGGGGGAAGTTAGGGAACGACTTCGCGGGTAATGTGAGCCAAAGAGGATGTACAGGTAGCGTACGATGGCGTAGGCAGTGTAAGAATGAGCAGTATGAGACTCAACCGGACAATGTGCGTAGACTAATAGCTCACCACGCCCCTCATTTACCAGTAATTATAGCAATGCATAGGAATGTCTAGGAATAAATCAGTTGCAATCATTATTATTGGCAAAGCGACCGATTGCTCAGCATTGTATATGCGAAATCAGAAGGTCGTCTATACCAACATAACAAACACAAATATCTCGGTTATTTTGTTTTGATATTTTTAGAAGGTAATACATTTTCAGAAGGGTGGATTACGATGAGAGACGCAATTGCATTTTGATGATTGATGATTGTTTGCTTAACGAGCCCACCAACAGCCAGGTTATTTGGGGTTGTGATGAGCTGTTGATTATGAAACGATGATGAGTGAAACGACGTTTACAAAAACATATGCCTTATGCGGGACTCGAACCCACGCCAGACGGTGACTTCAGTTACTGGACCCAATTACTGCGACTGCCACTTAAAATAACGTATAAGGCCTGGCTAGCTCCAAGAGACCTGTTTATTCACTGGTAGAGCTAAGTACCATGATAACATGTCCGGTATTTGTGTTTTTCTATTGTTTTCAAAATCCTAGCACTGCTCCCAAGCTAGGCTAAAAATGGGTCACATTTTTGCGTTCTAGGACACCGAGACTTTTTTATTATCATGTATTGACATAAAATTTAGTTCTCCTAGAGAAAATTATCCAATCAGAATCCTCAGTCTCCTGAAGCTAGCCAGGCCTAGGACATTATTTTAAGTGGTAGTCGTAATGGGTCCTGAAGCTGTGCCTTAAGCGACTGCAGAGCTACCGACGGTGGCTGATTGCATCTTGAAAAAGATTTATATACTTGTATATGTAAAGAGGATATCTATATTGTTACAAAAAGGTTTCCATAATTATTTTGCTGGTAGACAAAATTCTGCTTTCCTAACTTACGGTACCAACGTGAAGTATATTCTAGCCCATGAATAGGTGTTTCATCGTCTATCAATTATCTGATTGGAAAAAAATCGGTAGTTACATCTAATTGTATAGAAAATATACTACATAAGTGTAAATATTCAACTATTTTGAAAGATGTAAGTGCGTCTCGTATAATGAGAAGATTGTAAACTGTACTAAAAATCAACTGTACTCAAATGAACTGTACTAAAAACCAACTCACCTAAAAACCAACTGACCTAAACTTCTATTTTGAACAATATGAATAGAAGTAGAATTGAGGGGTTTAACTCCTCCCATTCACAAATTGTTACCACCCATCAAATGTCCTATAGGCTCTAGTGATGATTAGGGTTAGGTGGGTAAGGTTTTTATCCAATGACATTTCTGAAGGAGAGGATAAAAAATCTCTCATTTTGACTTCTGTACAGATTGATCAAGAAGTAGAAGTTCACGTCAGTTGGTTTTTAGCTCAGTTAGTTTTTAGAACAGTTGTTTTTTAGTATCTTTGGTACCTCCTCGGTTTCATAATGAACTACGTTCTGACACATTCCTGAATTTAATCACACCTACACAAATAATAATCCATATTATATTCTTTTGAGTTATGTTCGTGCATGACCTTCTCCTGTCGTAGATATGTCTACTCTTTTGATGGATAATATTTTATTCATACTTCGGATAAACACGTTATATGGAAAAGTACGATAATATCAGTAAAACATTGTCAATCCAAGACGTGCTTGCGTGATCGGTTGTCAATAGATGGTATCATTTACTCCCCTCATTACAAGGACAATCTTACCACCACAAGGAAGAAAAATTATTATATTGTAGCTCATTCAACATAGTACAAATAGTAATTAGAATCAATCTCATTATAATGATCTATTAAATCATATGTGTTGAGAGAGAGGAACCTTGGAATATTTTTTTTTATTGAAATCTATCTCATTATTCATTTCGATTCCTCATCGACGTCTTCGAACAATGCATGTTGGGCTGATCCAACATGTTGGACATCTTCGAACATCTTCGAACAATGCATATTGCATGTTATCCAACATGTTGGACGTGTGGGCTCATGTTGGAGTGCCAACCTTTCAAAAATGTTCGCTGAAGGTAGTGCATGCTTGTATAAAAGTGGAGAAATTCATATTCACTGTTTTTTTCTCTGTTCACAAACCAGTGTCATTGAATGAAAAATATATCAACTCCAAGATAATTTCATGCTCTCTAATTGATACAACATTCTATTTTCTGAATTCGATCAGTTTTAAGATAATACTTTGATGAATTTCATCACACTCTTGGTATTTTTTTTACATACCGGTAGGCCTTTAGAAATTAGAACTGAGATATTTTCACAAAAATGGAATGTCATATACAGATTAAAGAGCATAAAATTATCTTGGAGTTGATATAGTTTTCATATTCAACGACACTGGTCCCGTATACCCCCGTATAACCTATACTACCCCCGTATAACCTAGCTGTTGGTGGGGTCGTTAAGCAACAACGATACTGGTTCGTGAACATGGAAAAGAGTGAAGATGAAGTTCTCAACTTTCATAAGCACCGTGCATGCACCCACTTGAATTATTTACTGTTGAAAATGTACAAATGCAACTCAAATAAAAATATTTTTCTATTTCTCTTTCCAGTTCTGTTGGCAGTAGCAATCCCCAACCTCGAGCTGTTCATCTCGCTATTCGGCGCCCTTTGTCTATCCGCACTTGGCATCGCTATTCCCGCGATCATCCAGACGTCGACGTTGTGGTATTCGCACGACGACGATGTCTCCTTCTACATGATGATCTTCAAGAACCTCGCTCTGTTCATCTTCGCCATCATCGGTCTCATCGTCGGCACTTACACGAGCTTGCACGAAATCATCGCCACTTTCACGTAGGTCGAGCACGCTGTACACGAGGTCGATGCCACGTTCACGTAGGTCAAGCACGTTGTAGACCAGATCACTGTTCACGGACGTCAAGGACGATCTACACGAGATTACCGTCACGTTCACGTTGGCCAATCACGTTGTACACAAGATCATCGTCACGTTCACGTAGTTCAAGCACGACGTACACGAAGTGACACAATATTTTCGTGATCATCACGTAGGTCTAGCACGATAAACACTGGATTGTCGTGTCCTTCAAGTAGGATAGACACGACTTCATCGAGCTGACACGAGATTGTCGTCACGTTCACGTACATCAAGCACGTTGTGGACGAGATCACTGTCACGTTCACGTAGTTCAAGCACGACGTACACGAGATCATTGCCACGTTCACGTACTTCAAGCACGTTGAAGATTAGATCACTGTCAAGGTCACGTAGGTAAAGCACGACGTACATGAAACTGTCGTGTCTTTCACGTGGGCTAGACACGACTTCAACGAGTTGACACGAGATCATCGTCACGTTCAAGTAGGTCAAGCACGACGTACACGAGATCACTGTCATGTTCACGTTCACGTTGGTCGACCTACTCGAGATTACACGATATTTTCGTGACTTTCACGTGGATCAAGCACGATGTACACGAGATTGTCGTGTCTTTCACGTGGACACGACTTCAACGAGCTGTCACGAGATTATCGTCACGTTCAAGTAGGTCAAGTTCGACGTACACGAGATCACTGTCATGTTCACGTTCACGTTGGTCTTGCTCGACCTACTCGAGATTACACGATATTTTCGTGACTTTCACGTAGGTCAAGCACGCATACACGAGATTACACGATATTTTCGTGACTTTCACGTAGGTCAAGCACGCATACACGAGATTACACGATATTTTCGTGACTCTCACGTAGGTCAAGCACGCATACACGAGATTACACGATATTTTCGTGACTTTCACGTAGGTCAAGCACGCATACACGAGATAAGACGATATTTTCGTGACTCTCACGTAGGTCGGACGTGACTTACACGAACTTATATAATATACTGTATGATAATAGCGTCCACGTAGGTCAGTAGGTGCGACAATTTGGTCATTAGTACACGCCGATCAATCGTTAAGTTTGATAAAGATTTAAAATACAGTTTTAATTGATGTTTATTTTAAGTATTACGAGAGTTTATAGGTTTAGAATATCAAATGTTCAACGTTTCATTTTTTTTTCTTCAAACTACCAAAAATGTATATAGGCCTATAGACCCTATGTCAATTGTAGTACCTCACAAATTGTGAAAATATAGAAAATCGTATGTAAATGTAGGCAAATATATTTGAATTCTTTTCTTACAGGTATATTATATAATATTATATAATTAGAAAATTAGAATAGTGTACAAATTCAGGGATCACATTTAATTAATACCGAATGGTATTCACAACTTGATTGATTAATTTACCATCAACTGTAGCTTAATTGTATAATTCTTGAGAGAAGACAAGCTTCCGATTCGATGGCGGTGAGTGACGACCCCACCAAGAGCTAGTTTATATGGGTTTCGAGTCGAATTTTATAATGTGCTTGGTCGTATATATATGCAATCACGCGCTGATTTCAGTAAAGATTATTATCTATTGGCGTTTGTCTAGTTTTTACTCTAGTAACTTAATTGAAAAGAAACCAATTTCACATTTTAAGAACCTATCTATGAGACTTCAAGCGGTCTTAACAATTACGAAGGTTTCCTCTTTTTCAAGAATTTTCATATAGCTTTATATTAATTGATAGTTTGTGCTACTGTCTGTATAGGCTACTGCTGAGTGCTACATCGGTGACTATATTTTTAAGTATTTTACTGTAATATTCGAAGGTCAGTCTTCTGAGAGGCTTCTGAGAGGTCTTCTGAGAGGCTCGATAGCCTATCAGAATGCTGTCCTCATTCTATAGGTTCAGTTCATGTGATATAAAATCATATCAAAAGTAGGCATTGCATAATATAATTGAAATATTTTATGAAAAGAAAATATTGCGTATATCTATTTTCTGTTGGCCTAATGAGTAGTACATATCTTTTCAGTACTTGTTTACAATAGTCATTGCTACGTTTTTGCTATTGAATATCATACATTATGTGCTTTAATAGTTACTGTTTCTCTCTTTTCCAAAAAGACTGAAATTGTAGAATATGTAATATTATCTAGGTACTGGAAATGATGAGTGATTTCTAAAAATATTATACCAAATATTTTTATAGGCCCTAGATGTGTAGGGTGGAATGTATAATAGTTCAAAATTTGTTGACGCATTTCAAATGTGTAACATGTCTAAAGTTAGTATAGAAGTAAAATTTTGTAATTACAAGCTGTAAATAGAATTATTATTGTGATCATTGAATCGAGATATGTGGGATATTTTAGCCATGTCATAAAAGATACGTCTCGACCGGAAATCGAACCCGGGACCTTCAGATTGCCGGTCCGCTGGTAGCTCAGTGGGAGATGCAATCTGAAGGTTCCGGGTTCGATTCCCGGTTGAGACGTATCTTTCATAACATACCTAAAATATACTACAGAATTATTATTATTTTGTATAGGCAATTTAACATAATTTGATATGTGAATTGATATTTTTATTATGCTTATTACAATACTAGAATGTGTAAAACTTATTTTTTGTGTTGAATTGGTTCTAAATAGAGAACTTCTCTTGTAATTTATATAAGTTTGATGTAACAGAGTTTCACACCAAAGAAGTAATACGTAATTGATGCGTTTGTAAAATGGATAGATTGATAGGTCAAGGTGGTGCATTCACTGTGCTGGAAGAATTCATGTTTACCATTTTTTCCATATTGGCGAACCAGTGTAATTGAATAGAAAATACATCAAATCAAGATAAATGTATGATCTTTGATCAGGATGGCATTTCTATAATTGTGAATTCAATCAGTTTTAAGATGATACGTCAATGAATATCAAGAAAGTGATTATATTTACAGTCGTATCATCTTAAAACTAATTGAATTCACAAAAATATAAAGTTATATTAATTGAAGAGCATACAATCACCTTGGAGATGATATATATGTTTCATCAAATTACAGTTATCCGTGAAAATAGAGAAAAAAATCTCCAGCACCGTGATTGCACCCCCTTGAAAGGTTGCAAATAACGCAATGCATTTTTATATCAAAGCATTTGTGCATCGTTTTTCAAAAACGTTGAGTGCATTACTGTTTTGTGACCCGTTAATTTGCAAGTTTATTGTTGGGTATTCTCCTTCACTTGATATAATAAGAGTCGGTATAATAAAACGAAAACAAGAAAATTATGTGATTGTCCCAAAAAAAAAAATACTTGACTCATCCTATACATAATTCTCTTTTTTAATGAAAGTTTTCATTTGGTTTTTCTTTGATCAATACCTATTTAATGGAAACAAATAATGAATTGATATTTTGTATCCATTCAGTGCTATTGCACACAGTTCTTTCAAGATAGTTTATACTCGAAATAAAACCTCATAATACTAATTCTAAATGAAACACGGATGGAATATTTTTCTTTCCAAATTGGAACGGAGTTTATCCAGCCATGCGGTTGGTTTTTGTTGCAATTAGTTATTCGACGAATAACTGTTTGTTAGGCTTGATGTTACTGGTCCTAAATGAATGAGTGAATTGAGAGTCGATATTATTTCTACCATTTGTTGTGTTGTGTACAAATAATTGTATCTGATGTAATATTTTATACCCATACCAGAGATGGGTTTGTATCTTATAGTGTCTTATATTAAAATGCTATAAGAAAAAAGTGTTGTTTCGAGTAATTTTGATTTTCTCCTGTAACCTGGGTTGAGCTCAACTGTGGGAAACGCCAATGAGTAAGATGATTAAGATGAGTGAGATATTTAAATAAAATGAAATAGACTTGATTGTACCAACGAAAGAACAAGGTCGTCTGAAGGTCGTCTGGATAATTATAGAACCCAATTACTGATTACATGATGTTACTCTGAGATTGCATGAACGCTTCTGTATGATTTCTCTAGTCTACAGAGAGGATTTTGACCAAAAACCTATGTGAAAATGGATGATGGCAGGAATCGGACAGTACAGAGACTCTATATCCACTCTCATATAACATTTATCGGCCTTTTCACACCATTTATCAGCAGGTGTCTATCATCGACTATTTTCCCGCGATTAATTCGAACGAAATGAATCTAGCCGCCCCCTTGGAGAAGTCAACTATCGCTAGCGGTAGTAACTGAAGTCACCGTTGGGCGTGGGTTCGAGTCCCGCATAAGGCATGGGTTTTTGAACATCCTTCCACCTATTATCACTACATCGTATCATTATCACCCGCTCATTCGTACCCCCGTATAACCCAGCTGTTGGTGGGGTCGTTAAGCAACATGAAAAGAATAACGAATTGTAGAACAAAATGTAGGCCCATTTACGGTATTGTGAACTTGTAATTATATATCGATTAAAATCCGCAATTTTCAAGAAACACAATCTTAATTATCGGTCCACCTTGGTAACTGACCCTCGTACATCTGACCCTCGTGACCCTCGTGACCCTCGTGACCGGCACATGTAGCGCAGTGGTTAACGCGCTCGCTAAATGTGATCCGGGAGGCGAGGAGAATTTTGAACCCAGTTATACATCCCCGCCACCGACCATCTTTACAGGGTTTTCTTGTGATTTCCCTCTGGTCTAGGCTGATGCCGGGATGGTTCCTACAATATAGGCCACGACCGCTTCTTTTCCACTATCCTTCCCATTACCCAAGAAACCTTCATCTCATTAACCATTCATCCGACGCCAATAGATCTGCACTATCATTACAGTACGTCCTTAAACCCATTAGGGGCTGTCCATAAATGATGTCACACAATTTTAGGGTATATCGAACCCCCCCCCCCCCCTTGTCCGAGTTGGTCACAGAGATGATGACCCCCCCCCTTTAATGATGTCACAATCCAGCCAATATTTACCTCCCCCTCATGAAATTATTCATGCGAATTCGGAAAAACTGGGATTGGGATATTGAAATCTAAGTTTTCCTCGATTTTTTAGTCCCCTAAATCCCCTAAAAACCACCTAACCCTAAATTCTGCATTAAAAGATAATTTCAACTTATATGGCGTCAGCTTATTTTCCTGAAAATTGCAAGAAACGAATAATATGTAGTGCAAATGTGGATGTCACATTAGTGTATACCCCCCCCCCCCCCTTGTCACACATTGTCACATGGTTGATGACCCCCCCCCCCCCCCGAAATGTGGACGTCATTTATGGACAGCCCATTATGAATAAATTTAAAGAATGACCCTCGTCCTCTACAGATACACGCCACTGTGTACATGTAATATGGATCACATATGTACACACGAGCACGTATCGAGGAATTGAGATCGCGGTTCTATTCATAGATAGAGACAGAATGCTCTTCTATCTGGCTGAAAACCAACTTGGTCACGTGACATCCCAAATAAGACTTCATCATCTCCGAGTTGAGTGTCATTGGCTGCTTGCTTTGTTTACTTTGTTTACTACTGTGTGGCGATATAGTAAACATATGTGTTACAGTTATGTGACTGAGAAAGAGATTGTAACGTAATTATAATGAGAGGTCAAGATCTGGAACTATTAATTGAAGTTTGATATATCAGTATTAAATATGAATAATTATCTATAATGTTCTGAATTAAAAACAATGAACTTTGACATTAGAACTGCGCTGTCTTTGACCATATTTATTCGAAGTGTTCAAGTTCCCAATTTGTCTTTAGACCTATAATAGATTATTTATAGGTATACATTTTATCCACGAATAACGAAAGATATATATATATATATATATATATATATATATATATATATATATATATACACTTTATCCACGAAGGAAGAAGGCGCGAGCTATCCGCGCGTTAGTGGTGTGGGATAGCGGGAACGGCCGCTCGGAACATTCTCCTTTCGTAGATGACTATAAATAATTGTTTTGTGATATATCTGGAAACACCATTATTTGTGTCGATAGGATGAGTAAACGTACACACTTCGATGTCTCCCATTCTTATAGGCCTTCTTAATTGAGAAGATTTTTTTATGTTGCTTAACGACTCCACCAACAGCTAGGTTATACGGGGGTGCGAATGAGCGGGTGATAATGAAACGATGAAGTGATGATAGGTGAAAGGACGTTTACTAAAACCCATGCCTTATGCGGGACTCGAACCCACGCCCAACGGTGACTTCAGTTACTACCGCTGGCAATAATTGACTTGGCCACCGGGGCTATTTTTGAAATAAATTCAGAGAAAAGTTGGGGAAAAAGACAAAAAAGAAGATCCAGATTACAAGAAGATTAATGATCGATGTTCTTCCCATTGCGAAGGTTTGAATTGTACGCCATCTTTGCATCATTTGCCCAAGATGTATTTTTCCTCAAGGGTTTAAGCGCTGTGTTCTTTTAATGCGTATTTTTGAAATTTCTAAAATTTATTAAAAAAAAGGTTACCACCCGATAATGCCACAAAACTGTACAGATCTAAGTTAGATGAGGAACCATAATTTAAAAAAAATGAAGTTGATAGCTTTATGTAGCCATTTGACCTGTGGAGAACCGACAAAAAACACGAGAAAAAAATATATATAAAAAAAATAACATGAAAACGTACTCCAATTTCTTTCAGTACGCCGAATTGAATCCTCGCTAAAGCTCGTCTAATATTGCTCAATGTACATATACAGGCCATGGATCACTTCAAAGGTTTAAAAACCGCGGCTGTCTGTTGGTATAAGGACCTTGGTTTCCCAACAATGGTACCAGTGCCTTCTTGATATCCATCACAGATTTTAATCGTTCTAATTCATTGGTGACACTTGTTGCTCACATTTAATAGTTCCTTAATTGCTTTCTTAATTGCTTTTATTGATGTGTGAAAAAGTACATTAAAAATGCGTTTTCTTCGGTATTTCACATCCGATTGTTCCATAAATCGCTTAAAATATGTATTTTAGTTTCATCCTCATTCAGTATAAATTTGACAGATTTTGGAAAATTTTGGTTTCCCAAGTATTTCTCCCCGGGCCTATTCTTATGGTGGTATTTCTCAAAAATGGTTCAACCAATTTGACCCCAAAACAGCTATACACTTATAATTTGGATGAGTCTGCGTATACAGAAAAAGTTTCATGTCGATCAGTCAAACTCAACGACCTGTGAAGTGTTCGAAAACAAACAAACAAACAAACAAACAAACAAATGAATAACACACAGACAAAGCTCCATAAGTGTGGGATGGATGTCTTCGGTATTGTTCATCCAACTAAAAATAAGTTTTGATTTGGTCATTACCACAGAATTGTTCAACCAGTAAACGATTCGAATAAATCATTTTTCGATCCTTTTTATTTATCATCATTTAGGTTCATATTTTTATTATTATTAATTACTTTCAACTTTGAATTAAACAAATTCGGAAGTTGAAGACTGGCAGTCATGCATATCTAATATTAGGTATAACAAAAAAACAATGAGTGAACGTCAACCCGAAGAACCTGAAAAACAACAACAAAATTAAAAACAAATACTGTTTATAATTTTGCTTATATCATTTGGGTTCATTCATTTTCAAGTTACTATATCTGTAAAATCGGCTCTCATCAAATTTCACACTAAAAAACCACACCCGTATTGATTTTCATACAAAATGATTATAGATCAGGTGAGAATCTACGATAATCAAGTTAGTTATATCAAAACTTCGAAGCTTGTCCATTAAAGGTCCATCCGGCTTAAAGATCGCAATATCTATCCTTCTCAAATTCCATTTAAAAAATTTGCATATCTTTTGCAAATATATATCCTTTACAAATTCCATTTAAATAATTTGCATATCTTTAATATTCGTTGGGCGACCTTTAGCGAGCCCCTGTCATGTTTTTGTGAGCGTAACCGAACGATTTAGAATATCCATGCGTACAACGTGTCACAAATATGTTATAATAGTTTACTTAATAAGCTTAATGATGTCCTCTAACGGGCTGTGAATCCCCGTAGAGAACCACTTCCAAACATTTCAAACGTTCTGACTTTTTACTAACCAACAATTAACTATGAATGATGGTAATTATCACAAACTGTGTAACATATAAATGAAGGTATTTGGAAGTCATTTCCCACCTTATTCCTTTAAGAGTGTATGTGAGTTGATTTAGACCCAGTTTTACGAATTGATGGTTAGTGGGTTGATAAATAGTTAGAGGGTTAACTTGTTATCACCCTTGGGTGCATATGTTATTTTTGTGGCTAATTAACTGATGGTTATCGTAGACATTTGTTAAACTGTTTTTTAGTGAAATATCACTTTCTTGTGATTACTTCAGGAAGATATGGAGATCGTAGTTTCGAAATACCAGGCGAAACCTAGGGCTATATATTTCCAATGCTCGCTTCCAAGAAGGAATAAATTGAGCCGCCCCGGTGGCCAAGTCAACTATCGCTAGCGGTAGTAACTGATAGTCACTGTTGGGCGTGGGTTCGAGTCCCGCATGAGGCATGGGTTTTTGTAAACGTCCTTTCACCTATCATCACTTCTTGTTTCATTAACATCCACTTATTCGTACCCCTGTATAACCTAGCTGTTGGTGGGGTCGTTAAGCAACATTGAAAAAAAAAAGATCAAAACAAATAAAAAAATATCATTTTAATGGTTCTACATCGGTTGTGTTTCGAAGGTCAATAATCTTTCAGTATCAGATTTTGATCAAAAATGTAAAACTACATGTTTTTCAAAATTATATTTGAATCTCCATGTAGTGAGTTTCACTTTATAGTTAACGAATAGAAGTTTCAACTAATTTTCAGTTAGTATAGATGAACTTCTTCCTGGATAGAATTTGTTCAGTGTGATCACTGTAAAATTATTCGACTTTTATTCTAACATTTTCACACACTGGTGTACCCGCAGCGCTAAATTACGCTCTCCAGTAGGCCTGTAGACGATTAGAGTCTTGTATAGGCTATATTGAAAATATCTATTCTCATCTGATAAGTCATTGAGTTTAGGATCACCCAAACTTCATGATCTACCGTCATCTACACGATTGCATGCACGTCCCAAAACACATGATTTCTTTTTCTGTATCGATGTGAAAATCATACAATATAAGTTAGTTGTTGTACGTACACAATTAAGATATAGAGAATTTCAAATTCGTTGATTGAAAATTCTATATCTCCTACCATCCAAAGGCTAACGACAAATGAAATGACAAATGACAAATTCCGTTCGATATAAAAATTGCACACGATACAGAATCGTTGGAATAGAATTGATCGGAACATATCGAGATTTTAAATCGATACAGAATTATGGAAAACGAGTTACGGTTATGATTATTGTTTGCTTAACGACCCCACCAACAGCTAGGTTGTACGGGGATACGAATGAGCAGGTGATTATGTAACTATGAAGTGATGATAAGTGAAAGGACGTTTACAAAAACCCATGCCTTATGCGGGACTCGAACCCACGCCCAAGAGTGACTTCAGTTTCTGAAGCGATGCCTCAGCTGACTAAGCTAAAAAAAAAAAAAAAATAAGGATTAAAATTCTTCAAAATGGCGTCTTTTAAAACAAACCTGACACGGTCGCGATCATTCTGATAGTTTTATTCGTGGTTACCCTCTGTCCTTCAGGTCAATCCTCAACAACAGGTCACGACCGACTCCTTCCAAGAAACACCTGATGAATTAACCTCTCATCTCATATGACACTCACTGACGCCAAAAGATCTCAGTCATCACTCATCAGTCTGTACTGGTAAGTCATCAGTACAGTGCGTCGTTAAACCCTGCGTCGTTGAACCCAATATAAATACATACGAGTATAAAAATTATTTTTCTCACTCAGTACGAAATTATTGGCAGCAGCATATTATTCAATTCATTTACACTTTCCCAAAATCGATATAAAATCTAATAATTGAATATCCTCTCAGTTTTATATCGAATTTTTGTCTGTGTGTTTAGTATGTAGTCATGAGAGAGAATAAAAATTTGTTCGAATTGAATTGAATTGAATTTTATATCGAATCAAAGTTTCGAATAATGAAACCGATCGAGAATATCGAATATCGCCAAATTTTGCAAATTCGATCAGCCACGACCGTATTCGATCAGCCACGTTGAAACGACGAATAAAATTAAACATACAGGAACTATAAAATGAGAAGAAAAAAATCGAAACAAAATTATCAATTTAAAAATACAAGAACAGAGAAAAAGAGGGATGAAAGAAGATTCCAAGAAGAAAAAGAAGATCAAGATAATAAGATGTTAAAAGACTTGGTGTCTCCACTGTGAATGTTTGAATGGTTTTCTAACCCTGAAATCACTACCTTATCTGAGATTTGATTGTCAAATGAGTTATCATATTGGAATTATTCTTTGGGGTGGTAAGATCGCCCTTGTGGTCCCGTTCAACGATCTCATTTTCCATCCATAGCCTCAATAGGGGAACAATGATTTTGTATCAAGTTTCGATGTTATTAAAACAGATATCGAGTTGCATGCAACTGCAACTCTGAGATGAACTGTTATTTTACTAACCAGTAATAGAATTGGAAAGGGATCACGAAGAAGTACAAGAGGAGGGGAAAGAATGGAAGTGGAAAAAGTGGATAGAGAAGTAGGTAAATATGGATTCATTCGAAGAACGGGAATGGAATGAATTGGAAGAAGATATAAAGAATATAACGAAGATCGGTGATTTAAGAAGAGAGCTAAGAAAAAATAACAAAGTATAATTTTATTGAGTATGTTTGATTGTAATTTCACGAGAGTAATCATTACCACCTGTTTCAAGAACAATCTGTAATGAGTGAATAAAAATAACCTAACTAACTAACTATCTAATGGTTTTCGTTTATGTAACGGTTTAACGTATTTTCCAACTAGATTTTCCAAAAGTTTCTAGGATTATTCCAACCTTTTTTTCCATTTAGAATTTTTAATATAATATTTTAGCCCTGATAAATCAATAAATAATCAAATATTTGTTGAATTTTCGTGGGTGGATTCCCCTTAAGATTTGTTTGTCAAATGAGTTGTCCTATTTCAATTATTCTTCGGGGTGGTAAGATCACCCTTGTGGTGCCCCGTTCAAACGATCTCATCTCAGCCTTAATTGGGAAACAATGATTTTGTATCAAAATCCGACGTTATTGGAAAAAATCGAGTTGTTAGACGAGCTTTAACGAGGATTCAATTTGACATACGGAAAAAATTGGTGTTCGTTTATATGTTTTTTTTTCCTTTTTTTTTTCATGTTTTTTAGTCAGTTCTCCACAGGTCAAACGGCTACAGCTATCGGCTTCAAACTTTTTTTCAATATGATTCCTCATCTAACTTAGATCTGTATAGTTGTGTGGCATTATCGGGTGGTAACCTTTTTTTCATGAATTTTAGAAATTTCCAAAATATCCATTAGAATAACATAGCGGAAAAAAAGAAAATATTTTCATTTTTCAAAAAAATGAAATTCTGCATGAAGGTAAATTACATTTTGATACACATTTCTCAAAATTTTCAGTTTAATCGGGTCAACCATTTTGAAGAAAAAACATAAAATGTGCTTAATTGGTACCACTCGAAGCAGTTTTTACCCATTTTTACTCATACTATTCGCTCGTCTAACAACTCATATAAGGCGTTTTCCTAGTATAAAACTGCAACTCTAAAATGAACTATTATTTGATTAACCTCCTCCCATGTGCTCTTAACTAGTTGCAAGCATGTAGCCGGGCTCGGTTGACGGCGTCCTCCTCCTCGATCACGTGACCAGGGTGATTGCGTGTGATTGAGCCGAAGCGTGGACACCAGTAATGCAACCTAGTCAGTAGCAATCCGGTTTGCCAACTTAGCGGTATCGTGTTGCAAATATTCACAGGTCGCCATACTAGAACACTAATTCAATACGAAACATCGCGAATAGTTGGTAGAAAAATTATAATTTTATTATTTTGTGTGACGTTATTGTTTTGAAGATCGTAAGTGAATAATTGGGAAGTGTTGAAGTCTAATTGATAGCGCATTTGCTGATTCATTGGCGTCAAGGTGGGTGATTATAAATTATTTATTATATTTTTTCAGATACATTGAGTGGATTTGATAAATTGAATTGAGTGATAACTTTAGAAGACTACTTGAAAAGGTAATTTTTGTAATTTCGTGTCAATATCCTAATTGATGAAGTAAATCCGTGGAAGTAATTGCCTTGAAATTGAAATTTATTTAGTGATTCCTGTATCTGGGTCAGTTCATTACAGCTGTCATCTGCTGGCTTGGTTGGATTAGAAGGTCATTCTATTAATTAGGCGAATATACAATAACTTTTGAATTGGTATTCTATGGAGACTGACCTTGCATTTTTGTTTGCACATTTTTTTTTTTTTTTTTGAAGTGTGGAAAGTATAGGGGTATCATTGGCGAATATACAATGATTTTTAAATTGGTATTCTATGGAGCCAGACCTTGCATTTTTGTTTGCACATTTTTTTTTTTTTTTTTTTTCTCGAGGTGTGGAAAGTATAGGGGTATCATTTGTTCGAACACATTCATAATATTCTGGGTTTAGGAATTATTTTCAGTTACAGTTTCAGTTTCATATAGGCTTGGGCTTGCTATGCCTAAACGTATTATAATGAATAATGATATGTACCCTTATCTCAGGATAGCTTCGACCAAATTTGTTCCAAATTACACAGAGGATTCATACATGTATTATACAAATTTATTGCAAGGATATGAATGATTGGAAAAAACATCAGAGTTTTAAAAATATATGAAACCAATAAAATGTCATAATACTGAAAATTTGCTATTGAAAAAAAAAATCTGAATAATCTTTCCATTTGGAATCAGTTCCATCTCAAGTCATTGAATAGGTCTAAAGAACATATTAGAACAATCAGTAGGCCTATGTTTTACTTTGAACGAAGCATTCCTGAGAAAAAGGTGCATGAGCTGAGCATGAATGATTCGACACACCTGCAGCATAGCTAGGTCCGGGTCCCCCATTGTTGATTATAGTTTCATGTACGACTTCAAAATGAGGAATGAGAAGAAATAATACATAAAATGGCAGTAATATCATCACGAAAATAAAACCTATTTGGGATGAGTATGTTTATCATAGCTTGATAAAACTTTGAGAGTCAGTTTTTGACAATTATCTGCAAGGTGGTAGTTATGGTGTTCTCGGTGATTCGAACAGAGGGCTGTGGAAATCTGATATAGAAGAATACTCTACACTAAAATTAACAACAGAATGCGCTTCTAAAATATAACCAACGAAAGGTTTCAAATAAACTGTCAACAATGTAATATTTTTAATAAATGTCATTGTTGGGATATGCGCGCGCTTTATTTAGGAGCTCTTCACAAATTTCCGTGTTTACCACTGACAGCGTATACCGGCTACTTCTACAGTCGAATAGGCAAACGCAAAACGCAATAGCATATGTGTTGAAGAATGAGTGCGATATTTTTGTATGAAATATAAATCGATAGCTTTACTCATTTTGATTTTGAAACTATGATTAAATATGGTGGTCGAGAGTTATAGTGACAACTATCCACAATAGTACGTTTTTATTAAATTACATTGTTGCAATTGCAATTATAGCGGACGTGCTTTTTATACCATGGACAATTTTCATAATTTCTAAAGTTTTTAATCAAAGGTGTACTTGCAACTTTTGCTGGTTAATAGCAACTCACTAACACCGTTGTGCAGCCCAAAATGATTCTTCATCATATCTAACTCCATTAGATTTATTGAATTGATTTATTGCCAGAATTGATGACTTGAGATTAGCTCTACCTGTGAGCTAAAACCGGTTATCATTGTTATTATTACCAATACTAATTGATTGATTTCACGATACAATGTCTCTAACTGGAATATCGAGCCTTGGAAAAGTTTTCCACAACCCAAGCCGATACATAAGAAACTGTGGATGTATTCTTGTGTTCAAATTCATCGAGGATAATGCATTTCCAAGATAAAAATAATCACTCCAATTTCTCCTCTCTATGTGCTCTTCTCATGAATCGGTATATTTTGGAAATAGTTTTTCCAAGACGTGGTTGAACCGATTTTGCCACGAAAGTTTGCAGATAAAATCTAAAAAGAACGAAATGAAAAACACTATTTTGAATAGAACCGCGCGCGGTGCTTATAAACCGTGGAGAAATTAATATTTGCCATTTTCTTGCATGTTCACTTATCAGTGTGATTGAATGAGAAGTATGTCAAATCCAAGATAATTTAATACTCTTCGATTAACATTCTATTTTTGTGAATTCAATGAGTTTCAAGATAATACGTCAGTGAATATCAACTATGTGATGAAAATTAATTCACATATTATCTTAAAACTGATTGAATTCATATGAAGAAAATTTAATATCGAACCAAAAGCATGACATTACCTTGTTTTTGATATACTTTTCATTAAATTACGCTGGTTAGTGAACATGGAGAAAAATGGTTAAATGGGTACGTGTACGGTGCTTATAAAAATAGAGAAATTCACATTCACTAATTTTTTTCTATGTTAAAAATCCAGTGTAATTGAATGAAAAGTTTACATCTCTAAGATAAATTTCATGCTCTTTAATTAATATGACTTAAACTGTTCCAGTAAATTCAATCAGTTAAGATAATACGTCAATGGATAAAAAGAATTTGATGAAATTCGTGGACGTATCATCTCAAAACTGAATGAAGCCACAAGAATAAAATGAGATATTATATAAAGAGCATACAATTATCTTGGAAATGTGAACTTTTCATCCAATTTCACTGGTTTTCGAGAATGGAAAAAAAAGAAACGATAAATTTCTCGATTTGCGTAAGCACCGTGCACTCACCCCACTGCGTCAATCCGCATGTCATCATCCAATTGATATTGTTACATTATTGTTCTCTCGTATTTCTTATTACCAATAACTTATCGATGATTTCAACGGTGACATTCGTGTTTGTAACTGAAGTACGTAACGAAACGTAACAAGAGCTTGACGACCCCACTGGCAGCTAGGTTCACACTCCTGTTATATTGTCGGAATAACCCCGATACATGTGGTCTGCTATTTCTAACTCGTTGTAGGTGTAATTACGTAGTTTGTAAGTGTAAGCAGAAGTGTAATTCATATCATAAACACGGTGCCTATTTCCATCCAACAACTTGACTCGTCCATTCTAAGCATGATAGTATCCAAATAGAGGGAATAGTAATAATAATAATAAGTTTTTTCTCAGTTAAACTTCTTTAAGTTGAACTTCTAGTGCCCACGATACCTACCGACACCCCATTATGTAAATAACATTCCCGCTTGTTAATCTATTTCTCTCACCGATATTGGTGATAAGTTCGAACAATATCATATCAGTTCTCATCTCTATCAAATAATTTTATCAGTAAGAAAAATCTGATTAATTAATGAAAATCTGGTAATCTGGATATATTGCAGTATAAGCCTTTTTCAACCGAACCTGAGGAAAATGCAAGGGATAACATTCAAGAATAGTTAAAGCTATAGCTACTAGGATAGGGTTAATTGGGTTATAGGTTCTCTGTGCCCCAATCAATTTCCTGGAATTGTAACTATTACGGCAATATAACAGCTATAGAACAAACTAGGATGCCAAGGGGGGGGGGGGGGGGGGGGGGGGGGCGGGGGAAACGTCTTCGTAGGCAGTCTGAGACAAAAGGGTGTACAAGTAGCGTAGGCAGTATAAGAATAGGCAGTGTGAGACTCGACCATTAAAATTGTATCATGCTCCATTTTGTTTGTTTGTTTGATTTGTTTGTTGAAAGATTTATCATATTTAAATTATCCTTCGGGGTGGTAAGATCGCCCTTGTGGTACCCCATTCAAACGATCTCATCTTTCATCCATAGCCTTGATTGGGGAACAATGATTTTGTATCAAGTTTCGATGTTATTAAAAAAAAAAATCCATTTCGATCACATGTGAAAATCATAATCATATACATAATCATGTTTAATCAGGAGCACATATTCAGCTCATCTTTCAACACTAGGGCAATACGTAGCGATTTCATAGCAGCAGGAAAAGAGTTCATAACACGATTGTACGGAACACGGATTTGTTTTGAATGAATATGCTTCAGCCAATTAACTAGGAGAACACGGCGATAACCTAAACATGTGACGTTAAGGCAGGACTAATAATATACGTGATGACATTTCCTTTTACGTACAACTATTGATGGAAGTACGTAACACGAGAGATAGTGTGCGATCACCGCGAATGTTGCGACCGGAGGTTATCAAACCCTGCTCGATATCGTTGGGTTAATTCATTGGTATTAGTCAACAATGTGGCATGTGTGACAGTAATCGAGTGCGCAAAGTGAACATAAACACCTTCAATCAAACACTCATTTACATTATTATATATATATATATATATATATATATATATATATATATGCCTATATATATATATATATATATATATATATATATATATATAATTGAACTTCTTCGAAACGATCCAATATCGAGATGTGTGGGATATTTTAGCCATGTCGTAATAGATACGTCTCGACCGGGAATTGAACCCGGGACCTTCAGATTGCCGGTCCACTGCTCCCCCACTGAGCTACCGAGATATTACTCTTATGGCATGGCTATACTTAGAGTGACGACACTTCCTGGGGCTAGCCCTACAGACGGCTTAGATTCACCCAAGGTGTAACGATCACACGTTACCACAGGTCCTTGTGCACTCTCTTCTACCTATATATATATATATATATATATATATAAAAATAATACATAATACAGAGAGAGAGAGTGAGAGAGAGAGAGAGAGAGAGAGAGAGAGTGAGAGAGAGTGAGAGAGAGAGAGAGAGAGAGAGAGAGAGAGGGTGAGAGAGGATGAGAGAGAGAGAAGAAATGTGTATCAAAATGTAATTCAACATCGCGCGAAATTTTTTATTTTGGAAAATGAAAATAATTTTTTTTTCCGCTCTCTTATTCTCATGTTTTTTTTGGAATTTCCAACATTTATAAAAAAAAAGTTACCACGCGATGATACCACAAAACTATACACATCTAAGTTAGATGAGGAACCATATTGAAATATAGTTTGAAGTTCATAGCTGTAGCCGTTTGACCTGTGGAGAACCGACAAAAAACATTGAAAAAAATAAAAATAAAAAAACATAGAA
Organism: Brachyptera putata; assembly: GCA_907164805.1. Classification (NCBI taxonomy): domain Eukaryota; kingdom Metazoa; phylum Arthropoda; class Insecta; order Plecoptera; family Taeniopterygidae; genus Brachyptera; species Brachyptera putata. The sequence continues at coordinate 20,526,740 of OU015471.1, read as the reverse complement.
ACGAACACCAATTTTTCTCAGTAGGCCTATGTTAAATTGAATCCTTGCTAAAGCTCGTCTAATCATTATCATTGACATTTATATCATTCAAGTATCATCCATTTTTTCGAAACGTTTTTCGTTTTTTCAAGTCACACATGACATAATTGTCTATAGCCCCAATAAGCACCCATGTGGTTTGACCACGATAGAGGGTAATAGAAGTAGTTGTAGTAATTGTAGTAGTAGGCCAAATAGTTGTATACTGTCATTATTTTTACAAAGCAAGTTGTAATAGTGAAGAGTTGATGAACAAAAGCATATAATGCGCTTCTCAAAATAAGTGGAAAATATCTCAATATGTTGGTAGGCCTAAGTGACTAGAACGTTTCAAATGTCGACCCAAAGCTTTTTTGATATTATCTGGTATATAAATAATTGAACACGTATTGAAACAGATTTGAAATTAGTCAGAAATTAAACTCATCTCCGTGATCGAACTATGGTTGTAATTTTAATGTTGAAATTTTAATTATTAAAATTTGAGAAATTTAAATTTTTCAAATTTGAAATTTTTTTAAAATTTGAAATTTTTTTCAATCTCATTTTTTTTTTCAAATTTGAATTTTTTGAATTTGAAAAATTTGAAAAATTTCATCTTTCAAAATTTTAAAAATTTCAATTTTGATATTCAAGAAGTTATCAAATTCTATCAACAAATTAGAACTGTCTCCTAAGACACTTTTTTTCTTGATTTAGTACCCTAAGTGTTGTTCAAGTGTTTTTTCAAAGAAAAATGGCATTGTAATCCAAGCTGATCAACAACTTAAAACTCAGGTTTGAGTTAACCCTAGAATTAAAATTTTGAGGGCAACCGCCACCGTCCATCTTCACAGTGGTTTTCGTGGTTTCACTCCTGGGTAAATGCCGATGGCGTCTACAATAACGCCACGACCACGATCCAGATCCCAAAAACTTTCGTCTCATCATTGGATCAACCAATGATCACATTATTCATTCATACGTTACCAATAAATCTTGATTTATTATCTTCAGCACTGTAATAATAGAGAAGATCTATTGGCGTCGGATGGATGATTAATGAGATGATGAGGTGATGAGATGAAGAATTCATGGGTGATAGAAAGGATAGTGGGAAGGAAGCGGTCATGGCCGACTTGTTGTAGGAACCATCCCGGCATTGGCCTAGACTACACAGGGAAACCACGAAAAACCACTGTAAAGATGGTCGGCGGCGGGGATCGAACTGAGTCTGAAATTCCCCTCGTCTCCCAGAACACATGAAGTGAAAATCTTAGTTTTCAATCATAACAATGCGTCGCTAAAACCTCAATGTATATCGAAAATGGGGATTAAAACATAATACATAGCGATATAATTGAAAAATTATGCCGTGTACTGTTACTAAATTAATATAAATTACCATAATTAATATTTTATTCCATACTTCTATATCTTTGAACTTTCCTATTTCCTTGTTCTTGATTACATCACGAGAAAATATGATTCAAAGAATGTTGTTCTGGTTTATTGCTGCTTCCCAGTAGTTGTGCAGATCTGACGATACTTGCTGGCCCTAGAGCAGTCGACCAAGGCAATGTGTATTTAAAAATCATCGCCAATGCATGCTTACATTATGCATAAGTATATGTTGGAGTCAGTCTTTATACGTGCACTCATAAACGTGTCCGCGTCTTGTTCGTGTTATTCATGGCAGCTACTCTGTGTCGGTCGAGGAGTTAATTTATAGGTGGGTTTTACCTGCTATTTTTATTTTTATTTTATTTTTATTTTTATTTTTGCATGTTTTTTTTTAAATCGTCGATTTTTATACCTAGATATAAGTTAATAATTTTATATACGTAATTTAGTAATTCAATTGTAATTCTGTATAGATTTATAAAGCTGGATCCAAGTGGTCAATCACATTTTGTGAACAGCTGACATTAAAATTGTTATTCTCTCTGATTGATTCACTTGATTTTTCAATAGTTTTCTTAGTGAATTCTGTTGAGTAGCATGTGATCCGATTTATGTAATTGATCTTTATTGATTTTTTTTATAACGTCGTGACACAAGATAGTTTTCAGGTGAGGAGATTTTGATATTGAAATGTTTGCGTTGAAATATCATTGTTGCGATTTATTCAAGAAGAAAATTTGAGAAATATGAATGAAATAATTATACAGATGATTCGTTGAAAAGTAATTGAAATTTGTTCATTGATTTTCCAACAAATATTTTCCAAACCAATGTATTTTTCAATTTATAGGTGGGTTTTACCCGCCACTATTGATTGATTCTATTGATTTTTCAATAGTTTTCTTAGTGAATTCTGTTGAGTATAGTGTGATCGGATTTATATAATTGATGTGTATTGATTTTTTTTATAACGTCGTAACACAAGATAGTTTTCAGGTGAGGAGATTTTGATATTGAAATGTTTGCGTTAAAATATCATTGTTGCGATTTATTCAAGAAGAAAATTTGAGAAATATGAATGAAATAATTATACAGATGATTCGTTGAAAAGTAATTGAAATTTGTTCATTGATTTTCTAACGAGTACCTATTTCACAAAACCATTGGATCGATGTATACATTTTTGAGTTACATCGATCCTGTATCATTTTTTTCCACCGAGGTGGTAATTGATCAAATTGACAAACCATTTTTTAGAAGTAAATGCATGCCTTACGGTGATTTGACCGCCTTAGAACCATGATACCATATTTTACCGCAAACTTATCGAAAGTAATTGTTATATGAGTTGACATGAGCCAGTGTAGAAAGTGAAGTAATTAAAATTAAGTATTTATCTTGACATTGTTAACCGCCTCCCTTCCCTCCTTGTCCAGTGTATATATTATTGGATTAAAGTTTTGGAAGTATCATCCAGAAATATGATTCTCTATATCAGTTGTGATATATAGGCCTGAATATGAACAGCTATATGGAACTAAATAATAAGTTATTTGAATAGTTTTATGGATAAGCAATTATTGCTTATTCCTAAGGCAGACGCTTTCCAGAGCTAGAAAAAATGAGTGGGAATTGTTGGGTCTTTCAGGATTGCGTGGTGAATAAAGTAGAAATTATATTGTTAATCTGATCACATGATCCTCGACGTTTACTTGATCAAGTAGTGCACTGCTTTTTTATGATTTGTGCGAAAAATCTTCTACAAAGAAGACTTCAATGTAGACAAAGATTTGTCGTGCGAAAAATTAAGGCACATTTATATTTTCGTTTCTGTTTTCATGCATTAAAAGTTGATAAAGTATATAGTTCGAAGTGTGCGTTGAATGCGTGATGCAATATAATATAAGAAACGTGTAATTTGTATCGCGGTCGGTGACAGCACATTTGTGGTCGTCAGTAAATGGCTGGTTTCACAGCTCTAGAACGATGTTGCCTATCCATCGGTAGGATATCTATATACTCAAAGGTACATTGCAGAATCAGGGAAAGTAGACGACAGTTGAAAAGGCACTGGAATCCACTGCAGAATATTCCAGCGAGTGTGACTAAATACACAGTTTATCTGCAGAAAACGGGTTCAGGTCATGGCTATTGGGCAGCACATCAGATCTCAGAAACCCAAATTCTCGAAAACCCAAATCTTAGAAAACAAATATATCAGAAAAAAACATTTGTTCGACACTTCGTGACCGAATCTTCGGAAACCCATATCTCCGAAACCAATTTGTTCCAAACTTCGTTTACTCAACTGACCAAATCTTAGAAAACCCAAATCTTAGAAAAACCATTTTTCCGACAGTTCGTGACAAAATCTTCGGTAACTTACATCCCAGACCGTTCGAACATTTGTTTTTTCAAAAATTTGGATTTGCGTAGTTATGTTTTTTCTCAGATTTGGTATGTAGCCGCTAATTGTTCACTCCACAGACTGCAGAAATACCACAGTTTAACCCAATCACGATGAATGTATGCTTAATTCGTCTTGCTCTTCAAAATCTTTATTTTCATCGTCGTTAAGCAAGCGTGAGGTAACAGCAGGTTACAGCAATCATATGTTCTTCGTCGTTATCTATTAGGTTCAACGAAGCACTGTAATGACAACTAAGATCAACTGGCATTTCTATACGTTTCAGAACTGGTTTGTATAGGTCCTTTAATAGAGTTAGTTAGTTAAGAAAAATGGCAAAAATCACCATGGTCACTGGAAATTTGATCCTGTTAAAAATAATTGATTCGATGAATTACTATTTAGTTGTACTCAATATCACCGGTTCTCAGTGAATGGTGGAGGCTTGCCAATGTGTTTTTAGGTAAGTAATACTCCAAACAAAAAAGTCCGAACCAGTTAAACTTGTGGGAAAAACCTGCTGTCTTCCTTAGCTTAATCAATTAGGTTTCCGCTTAGAAACTGAAATTCCCGTTGGCCGTGAGTTCGAGTCCAGCATAAGGCATGAGTTTTTGTATTTTTCTTCAAAATTCAATCATCACTTGCTCCTTCGTACCCCCAAATAAACTAGCTGTTGATGGTGTTTTTTATATAAACAATATTATCGTAACAAAGAAATGCTCCTCAGCTATAGGAGTACATCTATATTCACAATGCAATGTTTACAATGATAATACAAAAGATTTATGTGATACGGTCTATCAACTACTTCATCGCCATTTTGATTGTGGATCAATTGCAATATGTAGTTGCTTATGCACACAAAATATTCAATTCTTCACAAAATCTGACAGTATAACTGAATATCAAATACAAAATGGCGGACGAATTATTGCAGATAAATTATCAACAATGCATAACTAAAAATTGAGGAAACTCGTCCAAAAATTGTGTCACATTCATTTTTAATTCCTTCGGAAGTTATATTTTGTTGAATAGAAATTTCAGGCCTCCATTTGAAAAGAATGGGAATGGTAATGTCAATGGAGAGTCCGTGGAACCACAAATACTCTGATTCTCGTGATGGTATACAGTGCGATTCCCGTTCTCAATCCTTAACTTAAGAATCTTCAACTATTAACAATTCATATAGTTAGCGTTAAAGACTAGATCTCTATAGGTCGAGTCCCGTTGTCCAGTCTTTAACGTTAAAGATATCCCACCAAAAACCCTGACGGGTAAAAACTTGGAGCCAAGGCCTGAAATATTTTAACAAATACAAAAACTTCTTCATATAAAAGGTGTGAAATCAAAACTGTTTGCCAAGTGCAACTTATTATTTATCAATACGGTATGGAAAATAACAGGAAACACTTGGCTCATTGCCCCCCACGTCCCCTCATATAACACCAAGCGGAATTGAAGTGAAGTGCATTAAATGTCCAGCCGACAAATATTGACAAGAACTTAATTATTAAAAGATCGAAATATCTTTATAAAAGATGAATAGATAATTGAAAGATAATCAAGTTCATGTCAATATTTGTCGGCTGGTCATTTTAATTTGCCTTTATAGCTTGAAAATGAGCAATGTAATTTGACTCAAAACGTCGATAGTAAATATAAATAAAGTCAGTTACACAAAAATAATCCGAAAATAAAATGAATTTAAATATAACCAACACTTGTGAAAGCCTAAATAAATCTCTCTCTCTCTCTCTCTCTCTCTTTGTAAATATTTATATATATATATATATATATATATATTCCCGGTCGAGACGTATCTTTTACGACATGGCTAAAATATCCCATACACCTCGAGATTGGATCGTATCCAAGAAGTTTAATCATCACATATATATATATATATATATATATATATATATATATATATATATATATATATATATATATATATATATATATATATATATATATATATATATAATATATATGAATATGTTCATCTGACTAGGTTTACACAATACTACTTTGTAAATTAACCATGAATAAACAAATACGAATACAAAAAAATCTTCATCATGTCAACCAACTGAATCCCACGCCGTTCTCTTAATTATAATATAATGAAATAAAATGGGCATATTGACTGGTTTGACTGCATGATGCAGCTGTAAAGTCGACGCAACATTTATATCAGATAGCAGTTTAATTATGTGGGCCATCTAAATTTATTATTCAATGTCACAGAAACCACTTTCGATTCACTAGGTCTAGGGCCGGAGTTATGAACATGGGAGTAGCGCTAACTGGTAGTCAAGATGAAGGCCCATTCACAATGCAACGCTAACATTAACGCGTAACACTAACATTAACGCGAGAAATGTTTGCCTTATGGGATGGCGTTGGTCCATTCACAACCAACACTAACAATAACGCTAACATTAACGTGAACATGAAACCTTGAAACTCCAAGCTTTCATGTTAACGTTATTGTCGAAACGTAAGAATCGGCCAATCAGAATCCTTCAATTTCCGAATAACAACGACTAGTAGCGAAGTAAAACGAGTGCGACAGTAAAACGACTGCCTAGACTCGATCGCTTGTAGTCGTGTGAGGTGGCAGTGGAATCGGCGCGTAAAATCTTGACTACTGATTGGCTGTTGGTTATTGTTTACGTTGACGTTGATGTCCTTTTCTATTATGAAGAGTCAGTTATTTCATGTTAATGTCAGTGTTCATGTTAATGTAATGTTAGCGTTGCATTGTGAATGGGCCTTAGTGTTGGTATCGCCCATAGAGCTTAACACTAGTAGAAGGAGCATATGAAACCATGTACGGTGCTTATAAAAATGGAGAAAATCATATTCAATTTTTTTCTATGTTCACGAACAAGTGTGATTGAATGGAAAGTATATCAACTCCAAGATAATGTTATGCTCTTTATTAATATGACATTCTTTTTTTGTGAATTCAATCAGTTTAAAGATAATACATCAATGAATGACATCACATTCTTGGTATTCATTGAAGTATTAAAAAACTGATCGAATTCACAAAAGTGGAATCAAATATTAATTGAAGATCATCGAACATATCTTGGAGATGATTTACTTTTTATTCAAACTGTATTCAAACTTCATTCAAATTTTATCCAACTGTACATAACGAATTGATTATTTGACATTGTAATAACTGATATTCTGCTATCCCCTGTTTCTATTGTTGTATCCTGTTTCTATTCTTAAAATATATTTTATACTGACTAGTTTCAAAACATGTACTTTTAAACACAATGTTTAAAATGTTACTGTTCAAAGAAATGAATAAATAAATTGAAAATTGAAATTGGAAATTCAATTACAATTGTTCGTGAATATATGGATACAAATAGTGAAGTTCTATTTCTATATTTTCATGAGCACCGTGCATGCACCCTCTAACTGCCAGTTAGAGCTATCGGTAATTGGTCATTCCACCACTGCGTTAAGTAGGCCTATAGCTCTATATTCGAAAAAGAGAAACATCAATTATTGTTTTGTAGTGGAACGCAAATCATTTTTTCTATCTAGGTTAGGGCCAAATTGAATAACATCTCTCTAATCGTATAATAATGGTTGTTACATATTTGCAAAGAGCGCTGATATAATGATGCAGATAAATGGAGAATTAAATGATTAATTGCAGGATGACGATACTTGAAAAAATAAGGGTATTACAATTTTGCAACCAATCACATATATCTTCAACACGTAGGCCTAAACTCTTCACGATGACGACCTTGTCACTAATATTACGAGATACGATGGTTCCGGTTGACTGTCCCCCCCTACTCCACACTACTAGCGCACTGGTGTTTCGAATCTTCACCTCTCGAGTGTGGAATACAATAGAGATAAATGTTTCGATCGACTGTCCCCCCTATCCCACACCACTAGCGAACTGGTGTTTCGAACCTTCACCTCTCGAGTGTTGAATCCAATAGGGATAAAGATCCATAGAACCTCCATCGCTAGAATGTTGTATCTAATAGAGATGAACTTTTCGATCGACCGTCCCCCCCTATCCCACACCACTAGCGCACTGGCGTTTCGAGCCCTCATCTCTCGAGTGTTGAATCCAATGAAGATGAGGGTTCCGGTCGACCGTCCCTCCCTATCTTAACCACTAGCGAACGAGTGGTTCGAACGTTCATCTCTCGTGGATACTACACACAAGAGGTGACGTTCCCTATCGACCGTACCCCTATCACACACCATTAGCGCACTGGTGTTTCCAACCTTCATCCCTCGATGGTTCAATCATTGCGGGATGAAGGTTCCGAACAACCTTTTCCCCAACCCCATAGCACTAGCACACGGGTGTTTCAAACCTTCATCTCTCGTTTGCTGTCGCTAACAAGAAGGAACCGACTATACTAAAAATTCACTGACCTAAAAACCAGCTGTACTAAAAAACAACTGACCTAAAAACCAACTGTACTAAAAAACAACTGACCTAAACTTCTATTTCTTGAGCAACCTATACATAATTTAGATTTGAGGATCATCTCCTTACAAATATCATTCGACTCAAACCTTGCTTACCTAACCCTAACCATCACTAGAGCCTATTAAACATATGATGGGTAGTAACAATTTGTAAATGGGAGGAGCCAAACCCTTAAATTTCACTTATTTACAGGTTGTCAATAAATATGAATTCAGGTCCTTGATTTTCAGGTTTTTTGTTCTCAGTACAGCTAGTTTTTGGTGCAGTTGATTTTCAGTACACAGTTGAACATGCCCCTAACTAGCGTCAGATAAAGAAATGTTTCGATTGACAATCCCCCCCACCCCACAACACTAACGCATGGTCGGTTCGAACCGTCAAGAATACCACAGCCCACCATTGGCAATGATTGAACTTGAATCTGTGACATAATCTGGGTCATGTTCCTAATGGCTACATCCTGGGATTGCAATGTTGTAGACCCAATTCATGTATTGCTAATATAATAGTTGATATTGTAATTGAGATGCGGTTGATTGATACTGACATATCCCAGTCTGGCGGCTCAATTGTCCACTCTGCATGTGTCTATACGTATCACTATTGATACAAATGCATATTTTATTGACTCCTCTTGAAGTATTCAGCTACCTACGTCATACAAATGTCTTCATTCGATAACTTGGTATGTAATGATGTCCTGGAATAAACATCTTAGAAATTGTTCAGAGTCAAAAAGAAAACAAACGAAGAAAAAAAATGAAAGCAAGAAACAAGAAGCAAAATTTAAAACAGAGTCGGCGTGATTAAATTAGATAATTTCTCATCAATATCATCGAGTTATTTTTCATTCATTTATTCATTTATTCATCCATATTGTGTTTAACGACGCACTATACTGATGTCTACGATCTATTGGCGTCGGTGATTGATATATGAGATGACGGAATGATGAGATGATAGGTTATTTTGAAGGTGTTTTGGGATGGTGGGAAGGAGTCGGTCTTGGTCTGTTTTTGAAGAACCATCCCAATATTGACCTGAACGACAGAAGGAAATCACGAAAAACCCTGTCAGGATGGTCGAAAATTAACAAAAAATATCTGCAGTTTAAAGACAACAACCACGTATACATGTTCGACAAGTTCAATATAAATTGTGTAAACTATTTCAAACCCAAGGTGTGTTCATTAATTATATATCTCATCACATGCTGCTTAACGACCCCACCAACAGCTAGGTGATACGGGAGTACGAATGAGCAGGTGATAATAAAACGATGAAGTATGATAGGTGAAACGACGTTAACAAGAACCCACCCTTATGCGGGACTCGAACTCACGCCTGACCTGACCAGTTGCTATCACTATAGCGATAGTTGACTTAGCCACGGGGGCGGCATGTATCTCATACATATATATCGCTCATCTTATACAGCTGCGAATACAATGTTCTGCGAATTCCTAGTTTATCAGGTTCATGATATTTGCTCGTTTTGCTTATCATACAGAGTGATTGTTTGGTGTTAACGATCAACCCAGGCGTGTGACGTATAGCCTCACCGGTCACGTTGTCTCACCAGATGCACTTTTATTGCACCAATTGCATCACACAGTTCGTGTGCATTGTTAGTTGTTTTATTTGGCAACGAAGCAAGGTCGTAGAGAATTGCACTATTTCCTGCGACTTGGAAATGATCAACAAGTGAGCACGGCGAGAACCAAATCAAACTCTTATTCATCGAGCCTCATATAACACTTATGAACGAGAAAGCCGCCCCCGTGGCTCAGTCAAATCGCTTACTGCGGTAGAAACTGAAGTCAGATCGGGCGTGGGTTCGAGTTCCGCATAATGCATGGGTTTTTGTGAAACGTCCTTTCACCTATCATCACTTCATCGTTTCATTATCCCCTGCTCATTCGTACCCCCGTATAACCTAGCTGTTGGTGGGGTCGTGAAGGTCGTAAAGCAACATTAAGCAGCTAAGCAGAGAGATGAAGGTGCGAAACACCCGTGCGCTCGTAGTGTGGGATAGAGGGGACGGCCGCTCGGAACTTTCATCTCTCGGATGTAAGCTATAGACACGAGAGATGAAGGCTTCCGCGGTATAAGGTAGGAAGGTTTAGTTTCTAGATTCTGGATTGTTTTTTGTTTGTTTTTTCGTTAACATCGTGGGTATTTTGTCACTTATTTTCCATTCTCATGCTGAATAATTTGGTGTAGATACTTATAAGTGTATCTATCGTTCTATATTTCCATATCTAAGAAAGGCTCATCTCACAACGCATACATGCCTACTGCGTTTTCCTAGTCATATAAAATACAGAAATATTGCATGTATGTTTTTCGCCCATATATTATACGATTTTTATGGCAAGACATGTCGCCCTCGTAGCTCAGTCAATTATCGCTACCAGAAACTGCAGTCAGGTCGGTCTGAATTCGAGTCCCACATAAGATATGAGTTTTTGTGAACGTCCTTTCAACTATCATCATTTAATCGTTTCATAATCATCCGCTCCTTCGTACTCCCGTATAACCTAGCTGTTGGTGGGGACGTTAAGCAGCATTGAAAGAAAATGTCAAGAGATGGAAAACGTTACGGAAATGAAAATTACCATCGGCGTGAATAAAAAGAAAACTAAAATAACTTGGAGTGACCAAAATAGTCCGTTCTCTTCTTCAACTACGCCTTTCCTTAATGATGATTGATGTGTACAACATTTGACTGTCACCAATAGATCGAGAAATTAAGCTGTCAATACCTTTGTTTCGCCCCGCCCTTGTTCGTCGCGCGTGCTAGGAATACTAACCCGCTCAACACGAGCCAAAGAGCTTAGTTTTCACTTGACTTACAGCGGGTGAAGGTTGCAATACAGTGTCAAATAACAGGGCATGCAGCAAGACACATTCCAACAGAACTGTTCTAAACATAATTTTTAATGTTTGAAGGAATTTCAGTATAGATTTTTATTTTATTTTTGGTATTATTGGTATTATTGTTAATCATCAACCAACCTGTTCGATTTGTCAGTTTTTAAATTTAAAGAAATTTCAGCATGGGATTTTTATTATTATTGTTGATATTATAAATTTGTGATTGTAACCATACCAACCAAACTTTTCGGTTTATCAGTTTGAAAGTTGGGAAAATTTTCAGAATGTAATTATTTTGATTATATTATATTGTTGGTATTATTGTCAACTATACCATTATTCGTCAAAAATTGAATCCAAATTATTCGTCGAATTTTAAACCGAAATTTCATTGATACATCTCAATCTCACAAAAATTTATTGCAGATAAATAGATATATCCATCAATATACAATTTAATAATCAACAGTTTTTCTTACAATGCACTGTTTTTATGGTGAGTGGACAATATATTTATTGTTTTCTATCTATAGGCTTCTGTCAAGTAACAAATCACTATAACAATCGTTACCATAGCAACAAAGTAAACTGGTGAACTAACAAAGCCTGTGATTATGGTAAGTACCGAGTGGTGAGCATTGTTGTCGTCTCTTACAACAATGGGTGACAACACTTGACAGAAGCCTATAGGTTACATTGCCGTTACCTCAATTACGTTCCCCTGCAGAAGATTTGTTCGTCCACTTCTGAAAATATTTACCTTTATTATGACATTTCTAAAGGGTGGTAGGTCTATATATCTACTGTTATTTTGTCATTCCACATTTCTGTTACCGGAGGATCAAGGTTATTATCTCTAGTTTGTATAGTGCAATATGATTGATTGAATTGTTGAGATTCAATGTGCTCAAATCTCCCGTGGTAAATTTCAGAATGGTAAAGTCGATATATTTGAATATGTTGCGAAACGGATATTCAAAAGTATTCGAACTTCTTAAAATCCTTTTCCGTTCCAACGATTTAATTCTAGTTTTTTCAATTTTTCAATTTTTTTTCAATTTTCAATTTTTGACAATTTTAGATTTGTCATGTTGTGTTCCTGATTAGACTATTGTTTTCTATTTTTTATTTATTTTCGTTTGGCCTGTTACCTTAGAATCACGTATTCAGAGGTAACATGATATTCTATCCAATGATCTGTTATTGTTATCAACTCAGAACTTGTGAATACTATCACACTCAAATCACACTACCAATTTCCATTGACTCAATTAATATTTTTTTTCTAAAGAATACAGTTGGATTGATTTTTTTTGAAATGATAATGTCTGTGATCGAAATGGGATAAATACGAAGCGGAGTGGAGAAGACCAATGATGAAAGGATAGAGAACAGCGGTATAGACTAGTATAGACTAGTATGAACTAGTATAGGTGTAGGCCTTTTCTTCATTGAGAAAAAGGAGGGAGGAGTAGAAGCAAGTTACGGAGTCGTCCGACATCGAACCCAAGATAATTTGATGGACATACCCAATTAATAAAACCTGAATGGAAATCCAATTAATTTGTGTGATTGTTTGAGATTGTCTGAGAAGGAAGAGGACTTGGTCCTGGCAAACCCAAATTGACACGTTTTTGCCCTAGTTAATATAGGCCTTCACTCACCTAACTTTGTTAGTAAAAGTATTAGAGATGAAAAATAATCTGGGAATATTATACATAAAATCACCCAGTTCTGTCTGTCTATCTATCTGTCCCTAACGCTTGCGCGCGCACACTGTCACGGGTTTGACAAATGGTACGTGTGACGTCACCGGAGGTTACACAGACAATGCCCACGTACACTGTCAATGATATAACTAGCAAACGCAGAATGTGCGTTGTGTGATGAGCGAGATATCTATACAGTTGAATCTAAAACTCTCCACACCTTGATCATATAAATATACTTTATTCGATACCAACGAATCTAAGGTGCCGTGATTTAACAATGCAACATTTTTCTGCTATTATTTCTATCTACTCGATGAATAAAGAACATGTATTACATTATTTCCTTCGAAACGGCAGGTCCGAATTGCATACATATTTTTAATTAGGCCTATGTTTATTACTTCCGTGTTTATATTTTGGGAAAATTTGAATTATATTGGTGAGATTTTATTCCTCACTTTTTTATGCTCAGCCTAATCTAATGGGGTTTTCAGAAACTTTGAGATTATATTTTCAAAAATGGTCCAACCGATATGACCCAAAAACTATAGGGTTCTCAGTTGGATAAGTTTGCGTATATAAAAAATAGTTTCATGTCGATCGGTCAAACCCTGCAACCTGTGCAGTGTTTACAAAAAAAAACGACATAATATACAAAGCTCCGTAAGAGTTGGGTGGAAATCTTCGCTAACGCTCATCTAACAAATAACCGGGTTGACCCCACGAGGTCACACGGCAGATGTAATTAGTAGACCCAATTTTATAGCTCATAACTACGTTTTTGTTTCCAACCGAGTAGTGTGGAACCATTTGACATGATAGATAGTCTATTTTTTGTTGAAGTATTATATAGTACTTGAAAGTGTGCAATGTTGTTGAACCTCATGTTTCACATGAGTAGTCAGTCCAGTGAATAATTAATTTCTTTATAGATAAATGTGGTACTCGTTTCGATTACATGATTGTTGTTCTGATTGTTCTCAGACGTGAACACTGTTCCGATACATGAAGCTGCGAGGAGGTGAAGTCTGAGTTTCCGACGCTGTGACGTAACACGAGAAGAAGATGCCTATCAACCAGGGGTTCGACGAGAAGCACGTGGACGGCGTCGGTCTGCAGGACATCACACAAAAAACAGGCAAATATAAGTGAGTATTGAATCATGTATATTATCTTACTGCTCGGCCAGCTAGCGACATATGCTCGTTCTGATCTCGGCGGCCATATTGGACCTTTCCAAATAGCTTCTAAGCAAGGCCTTCTATAAACGTCTTGCTTGTTGTAAATGTGATTGTGTTTGGGTGATGATAAGTGTCATTGCGTTTGGGTGACGACTAGAGCTATTAGAAGTGCGATTTTGTTCGGGTGATTAGAAGTGTGATTGTTTCATGTGATGATAAGTACGATTGTGTCCGAGTGATGGTGAGTGTGATTTCGTATGGGTGATGATAAGTGTGATTTATCTGAGTGATGATGAGTATGATTGTATCCGGACTAAGATGAGTGTGATTGTGTATGGATGATTAGAAGGGTGATTAGAAGTGTGATTTATCTGAGTGATGATAAGTGTGATTGTATCTGGATGATTAGAAGTGTAATTATGTCTGGGTGGTGATAAGTGTGATTGTGTTAAGTTGATGGTTAGTGTGATTATGTCTGGGTGGTGATAAGTGTGATTGTGTTAAGTTGATGGTTAGTGTGATTATGTCTGGGTGATGACAAGTGTGATTGTGTTCAAGTGGTGATAAGTGTAATTGTATCTGGATGATTAGAAGTGTGATTATGTCTGGGTGGTGATAAGTGTGATTGTGTCAGGGTGATGATAATTGTGTTTGTGTTTCAGACTGAGTGTTGAGAATGACGGCACGACACCAGAGCATCCCAATGACGGCCAGCTGTACGACCCCCACAAGTACAGGGAGCTGGACGCACCGACCACGTAAGATCTGCACTGAGCTTATTCCATATCCAAACATTTCCAAAATATGCCAATTACAAACCCAAATAACTTTTCCTGTTCACTTTATTCGGGGTTTATTAAAATATGTTAATGTTATTCGGGTCGAATGTTTATGATGATGTTGATGATTTGCTTGAAGATCCCACCAACAGCTAGGTCATACGGGGGGACGAATGAGCAGATGATGAAACTATGAAGAGATGACAAATAAAACATTTTTAACAAAAACCAATGACTTATGCGGGACTCGAACCCACGCCCAACGGAACTCACGCTCAACGGTAAATCTACTTCATAAAGCGGTGCTTTAGCTGAATGAGTAACGAGGAGAGGCAAATCTATGTGAATAAATCGATATTTTCTCAGATAACTAAGAAAATATATTAATTCTAGGTCAGGTTATTCAATAGTTGGTTGACGAAATGGAATGATGAAATGAAATGAAAATTCAACGATAAGCCCAAGTGTGACAGCTGGGCTCATCGTTTAATTTTCATTCCATTCTCATTTCATTTCATTGCATTGCTTTATTTGCCAATTAGATTTTCACACTCTTCAAGAATAGTTCATGAGAAAATATATTGCACGTCATTATAGACAAGACATTTACGTGATTAATACAATACAGTGAATATTGAATACAATTAATACAACAACACAGGTGACAGAGGGAGATAGCAATGATATGCACTCAATTAAATTCTAATGGATAACTGGAAAACTGGAGATGAAATGAAGACACATTTAAAAGAATCAAGAGAATTTAGTATTCGATTGTAGCAAAGAATAGAATCGTAATTCTAAAACTGAATGACTTTCTTACTAAGGTCAGAGGTACAAATAAGGTCCGCTTAATATTATTTATTTTCCATCACTGAATTCGTTAATTTTTAAATTCTTAAAATTATATGGTGATCGATTCACATTCTTCCTTTGCCTAATCTACAATACCAAAATGAAATGAAAATAAAAGGAACTGTCACGGATGAGAAAAATGAATTATTGTAAAAGGGCCTCATTTGTATCCCTGACCTTATAATCAGTCCCGTATATGCACGAGAGTGGAGGCCTCCCTCTCAATGCTGCCCGTACCACGTGTTACGTATAGCCTGGTCTAGATATTAATATGTCTTTGAAATATTGTAAAAAGGCTCAAACACACCAACCGTAATCCACCATAACAATAGTTTAACGCATATCAGAGAATAAATCATCACATCGTACCCCAAGCCAAATCAAATAAAAACAAAATTCACCAATCAGTGCTTCAAATCTGATCATAATTAACAACGACTTCAGCTACCTTACCGAGTCCACTTTACCGCAATATAAGTCCCTTCAGTAATGGGCATTGTTATAATAACATAATTCTAACATCACTATTAGTACTATCTCTGTTGAAAAATAATGATAATATCTATAAAGTATAGCACAACGTTTAGCCAGGAAATACCAACACAGGAAAACATTTTGTGACCGTTAGGTCGGTATCTGTCGCCTTATTAGTGTCTTCATCTCCCAGTGTGTTTATTTTTCTTGTAAGTTGATTACGTCAATAGTTATGAGAGTTTTCCCAAGAATTAAACAAAACTACCTTATGGTCGTGAATTACGCCCCAAAAAGGGTCAAAACGCCAAAATTTTGCTTGTCAGTTTTATTTATCGAATAGCCCACAAAATTATCTATCAGAAAAGTCAAACTGACACTTCCTACCCCAAAACGCCGTCAACCGGTTCCAAAATCCCAAATATATCCCGTCTAAAGATGCAGCTTCGCTGCAAACTGAAGGACTTGGAGGTCTTTGAAATCACTCGGAGTAAGTTTCAGTATGACTCCAGCCACTGTACACTTGCAGTAGACTATGGAGGTTACGACCTATGAGTATCTGATGTACGTATGTGGTATTTGTCCAGAAACAACGAGACGCTGATCCATCTACTGAAGGGTAGTTTGGGAACCGGTATTCTTGCTATGCCCAACGCCTTCTACCACGCCGGGCTCATCAATGGCTTCATTGGCACGATACTGGTAGGAGCCCTTTGCACGTACTGCCTCCACGTATTGGTGAGTACAAGCTTTCAATTTCAATTTCTATTTATTTATTCATTTCTTTGAACAGTAGCATTTTACACATTGTGTTCAAAAGTACATGTTATGAAACTAGTCAGTATATAATATATTTTAAGAATTGAAACAGGATACAACAATAAAAACAGGAGAGAACAAAATATCAGTTATTACAATGTCAATATATTGAAAAATAAAAATGAATCAATTAGTTACGTACAGTTGGATGAAATTACGCTAGGGGATGAAAGAAACTATGGCGTGTTATTGACCAAGTGATAGGTACTCTCCCACTGAATATGGACATATTTCAAAAAGGTAATTCTTGAGTTTATATTTGAAACAATCGGTTCTAGGTATCGATTTAATTGTTGCTGGTATGTTATTGTATACAACTGTTCCCGAGTAGATTGGGCTCTTTTCATATAGTTTCAAGTTATGTAGGGATTGATAAAAATGATTCTTACTTCTGGTGTTGTAGCTTGGTGTTGAAGAGAGAGTATGGCTGATACATATATATTGCTGGTACAGTGAGTAGGTCAAGTCTTTTGAAGATAGGTCTGCATGTTGTTCTGTACGGCGATCCTGTCTTGATAATAGCTATATGGATACGCAACTCTTGCTTATTCGTAAGGGGTGCGTGCACGGTGCTTACACAAATCGAGAAAATTATCTTAACCATTTTTTCCATCCTCAAAAATTAGTCTAATTGGATGAAAAGTTCACATCTCCAAGATAATGTTATGTTCTTTGATTAATATGACATTTTATTTGTGTGAATTCAATCAGTTTTGAGATAATACGTCAATGAATTTCTTCACCTTCTTTATATTCATTGACGTATGATTGAGTTAAAACTGATTGAATTCACTGAAATAGGATGCCATAATAATTGAAGAGCATAAAATTATCTCGGAATGGTAAATTTTTCATTCAATCACATTGGTTTGTGAACATGGAAAAAGTTAGTAAAGGTGAATTTCTCTATTTTCACGAGCACCGTGCATGAACCCCTCAACTCAGACGCTCTTCAGAGTTAGGAAACATGAGGGCATTTTTTTCAGTATTGCATGGCGAATAAAGTTCAAATTGAATTGTAAAATCGGATTATTGTGATCCAGTCTCGACGTTCACTCGATCAAGTAGAGTATTGTTTTCTCTGATTGGTGTGAAATATCTTCCACAAAGAAGACTTCAATGTAGACAGAAGAAATGCCACGTGAAAAATTACTAGCACACGTATATTTTTCTCTAGAAACAGATGTGAAAATGCGTTTACAGCTGTTGTTGTTTTTGCCACTGAAACTCAAACCGTTCGAGGCAAAATAATGATCCAGGTTGACGGTGAACCGAATCTTCAAATGAACCTGATGTTGGAATAAAGTGCTATTGTGGCCCACCTCTGTCATCAATACTAAAGCATTATTACTATTTCATAATGACTTATCCATATTTATATTGTGGACCACACCTTGTCTGTGTAGAAAAGCAAGGTAATTGAGTGTAATCGGTCCATCAATACCAATCCGAATGCGTAAACTATATCAACTCTTCTCATATTGCACCACTGTCGCTTTGTGTTAAAACACACCACATTGTCTCTGAGTCGTCTTTGACGCAAGATCCTTGAGGAACAAATAATTATATACAACACACAACAACATGAAGAGACGAGAGAGAACAGCTTCGAAACCAAAACACGGGCCGATGATTGTACTCGTTAGTTAATATGCAGCATCCATTCGTTCGCGATTTGTTTCAATCTACATAAATACATGAATGATAACTTGAAAGATTTAATAATACAGCAACTACAATAGCTGTGGAAAATTAACCATGGGCCTAAATAGCTTTAGGAATGATCCATGTTTATTCTATCATAGAACCAATGAGATATAATAGTAAACCAAAGTAGGCCTATATGATTTACTATTATATCATTGTTAGTGACGAAGTATGCGATTTTATGCCAAACCGGGCCACGAATTGCAATGACAGCTTGCCATGCAGTGTTTTGAGGAAGAGGACTATAAGTCATATTGAATCAGAATTGCATCCATTTCATGACAGGCCAATTAGACGAGCTTTAGCGAGGATTCAATTTGACATACTGAAAAAAATTGGTGTTCGTTTTTATGTTTTTTTTTTTTATGTTTTTTTGTCGGTTCTCCACAGGTCAAACGGCTACAGCTATCAACTTCAAACTTTTTTTCAATGTGGTTCCTCATCTAACTTAGATCTGTATAGTTTTGTGGCATTATCGGGGGGTAACTTTTTTTTTATGAATTTTAGAAATTTCA
Source organism: Brachyptera putata (assembly GCA_907164805.1). Taxonomy (NCBI): domain Eukaryota; kingdom Metazoa; phylum Arthropoda; class Insecta; order Plecoptera; family Taeniopterygidae; genus Brachyptera; species Brachyptera putata. The sequence goes on along the minus strand of OU015471.1, from coordinate 20,507,503 downwards.
AAAATACCCATTAGAATAACATGGCGGGAAAAAAAGAAATTCTTCTTATTTTTCAAAAAAAATGAAATTCCGCGTGAAGTTGAATTACATTTTGAATACATATTTCTAAACATTTTCAGCTCGATCGGTTCAGCCATTTTAAGAATAAAAATAAAATGTGCTAAATTGGTACCACTCGAAGCAGTTCTTAACCATTACTACCCATACTATTACTATCCGCTCGTCGAACAACGCATATGGCGTTTTCCTAGTAATTGTCCTTTCCTTAAATTACTCTGCCTGGCAATTTTCATCATCCGAAATACCAGGACGGGCAATTTGCTACACTATAATACCCGACCTGGCAATTTTCATCCTCCACAATATCCTGCCTGGCAATTTTCATCCTCCACAATACCCAACCTGGCAATTCCCCTCATCCACAGTCCTTACCTGGCAATTTTCCTTCCCCAGAATACTTGACCTGGTAATTTCCCTCCTCCCAATACCTCACCTGGCAATTTCTCCTACCCCCACAACACCCGACCTGGCAATTCTCCTCATCCACAATGGCAACCTGGCAATTTTCCACCTCCACAATACCCGACCTGGCAATTTTTCTCCTTCACAACACACAACCTGGCAATTCTCCTCATCCACAGTATCTTACCTGGCAATTTTCCTCTCCCACAATACCTCAACTGGCAATTCCCCCCACCCCACAACACCCGACCTGGCAATTTCCCCTTCCTCACAACACCCAACCTGGCAATTCTCCTCATCCACAATAGCAATCTGGCAATTTTCCTCATCCACAATACTCTACCTGGCAATTTTTCTCACCCGGAATACCAGGATGGGCAATACACTTCACCACAATGCTCCACCTAGCATTTTTTTTCTGACGCATTCCTGCCTGGCAATTATGTCCGCTCACAAAACTCTTTAACCAGACCAAAGTTTTGCTTTTCATCCAAAATAATTATTATATATTGAAGTGAAAGGACTTCTGGAGTTTTGCATACGTGTTCAAACAAAGCATTTTGAATCCACTGAGCTGCTCCTCTAGAACCGTGTTGTATGTTCCAGGTGAGGTCACAGTACGAGTTATGCAAGCGGCTGCGAGTTCCGATACTGAGCTACCCGAAGACCATGGAGGTGGCGCTACAACAGGGGCCGGAGTGGCTCAGAAAGGTTGCCAACTCTTCGGGGTGAGTTGACACAGAAACCTGCAACATCACTTTTTGAGGGGTCGGTTGCACTCGCTTGCTTTACCTAGAGAAGAGGGTAGATCGAGCCCAGGTTCGATCCTTATCACCGTCAGTGGTATTTCGTGATTACCCTGTGTTTATAACTTGGGTGGATACTGGAATGGTTCTCACAGCATAGGCTCATCATACTGTCCACCTTCCTTCACTTTATATTGGGTTATTTAACGACTGTACTGATGACTACGATCTATTGGGGTCGGTGAATGACATATGGTATGATGAGATATAATGTTATTTTATTGTATATTTTTGGATCGGGGGGAAGGAGTCGGTCGTGGCCTGTTGTTAAAGAACCATCTCAGTATTGACCTGAACGACAGAGAGAAACAACGAAAAAACAACTGTCAGGATGGTCGACCATGGCAGATATCAAACACCGGTCTCCTGAATCACAGTTCAGTGTGATACCACTCGACCATTCGTCTTAGTTTCATTATCCTGATAATTAACATTAAAACCTTCCCATCATGATTCATGATGATCATCTATCATGATGATCATCCGGGGTGGTAAGATCGCCCTTGTGGTGGGGCACGTTGTGGTGAGGCACGCCCTTGTGGTAGGCCGAACGATCCTATCTTTCATCATTTGCCTCAATTGGGAAACAATGATTGTGTATCAAGTTTCGATGTAAAAAGTAGAAGCATGATCCATCATGAGACGCCAGTAGTTATCGGTATTTAGTTATCACTACAATGTGTCGTTAAGGGGGTGAATGCATGGTGCTCATAAAAATAGATAAATTCATCTCCACTATTTGTTTTTCCATGTTCACTAACCAGTGTAATTGAATGGAAAGTATATCAACTCCAAGATAATTGTATGCTCTTCAATAAATGTGACATTCTCTTTTGGTGAATTCAATCAGTCTCAAGATAATACGTCAATGATTATTCCATCACGTTCTGGATATTCATTGATGTATTATCTCAAAACTGATCGAATTCGCAAAAATAGAATGTCATGGCATGAAATTACCTTTGCGTTGGTATACCTTTCATCCGATTACACTGGCTTGTGAATATAAAGAAAAATATATTATAGATGACTGTATCTATTTTTATATCCACAAAAGAAACTCATCGCTTCCTGATGGTCTACTATTTCTGATTACTCTTGGCTTCTGAAATGAAAATATTGAGTTCGTTTATATTATACAAATATTCTGAAATAATCACACGAGGAGTAATGTATTCAGAACCTCTTGATGCCAACAGCTTTTACAACAATGCCGTCAAACGTCCTTCCCCCAGGAAATCAGCTGTTCACGCAGTTATATGACATTATTTCACGTGAGAGAGTATTACTACAATGTTGATACGAAGAAAAAGTCTGTCAAGATGATAATTAAATTTGAAATCCCAGGAGATTATTTGAAACTTTTACTCACAGAAAAAATGGATGCCCATTTCTGTTTGAAAACATTTGCAGATATGGAGTTTTATTTTCATTTTTTCAAGTTCCGTTGCATATTTTGTTGGAGCAGAACTATATAGAATATCTTTCTACAATTTTAGTGACTTACGTAGACCTAGGCCTGAGCCTGTCTGCCTATGCTGACAGTGTTGTTAAATTAACTAATTAGGCCTACATATACCTTTTTCTGGAAAGTGGTTGAACATATTTTTGAAAATATTGGTAGGCCTATACATGCCTTCAGTATACCTTGACTTAACTTGTGTTTCAAGATTATTTTCAAAGTGTGTATATGTTAATTGTTTCATTTCATTACTTTTATTTCCATCCAAATTTTAATACACTTTGATATACTATCAAAAAGTTCATATTATATGAAATATTTCACACAAAACAAAATAACTGGTGAAAATCCGCTGTGATGTAATGTTCATAATATTCACAAAAACATCTCTGATTTTTGTTGATATTATTTGTCCTGTAGTCATGCCATCACTTCGACACTTCCCGCATTGGCTGCTAGCATGCTCAATTGTTGGAATTACAAACATTACTGATGTGTATAGTGATACAGTTCACGCAGATGACGACAATATTGTTGATTGTATATTTTTTCATCCTTCCAGATTTATTGTCAACGGTTTTCTGATAACGTACCAACTGGGCATTTGTTGCGTCTACATTGTCTTCGTAGCTACCAATCTGAAGCAGGTATGATTGCACAAATGTGATCAATCGTTATCGATTGTTTACATACCAACCCGTGAGAATAAATATTTCGAATGTCAATAGGTCAACATGGAAACCAATACCTAACATTTTGAATATATATATATATATTGGCACATTATCTGCTCCTGAAGTGCGACAAAATATATATGGATATAGGCCTAATTTGTTACAATTTATAACACATCCATAATATTTAGGGTTCGGGGATAATTTTCAGTTACATGCGCTGTACTATTCCCATACGCCTAAATGTTACCATGTTTCAATGCTCGTTATTTCAGAATTAAAATTTCTTGTATTTATGTAGGCCTACCTTCATCTCAGAATTACTTAGATCAAATTTGTTGAAAATTCTACAGAAGATTTATACATGTGTAACACAAACTCGTGGTGAGAGAATGAATTATTGGATAACACATCAGAGTTTCGAAAATATATGGAATCAATAAAATATCACAAATCCTGAAATTTGCAATTTTTCGAACAAAAATGTTGAAAACTATAAAATAATAATTTCAAATAGAATCAGGTCCGTCTCAAATATTTTGAATTTCAACAGGTATGATAAATTTCAAATTCTAAAATATCATAAAAATCATAAATTCTGAAAAATTGCAATTTTTTAAACAAAAATGTCAAAAACCATCAAATTATTTTTTCAATTTGAATCAGTTCCGTCTCAAATATTCCGAATGTCAACAGGTAACTTATAATAAATCCTAAATCCTGAAATATCCTGAAATATCCTAAAAATCATAAATCATAAAAATGTACAATGTTTCAACAAAAATGTTAAAAACTATGAAATAATGTTTCCAATTCGAATTAGTTCCGTCTCAAGTATTTCGAATGACAACAGGTATAATAAATCCTGAATCCTCAAATATCCTAAAATATTATAAATCCTAGAAACTTGCAATTTATGGAACAAAAATGTTAAAATCGTAAAATAATGTTCTCAATCCGAATCAGCTCCGTCTCAAACATTCCGAATGTCAACTGATAATAAATTCTAAATCCTAAAATGCCTAAAATACCCTAAATAAGGCATCACAAATCCTGAAAATTCACAATTTTTCGAACAGATTGTTTTTTAAATTTGACATATTTCTTTCAATTTGAATCAGTTCCGTCTCAAATATTCCGAATGTCAACAGGTTTAACAAATCTTGAATCCTAAAATATACTTAAATATCATAAATCATATGAATTTGCAATTTTTGGAACAAACATGATAAAAACTATGAAATAGTTGTTTGTCAACTGGTAATAAATTCTGAATCGTAAAATATCCTAAAGTACCATACAAAGTTTTTCAACTTTGATGTATTTTTTTTCAATTCATATCAGTTCCGTCTCTTACATCGCGAATATCAACAGGTATGTGACCACTACTTCGCGCCCCTCGACGTGAGGCTCTACATGCTCATGCTGCTACTGCCTCTCATCCTCATCAGCTACATACGCAATCTGAAACTCCTCGCTCCGTTCTCTGTCATCGCCAACATCGTCACCTTTATCGGCATCGGGATCACCATGTACTACTTGATCGACGACATCCCAGACATTTCATCCAGGGAATATTTCGGGGAAGTGAGGAATTTCCCACTTTTCATCGGCACAACGCTATTTGCTTTAGAAGCTGTGGGAGTTGTAAGTAATGTTTTTAATTCGAATCAGTTCATTCTCAAATATTCCGAATGTCAAGAGGGATAATAGATTCTATATCCTAAAATATCATAAAATATCATAAAAATCATGAACTCTGAAAAATTACAATTTTTGAAACAAAAATGTTAAAATCCATAGAATAGTGTTTTCAATTGAATTCAGATCCGTCTCAAGTATTCCGAATGTCAACAGGAAGAATAAATCCAAAATCATAAAATATAAAATATAATAAAATATCATAGATCCTAAAAATTGGCAATTTTATGAACAAAAATGTTTGAAACTTTAAAATATTTTTTCAATTCGGATCAGTTCCGTCTCACCGTAATTGAACATTAGTTCGATACTGTTGTAACTCGATTGTAATACTTGTTGGGTCATCTCAGAAGTCTCATCAATTACCATTCAGGAAACATATTGTCAGATGATTCGAAATGTATTTACAAATTTTTAAAATTCCTAAATTCAACCGATTTATTGGATAAAATATTCTAATTATCTACACCAAATTATTTAACATGAATTTGGAGAATGAGTGACAAAATCACCACGCTGTCAGTTTACTCGAAAAAGATCAGACACGGCACCTCCACTGAAATTAGTGATACTTGGCATGCGTGGTTATATATGAAGTTGGTGGAGGTGCCGTGTTTATTCATTCTTCTCGTGTTCTCATGTTTTAAACTTAAGTGTATAGACATTTCGGAATGTATCGTCATAAACATGAAGTACCGTAAAATATGGACCTGAAAATCATGAATCAAATCATAATTAATATTTTGTTCCTCCAGAGACCATGAATTATGACGTAGACACTACCGATTCTGTATAGAAACATGAACAGAAACGAGTAATATCTACGTCATGACTAAAAAATGTGCTGGGTCCTGTTCGACTAATAAATTATCACAATTCATCAATTTGAGTTGAAGGTTCCTGATTTTCTCCAAATTGGAGAATAAATATCTTCAATTCATTAAATCTAGATTTGGGGTAATTTATTTACTTATAGAGGTTGTGATGTATTTTGATTTGTATGAATCTAGATCACCGATTTTAACCACTTCTATCAATGCCAGAGGTCACTGTTGACGTGATTTTGGTCAAGACCAAGTATGCCAATTTAATTAATCCAATTTACAAAAAACATACTTATCATGAAATCTATAATCCCAAACTCAAATATAGTTATGAAGCAATTATATCAAAATACACTGTCTCTGTAAAAAGTAAATATGACTCCTGACTTTGCCCGATGCTCCCAGATAATCGCGCTGGAGAACAACATGTCCACGCCGCGAGCGTTCGGAGGATATTACGGCGTGCTGAACCGAGGCATGGTGGTGATCGTCTTCCTGTACGTGCTCGTCGGCTCGGTCGGGTACGTCAAGTACGGCTCCAACGCGCTGGGAAGTGTCACGCTCAACCTGCCCACGGACGAGATGTAAGTCATCTACACAGTTTTACGAATCTTAGTTGAGCAATATCCGCTGATTATCAGTTAGAGGTACGAAAATAACATACATAGCCAAGGGTGATGACAATTTGATCCGCTAACTATCTCCTTATTCACAAACTATCAATCCGTGAAACTGGGCCTCAGGCCCGGTGTTACGAATTGATAGTTAGTGCCCAGGGGGGCATTCCTGTACAAGATAAACCCAGTATCAACTTGAACCCACAATTAAAGGTGGCTGTGCATGGGCTGTTGATATAGGATAATACAGCTTTTCTTCTGTTTTTCGGTATTATCTTCACTAAAATCGGATTAACTCGTACAGGAATGCGCCCCCAGGGGGAGGCATTCCTGTACAAGATAAATCCAGTATTAACTTAAACCCAGAATTAGAGGTGGCTGTGCATGGGCTGTATATTTGATAATACCGCTTTTGTTTTGTTTCTGGTATTATCATCACTAAAATCGGATTAAATCGTACAGGAATGCTCCCCCAGTCGATTAGGAAATAGTTAGTGGGTTAACTTGTTATTACTCTAGGTTACATAATGCTATTTTCGTACTTTCAACTCATGGTAAGCGGATAAGTATTTAACTGAGATTCTTATATAAAACTAGGCCTCAGTAATATAATGCTGACGACTCTAAAGAGAAGTACCTCCAATGAGGAATGATTTGAAGGAAAAGAGGATTATTCAAAGTATTGAATTAATTGATGTTTGTTTGGTATACTTCCCAATCTATGTGATTCTTAGAGGTGCTTGTTTGCACTGCATACATAGGCATATTGTTTTAATAATATCTATACTTTTCAGTTATGGTAGGAAAATTCCTTACAAGGAGGTGTTAATTCTATTCTCAATAATTTGACCAGATGGCTGTTCAAAAATGCGTATAACTCCCACATTTTTCAAGAAAACACAAAGAAACGCCCCCTCAGAATTGGTAATCAAGGGTGATTAAAAAGTGAATGAGCTCATTGATGACCCTCAATTCACTTCTCATCAGATCCTGCAACCGAACTTCATCAACGAATAATGCATTTTATTCCGAATTTCCTTGAAACTTGAAAACTTTGTAACTCTCGATTATGACTTGTAGTTTGGCTCAGAGCGTGAAACTGATGCTCGCCTTCGCCATCTACATCACGTACGCGCTGCAAGGATACGTGCCCGTGGAGATCGTGTGGAACACGTACATCAAGCATCGCATGGAGGACAGCTCGGACACCAAGAGGTTCCTGGTGGAGTACGCCATGAGGACGACCATGGTCATCGGCACATGTGAGTAACGTCACCTAACCTAGCCTAACCTAACCTAACCTAACCTAACCTAACCTAACCTAACCCACCCTAGCCTAGCCTAGCATAACCAATCACTATGGTGATCGGCACCAGTGGCGAAGCGTGACAATCCGACGGGGGACACGAAAGAGTGTATTAGTGAAGCTAGATAAGCCTTAGGATTAGTAAGCTTCAGTAAAGCCAGCTATTGTACGTGGAGTCAAAATGTAGGCCTATATATCAACAAATTTTTCAGAGTCTTGATTGGCTATCGGCTCATTTTTCAGGATGTTGATTGGTTAGGATGTAGGCCTACAATAAAAAATATAAAAATTCCCGCGAAAAAGTGTGGGAATAACTGTAAAGCTAAGAAATACACTTAGAAAATAACAGTCATAAAAAATTTACCTAAGGGTTTGGGTAGTTTAGAAATTCAAGAGTTAATGCAAAGTTCATGTAACTTTTGACTTGAGTGATGGACATTTTCAAAGTGACAAATTGTGTTTCCGATCTTACGTCACATTTCTCCCATTTATTACTCACTTGAAGAATTACATTCCAACCTTCTCGAAATGAAGATTAACTATAATCCAATATACATTTTAGAACAATAAATAAAATAACAATAGGCCTACATAGCAATACAAATGCAGTATAATATACAAGTTTGTCACGAAGGAATTTTTCAACGAAACCAAAAAAAAAAGTATGAAGCTCATGACGAAATATATTAGAGGAAGAGATACGCACTTGCGCATTCATAACACGAGAAAGATTTCACCAATTATTGGCAAAACATACAATTGAAAGATTACAAAATCCTTGATCAGATTATCACATCACAAGAAAACAGTATTCAAGCATACATAATTAAAACTGAACCAATACAGCACGTAATTGAACAAACATTTCTCTATAACAATAACTTCATATAAAGATGAAGATTACTGTATTATGAATTGAAAAGTAACCATATTCCAATTTCTGTTTTGATATTTTAGTACTTATTTATTCCTTCCATTCATTGAAAGTTATGAAAAGCCAACTTCAAACTCTACTTATACATTGTTGCGTTTTCAAATATAGTACGTTCCTTTTACTTCATACATTTTTTTATATCACCAACAACATCAAGTGTGCTTGAGTAAAGATATGCATGTTTATTTGTTCAAGTCCTCCTCGCTGTGGCCATTCCCCGCCTCGAACTGTTCATCTCTTTATTCGGAGCTCTTTGCCTCTCCGCTCTGGGCATCGCTTTTCCCGCCCTTATCGAGATGTGTCTGCTCTGGCCAAACAACTTCGGCAACTTCCGGTGGATCCTGATCAAAGATATCCTCATCATCATCTGCGGCGTGTTGGGCCTCGTCATCGGCACCTACACGAGCCTCTCGGACATCGTCGACTCGCTCATACACGGCGAAACATGAACAAACATGAACAAACATGAACAAACGTGAACAAACATCAGAGGATTGTTGGAAGAAGTGATAGGTCTGATAAATGGGTCAAGTGTGGCCTTGTGTTCCTAGAACGAAAATCTTTGAGTGAAGCTTTTTTATCAGAACGCGGACTCATATGACGACCAGGTTGGGGGATCTACCAACCAAATAATTATAAATACATCGGTAATTTTCGAGAAACTTGCTGTTAGTTCGAGCATTGCTTTTGGAATATGTATTTGTGTTTTTAATCGTATAAAAATCTCTCGCCCTCAAAATATCACGACAACACCAATATAATCGGTGACGGTTTATGAAGTTCTGTCTCTTTCGTCAATACAAGAATAAGCTTCTGTCAAGTAACAAAGGACTAATAATGGTCACCATAGTGACACAGCGAAATGGTGAACTATCAAAGCGTGTGATTGGTTGATATCTACTGGTGGACATTGTTGTCTCTCTCTTTAAACAATGCGTGTCGTCACTTGACAGAAGCCTATAGTGTGCAGAGAATGAAGATACAGTGTTGCTTGGTGTATCAAGTGTCGGGGAAAATGCCACGCTACAATATTCTGCCAACAGTTTAACTTGCTGCCGATATTATGTGCTAGCCATATTGACTATTGCGAGAATGGTCTATTGGATGAGTGGACTGAGGACTCTGTACGAATCTCAAGGAATTGAAATATGTGTTTTCTGTATTTATGTGGTCTCCCACAGGTCAGACACATTTTAGACGTACTGACCAATCAAGAATGAAGTAGTTTCCGGGGAGAAGGTCCTAACTCTACTGAAAACCATCTGTCCTAAAAATCAACTGTCCTCCTAAAAACTAACTGACTTGAACTTCTAATTCTTGAGCCACCTGTATAGAAGTTGAAGTATGAAGTTTGAATCCTCCTCTTCACTAATTTCATTCGACACAAACCGTACCTACCTAACCTCAACAATCACTAGAGCTAGAGCATATAGAACACTTGATGAGTGGTAACAATTTGTGAAGGGGAGGAGCCAAGCCAATCAATTTTTCTTGTATACAGGTTGCTCAAGAAATAGAAGTTTAGGTCAATTTTAACTTTTTAGTTCAGTTGGTTTTCGGTACATTTAGTTTTTTTAGTTCAGTTGGTTCTAAGTATAGACGTAGTTGATTTTCAGTACAGTTGACCGATTTCCAAAAATTTTGACTCGACGTTTTTCACGATTGAGTAAACCGAATTATACCAAAAGCATTCCTAAATTTTAGATTATACGTATTGTGTGTAATATTGTATATAGATATATTCCTTCGCCAATTGTATAGTATTGCATGGTTTTTGGTTGATAGCCAATTCTATCGACTTTGAGCTTCGCCAATGTGAGAGTTTCCGTGAAAGAAATGGTAGGAACAGATATTTTTTGATTTTTTTTTTTACAATATTCATATTCATATTGAATATTATTGTGAAAATGTCTATACAATACTCGATCACCACTTCACGAGTGATATTATATCATGACCTGATTTACTGAAACCATCCATTATCATATCACAATAATTTTCCACAAATTAATAGGAAATGTATTAAATACTTTTCAAAAACGATATTGCTTATGGACTTACGTTGGAATTCCATACATCAGAAATTGACATGTACAATCTAGGAGTATAGCTATCGAACCGATGAATAGACAAGAACATTCCAGAGCTGTGAAACCAGACTCATATTAAAGACCATGAATGTCCCGTCACCGCGGTACAAAAATTACATTACTCTCTTGTATATTGCATGAGGCATTTAACCTCCAGTTGGAATTGTATAGCCCCACTTCAAAACATTGTCATGCATGAAAACAGAAAGGCAAATATACGTGTGTGCCTGTAATCTCTCACGTGGCATCTCTTCTGTCGACAATGAAGTTTTCTTTGAATAAAATATATCGCACACATCAGAAAAAGCAGTACATTACTTGATGAAGTGAACGTCGAGGATCACAATAATCAGATTCATAAATCATAATATAATCTGAACTTTATTCACCACGCAATACTGAAAGACCCAACGATTCCCTCTCATGTTCACTAACTCTAGAGAGAGATCTGAGTTTGGAATAAGCAAGAGTTGCGTATCCAGGACCCCTATTCCTGAGATAAATGAGATGTGAGAAAAGTCAGTGAGAAAACTATCTCATATAATAATGACATATTTCATCTCATATTTTATGTGAGATACTCGTTTTCTCACAGATTTTTCTTCACAGATGTGAGAAAAATGAAAATGAGTGAGAAAATGAGTGAGGAAACTCATTCATCTCAGGAATAGGGGTCCAGAAGTAAAAGGTGGAATATGAAGTAAAATGTGATGCATGTATTGTCTAGTGTACAGTAGAGCTATAATGTTCTGCAGATTGACTCAGGTATGGTGTAAATAAGTGTAAGGCATCCTCAATGGATCATTCAAGATATTACGAGAGTACAATATATCATTATGTCTTATAATAATCCGAATATGTTATCGATGTTTTCTGTAATCTGAGGGCACATTGCATTGCATGGGCACCTTATCATTGTGTACTATTAGGTTAGAATAATATTATTTTATATTGAATGAACATTACACAGTTAATGAAGGATGGAAGTTTAAATATCGTATAGGGGCCTATATATATATATATATATACCTATATATATATATATATATATATATATATATATATATATGGGCCTAATGAAATGGAGTGATGAATGATTACTGTGTACAGTTTCATTTCTTGTATTATTGTTGTTGTTATCATCATTATTAAATATTAAATATAGGAAATCAGTGGTTAGTTTTTAATGTTGGAATTGTAATTGGGATTGTGACTTGTAAGAAGGTTCCAATAGTTCGTACCCTCATCCTACAACACTAGCGCACGAGTGGGTCGCACCCTCATTGTTGTTGAATAACTTAAATAGTATGCCTAAAGGCCCGTTTTCATGGCTCGCGGCTGGCGGCCGGCGGCGGGCAAAACACCTAATGAAATAACCTTTCAACTCATCGTCCTACCATCTCATATACCGACGCCAATGGATCGTATAGTCATTATACAGTGAGTCGTTAAACTCAATATTTGAAAAACTTGTGATTTCGAAGTTTTTGTTCTTTCCTGCTGATAACTCCTATACCATATTGTATGAATTGTTCGGAAACAATAACTAATTAATGGATGTCATTCTCACTTATTGGAAATTAAAAAATATATTATTTTTCATTTCTCCATTTTCATTCTTTTAGATATAAATATCTCGAGACATAGCTCACTTTTTGGATCTCTGTTCATTCCGACATTTTGTTCATCCGATAATAATTGTTCTACAAGTTTGTCAATTTGATAAGTTATGGTCTGATTTTCGCAGTGGGATAACATTTTTTTCAAATAGTTGACCTATGTGAACCCTTCCTTCTGTGCTGCAATGTTTTCATCATTTCATGTCGTAATATGAACATTTTCAAAAATTTTACAAAGATTGTGGACCTACAACCACAAGAATAGGACTTATTATATATCATTTGAACATAGATAAATCTCTAAGTCAAAAAATTAGTATCTCAAAAATAAGGTAAGGTTACATCATTTCGAATCTCAAATTTTAATATAAATGGAGTCCAAATAATCATACTATTCACAAATTATTCAAACTTTATCAATGTTACAGTTACCGAAATAAGCACCGACGCCGTCACCTATAGTGTTCTTCTCATTCCCGCTAGATGGTAGCACTAGTCATCATATCGCCGCGATCCAAAATTGATTTTTGTTATAAATAGCGCAAGAAAATTCCTTCCGTGTGTATGCATGGAAGACTCCACACAGTCGCGTTTACTCTCCACTAAACCTGACATTTACTCCTTTATTTATTCGTTCAGGTGATTTGAAACTATTTTAAGACAGAGCCAATTCAATACATCAACAGTCGTATGACGTACAATGGTATCAAGAAGGCGGTTCGTTACTTGATATTTTCAATATAATTTGTTTTAAATATGGAAGTGCTTTAGTGATCGATGTGACATGTGCTCTAAGCCTTCTGGAAGCAAATTGCAATTTATTGTGTATTTTTAATATTTCTACTGACAGTTTATAAGTAATCATTCAAATATTTTTTCAAAGTAATAACTCGCAATGGCAGAAAACGAAGATTTTGATCCATACAAAGCAAGAGAAGTGAAACATCCGGTTTCGTAAGTAAAGCGATTCACTGATTGGTAGTTTTAGTGTTGGTCTAGTTGTAATTTTAAGTGAATGAATAGTTCCTAATTTTATTCGAGTTGGTTTTGATTTAATATGCATTCAAAGCCTACGAAAGCAAGCCCCACAATGTTAATATACAATTAACAACTGAGCAAAATTGCCTACTGTGAAGACTGCATGCGTGGGAGTCGATTTAGGGGAATATCAGATTTTTGGGGATAACTTTTGAACGGTATGAGATATCGAATTTCTAGTGAGAAGAAAACACAGATAATCTCAATACCTTCAAGATGGTGTAGGTAATAAGCTTATAAGCTTACAGGTGATAGCTTTTGTATTAAATTGCCTGATTGTCACTTGTGGGTCTATACGGTTGAAAATGTGTTCTTAGCCGTATACGCGTCGCGTGACAATCAGGCGATATTGATAGTTGTATTACTTATACCTCCTTGAAGGTATCAAAGATATCTGTGTTTCTTTCATATTAGAATTTCGATACCTCATACCGTTCAAAAGTTATCACAAAAAAAAAAACTGAAATTCCGCTAAATCGACTCCCAATTGGACATCGAAGTATGACCAGTGAAGATATTTATTTACTCAATGGTATGGCTGCGTAGAGCATTGTGCTGCCTTCTTTGACTGTTGTTACTCAATAATTGTTATTGGAGTATTTATTCACGGTTTCTGATTTTGCGTTGACGTATCAATGAAGCTAATAGCATTTGGCCTAAGACCTAACACAAGCTTTTTGAGGTTAAGACATGAAATTATGCACGGCACTTACGTAGTTGAAACTAGAAAATGAGTCGAGTATTGCACAACAGCTTCCTTTGATAATAGAATTAATTCGTGTTCTAATCATTTGTGTTTGATTACTGACAATCTAAGTGGTTTAAATTTATTCAAATATAGTTGTGTTCAGAGCCAGTATTTCCCTATCACAGTATAAATGGCAACAAAAATAATTATCGTATTGCGAGTTGAACAAAATGGAGCTTTAAATCGTAAACATTCAGGAGTACAGGTCATACACTCTGTTATTACAGTTTAAAATTACCGCTTAATTTCAAATTGGCTACCAACTCGTCCTTTCGGAAGGGTGTGTTTCGAAATAACTAGGAAAACGCCATACATGCGTTGTTAGACGAGCGGATAGTAATAGTATGGGTAAAAATGGGTAAATTTTTTTCGAGTGGTACCAATTTAGCACATTTTATGTTTTTTCTTCAAAATGACTGACTCGATCAAGCTGAAATTTTTTAGAAATGTGTATCAAAATGTAATTCAACTTCACGCAAAATTTCATTTTTTGGAAAATATATATATATATTTTTCCGCTGTGTTATTCTAATGAGTATTTTTGACATTTCTAAAATTCATAAAAAAACAAGTTACCATCCGATAATGCCACAAAACTATACAGATCTAAGTTAGATGAGGAACCATATTTTAAAAAAGTTTGAAGTTGATGCTGTAGCCGTTTGACCTGTGAACGGACAAAAAAACATGAAAAAAAAAAAACATAAAAACGAACACCAATTTTTTTCAGTATGTCAAATTGAATCCTCGCTAAAGCTCGTCTACTTATAACTACCGGTAGTGGTTTGGCCTATGGTTAGTAGGTCGTACAATATTCTGTTTCATGTAATAAATGAATTAAAGATGAATAATGAAAATAATGAGTGAACAAATAATTTATGTGTATTGGATGAAAAAATGATTAATTGGATCAATATAAAAATAAATGACTGTATGAATGAATGAATAGATGGATGAATGCATTACCGTACCAGAGTGATAAACGAAAGAGCGGACAAACGAACGGACGAATGAAAACATAACTTCGGATGTTGGACTGATTACATAAATATATTGATGAATGAATGATACATACCGTGAATAGATAAATTCAATAAATCTGTCAATGAATAAATGAATACATACCGTGAATAGATAAATTCAATAAATCTGTCAATGAATAAATGAATCAATCATAAAATATAGTTATAACATATAGTACTGACTACTGATCGTAGGCCTACACCGAAATTACCATATAAATATAGCATGCATGCACCTTCTTACAGCATAGACCCATTATAGAATGTGACATTTATAGAACATAATATAGTGAGTAGATCCTATTATAAACAAGGTTCAGAGAAGGTCGAACCGTATTTAATGAGAAAATGCATTATAAGAATAGTTAGGAAAATGAACTTTGAAATATGAAAACCCAGTATTGAAATCTAACAATTTCACAGCAGATTATCATGTATGAACTACAAAAAAGATTACATTTTTGTGAAACAAAAACCATCAAAATCTACCAAGACATGAAATTCGAGACTAACCTCTAAACATTTAAATTGATATTATCAACACAAACTGGACATAGACTGATTGTGTCTAAATCGTGATGAAATTGGGATGACGAGATAGGGTCGCTCGAACTGGGCACTAACTCTAGTCTCCCGGTGGGTTGTCTTCATTACACCTATTCTCAAAACATCTACACTACTTGTTTATCTTTTTCTTCTCATATCGCCTACAAACTTGTTTCCCCTACATCCCCTACCATGCTTCTCGGCTGTCAGTCATCCCTTCTCATTCTCATAACACCTACGCTACCTAGATTTACTCTCTATTGGAACATATATTCCCCAATATTCTTCTTTTTTTATATATTGGGTTTATTGGTTGATTGATGATATGGTAGGATGGTGAGATGAAAATTCTTGGGTAATGTGAAGGATAGTGGGAAGAAAGCTGTAGTGGGCTATATTGTGGGAACCATCCCAGCATTAATCTAGACTATACAGAGGGAAACAACGAAAAACCCCTGTAATGATGCACGGCGGCGGGGATCGAACCGGGTTCGAAAACCCCTCGTCTCCCAGATCACATGGAGACATGTCTCGGTAGTATAATCTTGCCTTTATTTACATTCGAGCTGACAATTCATAATATATCACCGAAATGTGTATATAGTAATATAAAGCCTGATGTCTGATTAACTAAACCTGAGCAAAAAACAAAAGGGAAACATTCAATGATACTAAAACTCAACCCTATTAACCCATAACCATTTGGCTGTTCTGTGCCCTAACCATTATCCAGGAATAGTATAACGCCAATATAACTATAGACCAAACTGGGATAATGAATTGTCAGGTCGAGTGATAAATGGGACGAAAATTGGGAAATATATGCTGGAATAGAGGGTCAATCTAGGAAGTGTCCATAGGTTTTGAGAATAAAAAGGGAGGTCTTATCATACCTGATATTAGAGATTTCACACAAAGCTATTGATCTTTTTTTTTCTTTCTTTTTTTTTGGCTGCTTAACGACCCCACCAACAGCTGGGTCATATGGGGGTACGAATGAGCGGATGATAATGAAACGATGAAGTGATGATAGATGAAAGAACGCTTACAAAAACCCATGCCTTATGCGGGACTCGAACCCACGCCCAACGGTGACTTCAGTTACTACCGCTAGCGATAATTGACTTAGCCACCGGGGCGGCTATTTCTAATTTTATTTATTGATCGATGCCAAAGGTCGATTGTGTGAAGTGGAGCTCCAACTGTGGAAGTTCATCGTAGATTCAAGATGTAGGCCTACAAAATAATTATATATTTTGTCTAAAGTAAATCATTTATTCTTAACATTATTCTTCAGCAAGTTTGATTTTGTCTAAAGTAAATAATTTATTCTTAACATTATTCTTCAGCAAGTTTGATCATGTCCATAGTGACTTCTCAAGTCATGTTGTAGTAAGATCATAGTCCTATGATGACGATATATAGTCACTGTATAATAGATGTTAGTTCGGAAGCTAATCGATAATCAATATATTAACTCCGAGCTTTCTTGTCAACAACTGGGAGCACGTAACAATAAAAACGATAAAATGACAACCAACAGAAGAAACTGACCGGGATAGCTGAATCTCCACCCCTTGGAAGCCGTCTCTTGTATAAGTCGTCACTCTGAATGTCTGTTCTCATATATAATTTAATGTATTTATTGAATCTATACCCCGCGGAAAGTCTGTTCCATGGAGACTCTTCACCTGCTGTTATATATTCGAAAACCATTCCTGAAAGTGTGCTATATGGAAAGTCGTCACCAACAATACTATTATGTATTAAATGGAGTATTATTGTTGACAACTTTCTATAAAACAGACTTTCAGGAATTGTTTTCGAATTTATTTAACAGCAGGTGAAAATCTTCGCTACGCTCATCTAATCATAAGATAACATAATATGTAGCGAACATCGGGAAAGATGTTTCAGATCTACTTGCTCTACACGTGTTTTAAAAAAATGAAAGTTGAATAAAATATTAAAATACAATAAAATAAATTGAACTCATTAGTATTTAGACATTAGGCACGCGTTTTTCATGTTAATCGTTGTCATAGATATATTGGCTCTTATTGTTGATTATGTATCCAAGTTTTACTAACCCATAAACTCATGTATATTTATACAACTGATTTTTAGGATGGTTCAAATAATCGCTCAATTCAATGAATACATCCCAGTGGCGGAGTGACGTTCAATGTGCCATGATAATCAAGTGGATCATTTTTATTAATATTTTATGATGTAGAAAGAACATGTGTATTATCACTTTTCAAAGCGGCTTCACCGATCTATGTAGAACTTTGTTATGACCTGGAAATATGTATCTCTCGTTTATATCTCAATCAAGTCAACATTTTCAGAAAATTTGAGGGATTGTCGTGGAATATTCACTTTACATTATTTGTTATTTTCATGAGGTTTCTCTTTTTTTTGTAGTTCGTAATAGTTGTTCTGAAGCCGCTCCGGTGGCTTAGTCAACTATCGCTAGCGGTAGTAACTGAAGTCACCGTTGGGCGTGGGTTCGAGTCCCGCATAAGGCATGAGTTTTTGTCCTTTCCTCTATCATCTCTTCATCGTTCCATTATCATCCGCTCATTCGTACCCCCGTATAACCTAGCTGTTGGTGGGATCGTTAAGCAACATTAAAAAAAAAGGTTGATCTGAATAATAGTATAACCAGTCATTCACAAAAACTATTCCGTACCAAGGAAAAAAATGAATAATAAATACGACAATAATTCCACAATCCACATCTGTTATGATCGTGGACCATCCAGACAGAGGTGCATGTCTTGGTTTTTCTCTCCCACTGAAGTGAATGCGATGCTGAGCCATCGCCTTTCCAATATCCAGAAATCTCTATTAAAATAGCATTTCATCTCATCTTCCTATCGTCTCATCCATCATTCATCGATGTTAATAGATCTCAGCATCCATGAAAATGTGAATGAATAAACACAATTACTTGAATGTACGTTTCTATATACTAGCTGGAAAACGCCATATGCTTTGTTAGACGAGCGGATAGTGATAGTATTGGTAAAAATGGATAAAAACTGCTTCGAGTGGTACCAATTTAGCACATTTGATGTTTTTTCTTCAAAATGACTGACCCGATCATGATGAAATTTCCAGAAATGTGTATAAATATGTAATTCAATTCATGCATTTTTTTGGGGGGGAAATTAAATATTTTCTTTTTTTTCTGCCGTGTTATTCTAACGGGTATTTTTGAAATTTATAAATTTCATAAAATAAAAGTTACCACCCGATAATGCAACAAAACTACACAGATCTAAGTTAGATGAGGAACCATTATGAAAAAAAAGCTTGAAGTTGATAGCTGTAACCGTTTGACCCGTGGAGAACCGACAAAAAAACATGGAAAAAAAACATAAAACGAACACCAATTTTTTTCAGTATGTCAAATTGAATCCTCGCTAAAGCTCGTCTAATGAGTTAGTATATCTGTTCGTATCTCTAGTAGCTCTGGTCGTATTAAAACATTGAACATGTACCTGCATATATTTCAATGTCTAAATACGCATACAGCCCCGTGGTTCAGTCAACTAATTCACTCCTTTAAAAACTGGAGTCACCCCAGACGTGGGTTCAGTTCCCAAATAAGGCATGAGGTTTCGTGAACGTTATTCCACCAATCATCACTCCATAGTTTCATCATCACCCGCCAATTCTTACCCCCGTAATACCCAGTTGGTAGGTTCGTAGAGTTGAACATTTTCTTACACAAATGTTGATTTGTATCCAGGAATTTCGGTACGATGCTTCACTTCTTGAAAGGGAGTGTCGGAACCGGGATATTAGCCATGCCGAGGGCGTTTGTCTACACCGGCATGTTGCTCGGTTCGATCGCCACCTTCGCCACTGGCTGTATCTGCTCTTACGGACTCAACCTTCTGGTAAGTGTAAACCGTGTATAGCACCTATTATCATACATACACTATACATGTTAACCTTTTTCTTCTCATAACACCTACAGACTTGCTTCCCCTCCATCCCCCACCACGCTTCTGTATCCAGTTTGGTCTATATTTATATTGGAGTAGTACGGGGAATTATATACTATCACGGGGCATTGGTTAGGACACAACGAGGGGTTTACAACTCACAAATTTGGTGTACACCTGATTTCAAGATTTCAGGGATTTCAAGAGATTTCAATGGGATTTCATGGCAAGTGTACACCGGATTTCAGGAGTTGTTAACCCCTCGGGACACGAAGAAGCTACACGACTAGGGTTAGGAGGGTTAGTTAGGTAAGGTTTGTGTCTTCTTGAAAGTTTCTACCGTGTATTCTGCTCAGATATAGTGACTCATATATTAGGCTCCATATTACTATTCACAAGTTCAGTTATATATGATCTGTTATGAGAATAAAGAAGGATAGCTGACAGCATACGGGAAACATGGTGGGGGAAGGAGGGGAAACAAGTTTGTAGGTGCTATGAGAATAGGTGTTATAAGACTCAACCATACACGCACCTTTCATTAAAGCTCAATTGCTTGGGCACACTGCCTTTTAAAACTAATGAGTAATACACATTCAGTCGAACCTAGGATTATAGCTATCTGCGATGGATATAGCAACTAAGAGCCACGTTCTGAGCACGTTCTCATTCAACATTAGCTAAACCACTGTAGAATGTAGGCTATAGTAACTTTAACATTCGTTCCTTGATACATACTTTCTTATAGCATGTAGTCGCATGTAGTTCTGTACGCTATGACGTTATACGCTGCATGTTCTGTAGGTGCGTTCCATCTTTTATTGATCGATATAAAAGAGTAAAAGTCAAGTGATTATATTGGGTATTTAATAAAATCACTTCATATACTCTATACTACAACATAAATTTCACTCTCCCATGATACATAGATAGGAAATTAAAGATATGACAGTTGGGTTAAGTGATCACTTAAGACAGTCATAACCACTGTAAAGTATAGGTCGACATTACATAATGCTCGCTATAGGCTGTACGAGTATGGGTCCACTTGCGGTCACATCAAGTGCTCGATGAAGCCACGTTGAAATGTACCATGTACAGAACATTTACTGACAATACGCACTCACTCCATGTATACAGCTAATAAAAACGTTACCAATAGCATAGGCTTATTACCATGCAATACGCTATCATACGCGTTCCATCTAGTATGAAGATCAGTGAGTTACCATTGTCGAATTGGTCAATAATGACAGTGCAAACCAAGATCAGTTTGCTGTTGCATTGTATTATGGAGTTCAGCACAATAATCGTCCAATCTCTTTCAAAGGCATTTCTACCATCTTATTATATCCTCCTCTCGAATGTGTTACAATTAACTGTTAATGTCATCCTCATGTAGACGCTACTAGTAGTATTTTTGTTCCACCCCAATTTTGATCAGATCTAATAACAATCTGACGCAAAATAACCTAGTCGTTGACGCGTCGTAAACCTCAGTGTTCATTCAATCTGTGTATAGGATTAAGTTATCTACGATGGATACGCAACTGAGAGCGACGTTTTTCTGGATCTATGGAACCGTCTGAGCCACTGAGATCAACTTTCCCTTATTCCTGAGATTTGTGAAATGTGAGATGAGTGCAATTTGGGTGAGATTCCAATAATCGCACTGAAAATGGCTGTTCGGTATTCCTGAATTACCTTTTTTTTCAATTAATTTCATTCCACATTTTACTTCAAAATCTCACTATACCTATTTAATTAGTGAAATGTCGGAGTTGTGAATTATGCAGTGCACTCGACATGGCTTTTCATCAACTGCCCCTAGGATAATTACTATGGAAGTCAGTGACTTTTATTTGTTCACATAGTAACGGGCTGCTATTAGCTAGAATCTGCTAGCCTCGTGAAGGATATCTTTCATATAATAAAAATAGTTCCATTTCATATTTCATGATTTTTCAACTTGGGAATAGCAAAACGACCAAAAGTGAGATGGAATAGTGGAATGAGAAAGTTATCTCATCTCCTCCCACAAATCACAACTCATATTTCACAAATCTCAAGGATAAGGGTCCAGAGCCATGTATAGCTAGCGATCTAGGTGGCGTCGAGGTTCCTTAGCACCGGAGATGATCGTCAGCTGGGAGAACATGGGACAAGTCCAAGTTGCGTATCCATCGTAGATATTGCTCTAGTCCGAGACTCAATCATCAGCTATATTCTGTTTTCATTATATTGGTAGACGAAATTCAATTCCCGGAGTTATCGCTGATTTCACCTTGTTCCAGATGCACACGGAGTACCAACTGTGCAAGCGGAAACGTGTTCCTCACCTGACTTACTCGGAGGCGATGCAGTACGCGATGGAGTGCGGCCCGACCAGCCTGAGATGCTTCGCCAAGCTAGCTGCGTAAGTAACAGCTACATATACATAACAAATCTTGGATATCTCACATCTTCTAAAACTCAAATC
Source organism: Brachyptera putata (assembly GCA_907164805.1). Taxonomy (NCBI): domain Eukaryota; kingdom Metazoa; phylum Arthropoda; class Insecta; order Plecoptera; family Taeniopterygidae; genus Brachyptera; species Brachyptera putata. The sequence goes on along the minus strand of OU015471.1, from coordinate 20,485,216 downwards.
TACGAAAACACAAATGTTCGAACTGCCGGACAAATGGGTTTTCGGAGATTTGGGATTTCGAAGGCTGTGGCTGAAAGCTATACCGAGTAAGAATCTAGTACGCACTAGCACTATTTCCTATACTCTTTGCACGATGTGGTGATACCAACTTACTTCATCATAATATAAAGAAGGTGTGCCGACTCAGCTTTCCAATTGGAGGACGTCCGCCGTCATAGAGGGCACATTTGCCTGTCGCGCTACTATCGCTTTACATATTGAACTGCAGAACACGGCCCAATAGGTAACATGCGTGATGCACATATTATTGTTTGATAGCAATCCAATAATTACGTCATCAATGTAACGTTTTTCAAAATGTCTAAAGCTAATTTCAACCTGATCTTACCGTGGCCTAACCCAACTGCTTGGGATGGTATAGATCATAGTTTGAGTTATCAAGGTCAGGTTAGTACTCAGTTGGATCTGACATGATCTGATCTAACTTGGTCTGAGTTGACTGCCCGACTGCCCGAGATGAGTTTTCTCAGTTAACAATTCCAGTTATCATTGGGAAAACGCTGTATATATGCACTGTAAGATACGAGCGAGTTTTTTTTATATGAATCTCTCGAAAAAACAGATCTTAGAAAATCCATATAACCGAAAAAACATTTCTCCGACAGTTCGCGACCTAGAAAACTCATATCTCAGAAAACCCATCCCTCGGACAGTTTGAAAATTTGGTTTTCTGGAGATTTGGGTTTCCAGAGATACGCGTCTCCTAAGATTTTGTGTGTAGCCGTGTACACATCCTCCTATTCCTCCATTTATGTTCACTAATTTTGAAATATTTAAAATATACTTTCTCATAACTCCACAGGATCTTGGTGGACGTGTTCCTCGTGTCCTATCAACTCGGCATCTGTTGCGTGTACATGATATTCGTCAGCTCAAACGTTAAAACTATCGTCGACATATCCATCGAAGGAGAATCGTTCGATATCAAACTGTACATGTGCATATTCTTCGTGCTCTTCCTTCTGATCAACTTCGTGCCGAACCTCCGTGCCATGGCGCCTCTGTCAGGGGTGGCCAACTCCATCATGATCGTCGGACTGGCCATCGTCCTGTACTACGTCTTCTCCAAGATTCCGCCGGAAGACGAACGGAGCATATTCGGAAAACCATCCAAATGGGTTATGTTTATTGGGATATGTCTATTCGCGATTGAATCAGTCGGAGTGGTGAGTAATATTACTGGATTCCCATCAGCAGCTAGGTGATATGGGAGTAATGTAGATTGGTAGATTCCTCATGAAAATATGTTTATTCAACTGCTTGTGTCGAAAAATTAACAGAACCCTCACCAGCAGTTAGGTTATATGGGAGTCAGAGTGATTTCAGTAATCGAATTGGTAGATTTCTCATGAAAAGATGTTTATTTACCTGCTTGTGTCGAAAAATTAACTGAACCCTCATCAGCAGCTAGGTTATATGGGAGTCAGAGTGATTTCAGTAATCGAATTAGTAGATTTCTCATGAAATTATGGTTATTTACCTGCTGAGTCGGAAAATTAATTGGACCCCACCAGCAGGTAGCTGATATGGGGTCAGAATAATGTCGGGTTATGTTATGTTTATTGGGATATGTCTATTCGCGATCAAATCAGTTGGAGTGGCTAGTAACATTACTGGAACCTCACCAGCAGCTAGGTGAATGGGGATAATGTCAGGTGAATATATATATATATATATATATATATATATATATATATAGGCCTATATATATACATATATATATATATATATATATATATATATATATATATATATATCCCCAACGAAGTCAGTGGTGGTAACGTAGTGGAGAAAAACGTTCTGAGTCAGACTCATCTCTCCTTGACATGGACTTCAATGCCTGAATTACTATTGGCACACGAACCATTCCCACCTCCTAGTGTACCTGAAGTACTATTCGCAGATATATTCGTGTGAATCGTGCGACAGGAATCCACCTCCAGATATTTGACATGTCGCTTGTTCTTCCAGGTCGTGTCCGCGGAGCTGCACATGGAGAGACCTCAGGATTTCGGCGGGATCTCTGGAGTGCTGAACGTCTCTTTGATGATCGTCACTTTCTTGTACTGGTTCATTGGATTCTTCGGGTATTGGGCGTACGGAGATTGTGCGAGAGGGACAATAACACTGAATTTGCCATCAGCTGATTGGTATGTCTTACAACATTATACTGTATTGATAAAATAATTCCGGCCGCCCCGGTGGCCAAGTCAATTATCGCTAGCGGTAGTAACTGAAGTCACTGTTGGGCGTGGGTTCGAGTCCCGCACAAGGCATGGGTTTTTGTAAGCGTCCTTTCATCTATCACCACTTCATCGTTTCATTATCACCCGCTCATTCGTACCTTCATATAACCTACCTGTTGGTGGGGTCGTTAAGCTACATTAGAAAAAAATAATTCCGGCCCCAGTACTACCAGAGAAAGATGAGTGAATCTGAGAATAAAGCAAACATGTCCCCCAATTAGATGAGTGAAATTATTATTTTATTGTTGTGAGACCAATTGGAATGTAAAGTTTGTTGACAGTGAAGAGGAAAACTTCTTTGATTTGAAAATATATTTGAGGTCGATTTTCATGTTATTTTGGTTTACGTTGTTCCATAATCTAGAAATTTAAAATCCAGAAATTTGACACTTTGGGTGGATTGCAAGAACGAAGTTTAAACCCCGGTCTACTTTAGACGCCGTCTAAGTACAAAATAGCATTGAAGAGGCAATGCTATTTTGTACTTAGACGGCGTCTAAAGTAGACCGGGGTTAAACTTCGTTCTTGCAATCCACCCTTTGAGTTACTTGACCATATTGTTCCTGTCTGGAATTGTACTGGGTGCGTCCCGTTACTGAGGCCTACTGGATTCGAATAATTTCACTGAACAATTAGTACACTGCACTGTCAGTGAAGCCAACAGGTTTCCGAACGTCCCCCTAAAGACGAAGCTCTGGGACAAATAATTTCATCGTGATACGTTTTAATGGTAATACTATTCTAAGTTGTGACCGAGATAACACGTTCTAACTTTATCACGGTTTTATTTTTTCGCCCATTCACAAAGAATTTTGAGGAAGTTCTTATTTTGGTGGTTACCTTAACCCCAACGTATCGTGCCGTTGCCATGAGGAGTCATTGCCTTCCACTGGCAACCAATGGGAGCAAATGATGGGACGTCAATTAGTCGTAATAATGCAACATGAACATCAATTATTTTACTCGTTTGCTCCAACAAGATATTATAGCATTTGAAATTAAAATCAAAGAATAAAATGTTCTATATATTTTTACGTTTGTTTTCTTCCAATTGTTGTGAATTTTATTCATGTTGATCATCGAGAATGCTTTGCATTTTGTTCACCGTTAATTCTGTCAGCTATCAGTCGAACTTCCTAAGTGTGAGGCTAGGATCTAATAATTAGTATAATCATTGAAAACAGGATCGTGTCTTCAATTCCAAACTCTTCCTAGATCTTCAGAACATGTACTAATTGAATTTGAGTGAGCAAAATCTCCATAATCATTGAAATCATTGCGAGGTGAAACCAATCTTGAAACATTCTGTGCATAAGACTTGCAACCAAGTCTCCCGAAACGGTTTCAACTTACAACGCTTCAAGAGATGAAATTCTTTGTGAATCTAAACTCAGCTCATGAAAGTAGTACCACGTTGGGTTTTCAGGTTGGCCAAAGGAACACAGATCCTGTTCAGCGTAGCTCTGGTCATTTCATACGGCCTGCAATGCTATCCAGCCATGGAGATCGGATGGGATACTTATCTGCTACCGAAGTTTGAGAAACTGACCCCGCGGCGACAGTTGTGCTATCAATATCTTCTGAGGATAGGCCTGACTCTCGTTACATGTAAGTACTATTTCATTTCACTTTGAACAAGATGGGCTCCATTTTAGAAGCTAAAATTATACCATGGATTAAAGATGTACTCAAGACGTTCCATGTAAGTCACTTGATGATAGTAAAATACTTTCATTATCACCTAAAGTCACGTAGTTTGTCGCTACTTATTCTTGAAGTGATGCTATAGCAGACAAGTTGAAGACTTGGCAAACATCCAAATTACCGTCGACTGAAGCACAATCGCTGAAACGATTTTCAGCACTCTTAGCGGTGACAGACGGTATACTACAGGTACCAGGTACTACAGAGGCAAAGTAGTGGAGATAAAAGTGGGGATGAATTTTAACTTGAGGTTGGTTGAATTGTTTTTGAATATCTTTAGTCTGTGCTGATACTTTGATGTGATAGTGCCCAGCAATCATAACCAGGAACTTGCATAACAAAATACTGAGACATGTGGTCGATTCGTTATCACGTTGAACTATCATTCAGGAGATCGGGGTTCGCTTCCCGCCATGGTCGACCATCCTGACAGGGTTTTTTGTAGTTTCTTTCCGTCGTTCAGGTAAATACTGGGATGGTCCCTCAACAACAGGCAACAACCGACTCTATTATACTATCCAGAAACCCAATATAATAATCTTCCGACTCATCATCCCATCATCTCTCATATCGTTTACCGACGCCAATAGATCGTAGTCATCAGTTCAGTGGGCAGCCTCTATTCTCTGAACCATCGGTGAAAACGTTGTTGTTGCTACTGTCGTTGCACCCAACCTCTTAAGCTCAATCAGCCCAATCTAACCAACGCAATCGACCAAACCAACCCAATCCAATCTAACGTAAACTGACTCAACAGAACAAACAACCAAAATTGATTTAATCTGAATTAAAACTAATCTAGAACCTTCTTCCAGTTCGGTGAATAGCCACTTTGGGTGCAGTGCGTCATTGAACTCGATATAAATGAATAATAAAATGAAAAGTAACCCATCACCACGGTGTTGCCATGCAGCAACGGGCGACCGGTCCGCGACTTACAATCCCGTATGGGCCCCAACGCAAGAGCTGCGTTCGCTTCAATTAGAACAGTGAAATATGACTTTTTCTTTGAAGGGGGATGCAGTGTAATTCTTTCTCAACCAAATGTAATCAGAATACACGTTAAGAAACCAATCAAGAAGACACAAACCTAACCCAAATACCCAATTAACCCTAACCATATAGCTTCTTCGTGACCTAACCCATTTCCGTTATAGTAATTTCTCATATATTATTTAGGTTCTCAGAAAGCAAAGAAGGACAGCAGAACATCATCAAAAACATCATTTCATGGAAACAAAAATGTTTGCAACAGCGAGATTCGAACTGGTGACCTTTGCGACTAACAGCGAACGTAATACGGCAGAGCTACCGCGACAACATTACATTACTTGTCTTATTAGCCCTTTTGTAAGGAGAAATGCGAGAAAATGTGCCTTGCGTTTGGGGCTACATGGGATCGTTTGTTCCGCCAGATGGCCATCTCGTAATGTAACCTCTTTTCTGTCCAGTTGTCTTCGCGCTGGCGTTCGCCCGTCATCTTGCAAATGCGATCAGCTTCATCGGCGTCGTCTGTCTATCCATGCTCGGCTTCGCGTTCCCCGGCCTGATGAACCTGTGCTACCTGTGGCCGGACGGGTACGGGAAATGGCACTGGAAGAAAATCAAAAACCTCGCCCTATTTGTTCTCGGGATATTTCTACTGATATCCGGATTCTACGTCACTATCGTTGACATCATGTACAAGGAAGACACTTGCGATCTGTCCACGGTTTCAGGGTCACCGTTCAACTTGACGACATCTGCACCGACTCCAACGCAATCGTCGTAGATGGAATAATGTGACGATGGAGAAGATGATTTATATATCTATAGATATCTTATTTCGTTTTATAAAATATGATTTTTTGCGGTAATATTTTGTAAGGTCAGCTGATTGTCACGGGTTCATGGATAAAATTATTTTCCAGATATAAAAAAAATTGTGACAATGACTATATAAGTTTATCACAGAGCTGGGAAACTGTTTAGTCTGTCTGACTCAGACTTAAACGGTTGAAATATTTGACGTTCATCACGACAAACTAAATCGTTTTGGTTGTTCAGTTTGGAAATCGAGAAAATTTGGTTGAACATTTGAACATTCTCACCGCCTTGTTATTGGCTTGGAGTTTAGGGTACACTTTTCCAATCCACTTAGAAGCGTTGAAAATATATTTCAGATATAATTTGAAAGTGCCAAATCGTTTCTCATACCCTGTTGAAAGTCAACCGGTCTTGCCAAGAATGAACAGGTATATCAGTATGACTCTGTTTGAAATGTTTCTGGCTTGATAGCCATTTCACAGCTGTGAGATAAACGCGGTCAATGTGACTAACTGGTATATTTATTGTTATGAACAGAGGCCTCACAAAATATTCACTGTATATCTATTGACAAAGAAAACTATATGTTGATGGCAGACCATAATAATAAGCACGCAGATTCGAAATGGCTGATTTATAGATAAAGCGACGGATATTTCGAATGATTTCAGTACAATGACGATTCGAAATATTCGAATGCATTTATTCGATGTAACGTAACTCTAGCGTGTCGGGTCACACTTGAAGCAATCAATGGGGTAGGCCCGAATTGTCAGAGTTCAAATTACATTGATTGATTTTCAATTTATCACACATTGTTAACAATGCATTATCATCCATAATGATCTGTACTGCAAGTTAGAATATTACGATATTGAAATGAGGAATTCTCGATATCAAGTTCCGCTTTGGAGTCGATTTAGTGAAAAACCAGTTTCTTGGTGATAATTTCCGAAGGGTAGGAGGTATCGAAATTCAAATAAAAGGAAATATATTATTTTCAATACCTTCAACATACTGAAAATAATAACTATTCATCTCAGATCGCCTAATTGTCACGCGTATACGACTAAACAAAACATTTTCTAGTCGTATACGCGTGTGCAATTTCGATATGAGATAACTAATTATTACTCACACCATCTTGAAGGAAATGAAAATATATGTTTCCTTTCCATTAGAATTCTGTTATATCACAGCTTTCGAAAGTAATCAACAGAAAACTGATATTCCGCCAAATCGACTCCCTTGGACTCGTCAAGGAAGTGAGTTTCTCCGGCCAACCCTATGTGTCGGCACTGTCATCTCTTTTATAATAATGACAATACAATGGGAAAATGATGGAATACGACCAAAGGATTGAAGTCACATAATAATGATTATTATTGTTAGATAATCTTCTCCTGGTGTAGAACCAGATTGCTCCTCATCTAGTCGCATTAAACCGGAGCTAGAAGCTTGTGTTTGTACAGCACTGCTTCTCCATAATTATAAATATAAGTCAAAAGTTGGCTGCTGGCTCAGGAAGTAAGTGAAGCATATGCTGCCAAATTGAAAGCATTGCTTTTAGAATTATTTTTCAATAAATATGCTGGCATGAAGGATTATAAGGTGATGAATATTATAGGGACGTCGTTAGGATTTTTGTATTGGATGGGGAGGGGGGTGTGGGGGGGGGGCAGGTTACATAAAATGAAATGGCCGCCCAGCCGCCCGTTAAAAAGAGGTCTGGAGCCCCGCAGTCAATTTGTTGTAATAACGCAATTTTTTTAAGTGAATTTTGCGATCAATTTCGAAGTCTAATAATTGAAATTGAATCATTCTGGACGTTTACGAAGTTAATTTCAATAATTTGAACCATTATGTACATTTTCGAAGTTCTTCTTGCGATTTCTCCACAGCAAAGCCCCTCAGGGAATTTTTCGAGATATGGTCGTTTTTCAAATGATTTTTGTGATTTAGAAGCAGTTTTGAAGTTTATAGTTATTGAACCATTATGGTCATTTCCGAAGTTATATTATTAATATTTTAATCATTATACAAATTTTTGAATGTATTTTCGCGATTCTTCCCACTAGAATATTTTAGTGTGTTCATTTGTAGGCCCACAATTATATTTTTTCAAAGAAGTATAAGCTATTGGTGGAACGCAAATGTCGATTGGTGGGGCGCGCACCCCGCCTCGGACCCTTAAAGACGTCCCTGGTGAAAATATATATATATACAGCTGAATAGATTATTTTAATAGTGCCAACAGTATAGTCTTCCGTTTATAGTGCCTGTGGTAATTAGTTTAACTTTCATTATGCGATTTGGTCGGGTATGATGTTTTGATGTACGTCTATTTAGTAACATCTAGACTCTAATATGTGGAGATGTCACTTTCAATGTATTACATTCACGTAATAATCATGTGTTCTTGAATCCACGTAAGAGGAAGGTCGTCTGCCAACCAATCAAACACCCGATGTTATATTTGTATGACGGAGGTGTTATGAGGGTATAATTTTGTGTTGCTGATAAATACTAAATCAATCAAATTAATTGATCAATCAATTATCAGTACGAAAACGAATGAATAATGAAGCTGAATCTTTTAGAAGCAGTGGATCCTTGAAGGACCCTGGAAAAACTCTTCACCCGTGAGAAGTCTGGAACTAGATTTCAACCAATGATGACGGTATTTATTTTCCTAATTTGAGAGAAAACTAGGAATCATCATCCCAATTTCAGGATTCATAATTAATTCATTTGTCCTCCAGGACCCCACTTTTTTCTGAGTCGAGTCTAGATTCTGTTCATGTGTATGTACAGAATCGGCCTTGCCTACGTCATGACTAATAATATATGGAGGACAAAAATGTACTGCAATTTATGAAATTGAGATGATGATTTCCAGTTTTCTCTAAATCAGGAAAATAAATATAGTCGTTATTCATTAAAATCTAGTTCCAGGGTTTTGATGGCCTTTAAAGATGAGCTTATGTAGTTACCAATGTTTTTACAATTTCTCAGTTGGTAGATGACCTCCTTCTTCAGTGATCAGAAGTGTTTTTGAATTTCATAATGTCGAAGAGAGAGATATAGTTATGCAGTCTACTTGTATATTCACGAAAAGAAAGGGATGTCTAGCTACCAACATAACATTCACAAATATCGACGTTGGGTTTGAAGAGATATGGTATTTCATGTATCAATGTATTTTTATGGCGAATTTTACGATTAGGAGCTCAACTACGTCTTTCGAAAACGTTCAATGTTCAAAACCGCAGTGAGTTCCTACAACTTCAGTAGTTCCTACAACTTGAGTAGTTCCTACAATTATTTAGTTGGTAGACGACTTTCTTCTTCCGTGGAAACATTAGAAACCCGTCTTCGAATAGAGAAGGGGTGCGGGGGATGCCATTCCCCGAAGGAGAGTTTGGCTAAACAATCCTCCATAAGAAATTTGCTATTTTTTCGTTAATGTAAAACGAGTTATAACACAAGATACAATACTGGTACATTGTGTTTCCTCTTCATATTGTCTTAATTTGTATTCACAAGTATATTAACCAAATTACTTGTAAAATGCTGATGCGCTATTCATGTTATGTAGGGTCTATACTGTACAGAATCATTCTTTGGATCAGCGTGATTCTGAGTACTAATATCAGCAGATAAACAGAAATATGGTACAAAACAAAAACAACGCGATTCCAAACTTTCCTCTGTGGGGTTATGCACCCCTCTCCCCCTGTCATCCACTACAATGAATGTGTATGTTTTTTTAATTCAGTTTGTGATTCGAGTCATCCCCCTCCCTCCCCCGCCCACCATGAGTGAATCTTCAAGTCGACCACCGAATATATCACCCAGAATTATGGCTATCTACGATGGCGCAAAGTGAGATCGACGCTACATAGGCATTCACAGCCCTGTAGCTATAGGATCCCCATAGGTTTCGGATCCCGATGCGAAAGGTCCTGGTATCGAATACTATTGGGGACTGCTTTTTTTCTGTCGTATTTTGTTTAATATACCCATATGCAATTGTACAAATCCTCAATGGACAGTAGCTCAGAGATAATTCGTTTCTCCCCTGGATGAATTATTACCCTGTAATAACTCTCATTACTGAATTAATCTAATTGAATGTTGAGTGAAATATAACAAAAAAGCAGCTCTGTATGGGATTCGTTAGCGAGCCACTCCGGACCACTATCCGAAATCGTCTACGCTAACCACTCAGCTACCTGGACAAATGAATTTTGCAAAGTTGTCCAGATACTTGAAGAAAAAATTATAAATTAAACTCTACCTGTCGATTGCTCTGCTACCCTGGTAGGAATTCTGGACTGTTGACCAATTTGCTCGAAAACTTTTGTTCGTGGAAAATTGACTCAAGTACCAGGGAAGCAGAATGCCGCAACAGGTATTCCACCTGACACAAATGAATTCAAATAATCTTTCAAACCTCAGCTCTCCTACCAGAGGAGCAGAATATACCAACAGGTTAGGTAATAATTCAAATATCATTTCAAGTAACTCAATAACTTCGCAAATGTTCCATGTCTAGGTAGCTTAGTTGCTAGCGTTGGCGGTTTCGGATCCCGATGCGGAAGGTCCTGGTATCGAATACCATTGGGGACTGCTTTTTTTCTGTCATATTTTGTTTAATATACCCATATTTATTGTACAAATCCTCAATGGACAGTAGCTCAGAGATAATTCCTTTCTTCCCTGGATAAATTCATCACCCTGTAATAACTCTCATTACTGAATTAATCTGATTAAATGTTGAGTGAAATATAACAAAAAAGCAACTTTGTATGGGATTCGATAGCGAGCCACTCCGGACCACTATCCGAAATCGTCTACGCTAGCCACTCAGCTACCTGGACATATGAATTTTGCAAAGTTGTCGAGATACTTGAAGAAGAATTTACAAATAAAACTCGACCTGTCGATTGCTCTGCTACCCTGATAGGAATACTGGACTGTTGACCAGTTTGCTCGAAAACTTTTGTTCGTGGAAAATTGACTCAAGTACCAGGGAAGCAGAATGCCGCAACAGGTATTCCACCTGACACAAATGAATTCAAATAATCTCTCAAACCTCAGCTCTCCTACCAGAGGAGCAGAATATACCAACAGGTTGGGTAATAATTCAAATATCATCTCAAGTAACTCAATAACTTTGCAAATGTTCCATGTCTAAGTAGCTTAGTTGCTAGCGTTGGTGGATTCGGATCACGATGCGAAAGGTCCTGGTATCGAATACCATTGGGGACTGCTTTTTTTCTGTCTTATTTTGTTTAATATACCCATATGCAATGGTACCAATCCTCGATGGACATTAGCTCAGAGATAATTCCTCTCTTCACTGGATAAATTAATCATATTGTAATAACTCTCATTACTGAATTAATCTAATTAAATGTTGAGTGAAATATAACAAAAAAGCAACTTTGTATGGGATTCGATAGCGAGCCACTCCGGACCACTATCCGAAATCGTCTACGCTAGCCACTCAGCTACCTGGACATATGAATTTGCAAAGTTGTCGAGATACTTGAAGAAGATATTATAAATAAAACTCGACCTGTCGATTGCTCTGCTACCCTGGTAGGAATACTGGACTGTTGACCAATTTGCTCGAAAACTTTTGTTCGTGGGAAATTGACTCAGGTGCCAGGGAAGCAGAATACCCCAACATGTATTCCACCTGACACAAGTAAATTCTCAAATATCTCGATAACTTTCTAGGTGGCTGAGTTGCTAGCGTTGACAGTCTCCGGAAATTGATGTGGAAGGGCTTGATATCGAATACCATATGAAGTTTGTTTTTTGTGATGGATATCCATGGATATAATGGACCTCCATGGATATTCTCGAAGTTAATTTTTCGATCTCCACCAGCAAAGCCCTGCAGGGAATTTTTTGAAATATGTTCATTTTTTTAAGTATTTTTTTGCGATTTACAAGCAGTTTAGGAGTCCGCTCTGCAGCCCTCGAAAAGATCCGACGGGTGCTCTGGACCCTGAGCACCCACGGAGTCGGCGCCTCTGCGATCGATTCTATGTCTAATCACAATAACAGTATCAATGGAAAAACAGGAACGTTTGGAAATTAATATTCAATCATATCAGTGTAATAATTAGTGAGTAAGATTTAGAAGTAAGATCTTGTTTTATATTTCAAACGAGAAACCAACCTATATTAGTTATTATAAAAGTACAACAATATTGCACATAAAACACAATATTCAACTAAAAAACGTACGTACTACGAAACTATATTATATAAATGTATTTTACACTCTATCAATGTTGTCATTCATTGCCTATTATATTATTATTAATAAATTAAAGCTTTTATTTCTCATTTGTGTATCGAATTGTCATTACACAATCACCTTAAAAACTCACTACACGAATATAAAAACCTATAATCTCACAAATTTAATTATTAAGCAAAGTTCACAATATGTCCATGGCATATATATTCAGAGAGGATGTCCATTCTTTCCTCCACATTATGAATATTGGTCAGCTGTATTAAAATCAACTGTACTAAAAACCGACTGACCTGAAAAACAACTGCCCTAAAAATCCAACTGCCCTATAAACCAACTGACCTAAACTTCTATTTCTCGAGCAACCTGTACAGAATTTAAAATGACGGGTTTGATTTCTCCCTTTAGACATTGTCACCACTCATTGGATGTTCTTTAGGCTCTAGTGATGGTTAGGGTTACGTGGGTAAGGTTTATATCCGATGAAATTCACGTAGGGGTGGAGCCAAACCTCCCACTTTCAACTTCTGTACAGATTGCTCAAGAAGTAAAATTTTACCTCAGTTGGTTATCAGGTCAATTGGTTTTTGATATAAGTAGTTGTTTTTTGGACAGTTAGTTTCTAGCACAGTTCATACCTTCTCTCACACTACGATATACTCTTCTCTTTGAACCTAAAATCACAAACAAGAGAGAAATGGTCCGATGGATAATTATACGACGGCACACGATCTTCCCCGATATCATCACCCGAAGGAAACTGCAATAACGCTTCCACATCAAAACTCTTCTCCGTGTAAAAAATATAATCGATAGTATGACACACTTCCCCTTCCTCCCTAATCTTCCACGTCGTGTAAGGTGGTTCCATAGCCGTGGTTTGTTCTTTCTCCTCCGAGAGTGCGGTGTATGCGCTGGCAAGGCCGAGATGGTGGTGGTTGAGGATGGTCGAGTAGATTGGTTCGATGGGCTCCGCGTTGAAGTCGCCCGCGATGATGACAGGACGGTCGCCGTGGTGGCTCTTGACGAAGTCCAACAGATCCTTGCCTTGTTCGTTGCGGAGGGTGGAGAGAAGAGCGCCGTTGCGAGCTTTCAAGTGGGTCGTGGCGACGCAGACTTCCTGGCCGGTCTCCTGGATACGAAGGAGTACCATCACTGCCACCTGGAGATGGAGAGAAGAGGAATGAATGTTTGATATTTTTGGATATGTGAGGAGATTATATCAAATATAATATCTATGACTACCAATAACGTAACGGGATAAGCAACTTGATCATTTCCTTTCGCACCATGCGGGAATCAAAGGGATGCCGTCATACTCAATTTACTGGTAGTATTATATATTGATTCATAAAAGTAATACGTGTAATGCACTCTGTGAATCCAGTTCTTCCCAATTGTATTAAGCAACGTTCAAATACGTTTCATTTGAATTGGACACTCTGAATTTTAAATACGTGTGTAAAAGCATTTGGACCCCTAGTCAAGAGCCATACTGCCACATTTACCATTTGATAACTGCATTAATTACTTGACATCTGTGAGAAAGAACAGAAACAATGCAAGCACTCAACTATGTACTTTACATTGGAATACGAGCTGAATGCGTACGAATGATTTGAAATTGCGAATCTCAAAAATGTACACTTCAGCTCGTCACATTTTTTGCTTCCATCATGGTGAGAAAACGTCCAATGTTGAATGTAAAACTTACGCCATGTTACTTATCCCGTTACGTTATTGGTAGTCATAGATAATATCAAATTCAGTTGATATTATATTTGATATTATGTTTGTCAGTTTACAATAGGAACTATAGAGAATCATGCTGACGATTGGAGAACATATTTTGGGGGACTTTCTTGTCCACTGCTTACAACAAATTTCAGATTTAGTCAGCTTATTTTCAAATGTAATTTCTGTATTTCGGTTCCGATTTTTCGTATTCTCGCGTAGAATTGGAATGGGAAGTTACAATACATTAGTGGCTTTTTGATGGTCCAACATAACTATACTACCCACCATCATTACTGGGGTATGATAAAGTACATTCATTGCTTTTGGTCTATATCGCTTTTCATCTTCCTTTTAGTTGGGACAATTGTTCTCTTCATAAACACAACTAAAGTTCAAATCGTAATACCAACATGAAACTTGGTACACCAACTAATAAGAAAATGATAAGTTCAAAATTTGATGACCCCAAGCTGATTTCTCAGATCTTTCAGAGTTATTGATTTTAACCAATTTATCGATTTGATTGAATCTAAATATTTCAAAGCTGGATCAAATTCATCGTGCATGGTATCAAACTAAGGCTATTTTCAATGTGAATGATTCAAGGACCATTAGAAAATTATTTCGGTCAAACTCTATTGATAATCAATCAATCAATAAGATAAACAGATAAATCAGTATAATTGTGATAAGTCAACATTGAATTGGATTTTTTCGATGAAACGTGATGTGAGAATTTTCAAAACTGAATTCCTCAAAATACAAGGTACCATAATATCATGATAATTGATTAGATATATTGACTATTGTGAAATGATGAAAGCAACGGTTATTTTGAATCATCGATACAACCTATCATGTGACGTATCAAATCGCATGGTTTTACTCGTTACCAAAACCTAAAATGTCGGTTTGCATATTTATCAAGAATCCAATTGCTTGATTGGATCTGGACTTGATAACTTAATTTGGCACATAAGTCTTGATACGGCCCTAATTCCAAGGTATAGATGAATATATTTTACAAGACTTACTTGATTACTTTGTACTCTCCAGACTTCCAGGACTCTGGTTTCCATTTTCAGCATATCGAACTTGTCTTTGCGATAAAAGATGGCGCAACCGTCGGGTCCGTTATTGCCTTTCAAGTAGAGACAGGGCGAATCTGGCTTCGGGAAGAACTGCCCGGTGTATCCTTGAGTACACAGGATCTTCTGGAGAAAGTTGAAGTGATCCACTTCCTGAAAACAGCAAACAATTCTGGATATGGTAATCACTTATTTGGATAAGGTTCATCGAAGGTCAACATGTGACGTTTCATGCCTATTTGGAATAAAGTTTTCATGTATATGGGGTGGTAAGATCGCCCTTGTGGTGCCCCGTTCGAATGATCCTACCTTTCATCCTTAGCCTCAACAGGGGAACAATGATTTGGTATCAAGTTTCGATGTTATTAATATATATTTATATATATATATATGTATATATATATATATATATATATATATATATATATATGTATGTATGTATGTATATTTGGCGCAGTTTATAATCTTTTCTCTTAATCTTTTCTCTCATCTTTTATAATGTAATTTCCTTTACCCTCGAAATTTCTGTTCTATCATGTCTTTATTTACAATTTTATTTCCTTATAGAAATCTTTGTAACCCTTTTGTTATTATGCCGGCAAAATATGAACGGCGAGTTTAGTCAGCCTATTGTGGATGTATAATTATCTTATGGTTTCTGGTGTATTGGTTGTCATTTCTTTGTTTCGAACATTGTGTATCTACTATCTAAATTTGAGTTACAACCAGGTTCGTCCCTCTCAACTTGACTTCTTTTTCAATATATTATAATCTTTGTCGGCAAAAATGAGAAAGTTTTCAATGTTCCTTAGGAGGGTGTTGCTTGGCAATTTAGATCACTACTCTTTCGAATTATTTAAAATCATGTATCTAAATGAACACAATAAATTATGAACATTAGGACAACATTTGGTGGAGTTTTGATAAAAATAGTCGATTCAAGTTATTTTACGGAGTATATAGAAATAAAACGGATTCATTTTAAATCAAGACTTGAAAGCTAATTAATCGATAAAAGTTATTATAGCGTCAGAGAGTTTCGGGATGAATGAGTAATTTGACTGGATTGAATATTGATTTCTACATAGACAGAACGATGTAAATCTTTAATATTCTCTACAACAACCATTTTTTATGTTATTGTTGTCCATTGCTGTCATTGTATATAATGTCTCCTTTTTTATTTTATCAAATTATTTCTCATTACTTGCATCTACTTATAGGCCTACTATTGGACCTGTCTTATATCATGATACGATCAATTTGGAATAATAGAACATATTCTATTCTATGAACGACAATTGAAATTTGATAAACAGTAGATGAAAGAGAGAGTGAAGATCGTGGTACTTCACTGACCTGAAGACAGATGATGTCAGGACAGTACTGAACGATTTCCTCGACTATGTGATACCTCCTGTTCTCCCACTCCAGCGCCTCTTCCGGGCAACACACGAAGTTGTCATTTCCAAGACCCAGGGCTGCCAACAAAACAAGACAAACACATTTATTCAATATTTTATTTATTTGTTTAGTGCAGATCTATTGGCGTCGGATGGATGATTAATGAGATGATGGGATGATGAGATGAAGGTTCTTGGGTAACGGTAAGGATATTGTGAAGGAAGCGGTCGTGTCCTATATTGTGGGAACCAACCCGGCATTAGCCTAGACTGCAGAGGGAAACCACGAAAAAACTGTAAAGATGAACAGCGACAGTGATCGAACCGGGTCCGAAAACCCCTCGTCTCCCGGATCACAAGAAGCGAGCGCGTTAACCACTGCGCTGCATGTGCCGGTCATATTCTAATATTGCAATAACTTATAATAAAATATACAGTTATATTCATATTGGGTTTAACGACGCACCGTACTGATGACAACGATCAACACTGTAACTCATACACTGCTTTGAAAATGATTATAAAATAAATTATAGCAAATACCTTGTCGTTCAACATTCAAAACATGGAAATTATAAAACTGTTCGTATTTTATACTTCTGCTTGAACTTTTTGAAGGAATTACTATTTCTCACACTTATTACATACCGTGATGAGAACATCTCATATCATTCACCGACGTCAATAGATTCAAGTCATCATGCGTCATCAGTGCGTCGTTCAGCCCAATAAATAAATGTATATATATATATATATATATATATATATATATATATATATATATATATATATATATACCTATATTTTTTTTTCAATATTTATATATTCTTGAAAATGAAGTATCGTGTAAAGATCTATCCTAAATAGCGGATCCATTTAATCACTCCAAATTGAATCTGAAATTTTTCAATTTAAAATCATAATCCAATAAGACCATGTGTGGAAGGTCAACTCACCCTGCGACAGAATGTTCCATTGAAGAACTCGGATGTGGTACGGACTAGACACTGCTTCTCCACACACTGAAATCATACAAAGTATTCCTCATTTCTAGCCTCACTAAATAGTCACTGCATTCATCGAATTAGCCGCCCCCGTGGCTCAGTCAACTATCGCTAGAGGTAGAAACTGAAGTCACGTCGGGCGTGGGTTCGAGTACCGAATAAGGCATGGGATTTTTAAATATCCTTTTACTAATCACCACTATATGTCACTATAAGACACTATGTGTGTTGAATGAGGACAATAAACTTCTACTATCATTATCATTATTATTATTATCATGTATTATTTTGTAATAAATACAAGTTGAGAAAAAGGAAGGAACAATAAGTTTTCAAGCATAATAATGATAAAAGATTCAACATTTTTTCTCCCCACTGTGAATATTTGAATCGTTTACCAACCCTGGAATTATCAACTTGATATTATTTTCAATTATTCTTTGGGGTATTATTATCACCCTTGTGGTGCCCCGTTCAAACGATCCCATCATTCGTTCATAGCCTTAATTGGGGAACAATTATTTTCCATCAAGTTTCGATGTTATTGAAAGAAATTCGACAAAACCGCCCCGACGTTTCAAAACAAGCAAGAAATGCCGCTCCTGAAGAGTCTTCCAGTGAATCATCCTCAGCCTTGGAAAAGAATTTCATTTTATTTTATTATTCAACCATTCAGCGCTATTAATGACTTGGGCATAATTGTGTTTATACTATATTCAATTCAATTCAAACGTTTATCTGTTCATTTTTAACGGTTAACGTTAAAATCACAATAAATAAGTGCATACATAATATGATAGGATGTTGGATGTGGTTTAGTAGGATGTTGGACTCGTCTGATGTAATATCAGATAACATTATCAACGTCAGTTAAAGACAATAATAATCCAAGTAAAACACGCCGTACACGATCAACATCAACCCGTCAACATGTTGTCTCAACATGTTAAGGCCCATTCACGATTAAACTTGACCGTAAACTTAGGAACTTACTAATTGTTTGACACGGCATTTCTCGTTACTGTTCACGACAACATTAAACTTAGTACTTAACAAGTAGCAGTAACGTAGAAGTTTGCAAACTCCAAACTTAGTTTCTTAAGTTCACAGAAAACGTGGGAATCGACCAATCAGCGCCTAGTTCAAACATACGGTCGACCGCCATATTGGCAGAATGTGTCTAGCCTATTGTTTGTTAACAACTATAACAACATTGGGAACAAGACTTGATGCTGTGTAATTGAATTACGACATTCTAAAAACTGTAATAATTCTATAATTTCTTATATTACGTATCATAAACTGTGGAAACATTATTAAAAGCACGCACTAGAATTTGGGTTCTATTTTGAGGTTATGTTGTGCTCAAGTGACAGCTGATTGAAAGAGATGCTGTAACTGGTTGAAATTAAACGTGGAAATAGTGTCGTGATTGAGGTAGTATCCTTTAGAGCCAGTTTTTCAAAGTCCCGTTAGAGTGGTCGTCAGAAGTTGACCTCCGGTTGCGCGATTTTTTCGTTTTTCGACCTGCCGTCAGCGATAACGCGCACCTGACCGACGGTTATCTACTCACAAAGATAAACCCTGGATTGGGTCTTCATTTAAGTGCCCGTTACTGCACTGCCATCGTCGTCCTGTTCACTGCCATCTAGCATACAATTTTGCATACGCATTTAAGCACAACCAATCAGAATCGTCGTTGTTCTGGTCAGGTTCTCGTTAGAACGAACAGATAACCGGGAGTTGAAAAACGATCCTGTCGTTACAGGTCGGAGTTAGACATAACCGTCGGTCAGCTAACGCAGACCTAACGAGGACTATTGAAAAACCGGCTCTTAGTGGATAAGCCGTACTTCTCATCTTGCCTATCCACGCCGTCAACATGTTTCTGAGAGTTGAACATGCTCTATTACGTCATCAATATTTTCAATGTTGACGGGTGATATTGAAGTTGAAGTTAAAATAACGTGCATACAAAGTGCAATGTATACTTGTTGCAAACAGGTCTATAATTAGCTGAATGTGCACTTTCGGTGCATTCTTACAGCACTCTGTCGTCACAATGCACTTCCTGTTTCAAACAATGTGCGTGTGAGTAAATATCACGGCCTACTAGAGTCTAGGCCACCGCGGTGTGGAAATCGTGCTGATAAAACTTCTATAATTGTTCCACAATGTAGTGATATACTTTTTTATACCGGTACCACAATATTTCAACGGTACTTTGGGTTAATTTTAACTGTCAATTGATTTGTTTTTAATGTAATGTATGACAAATTGGCTTCTGAGCTATCGAATAAACATTATTAGACGAGCTTTAGCGAGGATTCAATTTGACATACTGAAAAAAAAAAAAAAAAAATTTTTCGTTTTTTCATGTTTTTTTGTCGGTTCTCCACGGGTCAAACGGCTACAACTTTCAACTTTCAACTTTTTTTACAGTATGGTTCCTCATCTAACTTGAATCTGTATAGTTTTGTGGCATTATCGGGTGGTAACTTTTTTCTATGAATTTTAGAAATTTCAAAAATACCTATCAGAATAACAAAGCGGAAAAAAAGGAAATATTTTTATTTTTCGAAGAAATGAAATTTTGCGTGAAGTTGAAATACATTTTGATACACATTTCAAAAAAATTTCAGCTTGATCGGGTCAGCCATTTTGAAGAAAAAACAAAACGTGCTCAATTGGTACCAAATTTAAGCTAATTTACCCACTTATACCCATACTATTACTATCCGCTCGTCTAACAACGCATGTATGGCGTTTTCCTAGTAATTGTTATTATACCATAGATATATATTACCTTACCCAGACACGTTACTCCTGCGGCCGGCTAGCGACATATGCTTGTTCCGGTTTCGTCAGCCATATTGGACGTTTACAACAATAGCTTCTAAGCAAGGCCTTCTATATTATCACTGATATATCTAATATATACGTCCACTATGAGACACTCCTAACCCCGAAGACCTTCTTAACGTGGACTAACGTATCTTTGTAATATATATGGTGATACCAACATACTTTATCCTGTAAAAAAGGTGTACCGACTCCCATACTAATAACATGGCAGGCATTGTGGTTTCCTGCGGTTAAATCAGAGCCAACGGTCCCATTTCAACCTCCATACAGATTCTACTTATATACCGATTACTCAAGAAAACGACGTTTAGGACAATTATTTTCAGTAGATTTGATCTTTGGGACAGTGGATTATTAGGATGAACAAGTTTTCGAATAGTTTATTTTTGGATCCCCTCTCTGAAACTTATCATGAAGTTCAATCAGCGCATATCATGTTTCGGGCCCACGCTAATCGCGCATGCGCATCCTGAAGGACAATTGTTTTCAGTAGATTTGATCTTTGGGACAGTGGATTATTAGGATGAACAAGTTTTCGAATAGTTTATTTTTGGAACAGTTGATCCCCTCTCTGAGACCTATGATGAAATTCAATCAGCATATATCATCTTTCGGGCTCACGTTTATCGCGCATGCGCAACCCAAAGGACAATTGTTTTCAGTCGATTTGATCTTTGGAACAGTGGATTATTAGGACGAACAAGTTTTCGAATAGTTGATTTTTGGAACAGTTTCTCCTCTCTCTGAGACCTATCATGAAATTCAATCAGCGCATATCATGTTTCGGGCCCACGCTAATCGCGCATGCGCATCCTGAAGGACAATTGTTTTCAGTAGATTTGATCTTTGGGACAGTGGATTATTAGGATGAACAAGTTTTCGAATAGTTTATTTTTGGAACAGTTGATCCCCTCTCTAAAACTTATCATGAAGTTCAATCAGCTTATATCATGTTTCGGGCTCACGTTTATCGCGCATGCGCAACCCGAAGGACAATTGTTTTCAGTAGATTTGATCTTTGGGACAGTGGATTATTAGGTCGAACAAGTTTTCGAATGGTTGATTTTTGGAACAGCTGATCCCCTCTCTGAGACCTATCATAAAGTTCAATCAGCCTATATCATGTTTCGGGCCCACGCTTATCGCGCATGCGCAACCTGAAGGACAATTGTTTTCAGTAGATTTGATCTTTGGGACAGTGGATTATTAGGATGAACAAGTTTTCGAATAGTTTATTTTTGGAACAGTTGATCCCCTCTCTAAAACTTATCATGAAGTTCAATCAGCTTATATCATGTTTCGGGCTCACGAATACCGCGCATGCGCAACCCGAAGGACAATAGCCGTTCTGTTATTAGTCGCTGCAGCCTCTATTTATAGGACCATCGGTATATCTCACTTCACGCGTGCGCGTGGGCTGTTGTTGTTGTTATTGTTGTGGTCACGCGCAGCCTGAACTGACCTGAATAGCTCAATCTAACTCATTTGAAAGTCGATTCAGTAAAATATCAGTTTGTTTGGCGATAACTTTGGAAAAGTAAGTGATATCAAAATTCTTATGTAGAGGACACATGCCGTACTGTATTTGCTTGTAATACCATAGGTATATTGGGTTTAACGACGCACTGTCATGATAGCGCAGATCTATTGGCGTCGGATGAATGATTAATGAGATGATGGGATGATGAGATGAAGGATTCTTAGGTAATGGGAAGGATAGTGGGAAGGAAGCGGTCATGGCCGACTTATTGTAGGAACCATCCCGGCATTAGCCTAGACTACAGAGGGAAACTATGAAAAACCCCTGTAAAGATGGTCGGCAGCAGGGATCGAATCGGGTTCGAAATTCCCCTTGCCTTCCGGATCACATGAAGCGAGCGCGTTAACCACTGCGCTGCATGTGCCGGTTACTGATACCTTCAGGCTGGTATAATATAACTATAGTACTTACATCGCATGATTGTCAAAAACGTATACAGCTAAAAAATGTGTTTTCGATCAGCTGTATACGCTAGACAATGTATACGATATTGGTCGAATGATCAGACGAGCTTCAGCGAGGATTCAATTTGACATACTGGAAAAATTGGTGTTCATTTTTATGTTTTTTTTCTTTTATTTTTTTGTCGGTTTTCCACAGGTCAAACGACTACAGCTATCAACTTCAAACTTTTTTTCAATATGGTTCCTCATCTAACTTAGATCTGTATAGTTTTGTGGCATTATCGGGGGGTAACTTTTTTTAATGAATTCTGGAAATTTCAAAACTAGGCCTAACTATTAGAATAACAGCGGAGAAAAAAAATGTTTTCCAAAGAAATGAAATTTTGCGTGAAGTTGAATTATATTTTGATACGGTACACATTTCTAAAAAATTGTCAGCTTGATCGGGTCAGCCATTTTGAAAAAAAAAACATGAAATGTGCTAAATTGGTAATACTCGAAGCAGTTTTTACCCATACTATTACTACTCGCTCGTCTAATAACGCATATATGGCGTTTTCCTAGTATAATAACTCAATAACTCGGACCACCTTGAAGGTATTAAAAGTATCTGTGTTTCCTTTTTATTTGAACTTCGATATCTCATTCCGTTCAGAAGTTATAATCAAAAAACTGATATTTCGCTGAATCGACTCCAACCTAACCTATCCAAACTAGCCTAACTAACTAAAACCTAATCAAGCCAACAACCTGAACCCGAGCCTAAACCAATTCTCTCTAAACTGACACCAATCTAAACCCTACTTCGAGTTCGACTTATAGACACTTCGTATTGGTAGCCATAAGGTTCATTATCCGATTCATTTATATGTACTTATCCCATAGTTAATTAAATCCTTTTGGGGTTTTGTGGTTTCCTGTTCAGCTACATTTATGTTGTTATATGATAACGAGCCTTAAAAAAAAAAAAAAAAACGCTAACTGTCTGTATTTACCGAAACCTACAATCCAACATAATGTGTGAAACCATTGATAATCCTCGGTAGCTCAGTCAGTTGAGGCACCGCTTCAGACACTGAAGTCACCGCTAGGTGTGGGTTCGAATCCCTCATAAGGCATGGGTTTTTGTAAACGTCTTGTCACAGTTTCACGATCACCTGCCCATTCATACCCCCGTATAATCTAGCTGATGGTGGGGTCGTTCAGCAAACAATAATCAAGTTTACCTTTGGAAAGCACGTTCCATTGCAGAACTCTGACGCCGGACGCCGTGTCCCCGAACTGCTGGTTGACAGGTGTGAACGAGCGCTTTACCAGTGAGGGTATATGGACGGTCTCCTGACGACAATGCTCCAACAGCTCGTCTCTGCTCATGCGCTCTGGCATCTCTATGTCGGCATCTTGCACGTCATCGTTCAGGATCTTAGGGGCCGATGTGAAACTGCCCATTCTTAAATCATACAAAAAAACATGAGTTATAAAATATGGAATGATAGTATGCCCATGATATAAGTACACCAACTGGCTTTATCATACTAGGAAAACGCCATATGCGTTGTTAGACGAGCGGATAGTAATAGTATGGGTAGTAATGTTTAAGAACTGCTTCGAGTGGTACCAATTTAGCACATTTTATTTGTTTTCTTCAAAATGGCTCACCCGATCAAGCTGAAAATTCTCAGAAATGTGTATCAAAATGTAAATCAACTTCACGCAAAATTTCATTTTTTTGGGAAAAAAAATATATTTTCTTTTTTTTCCGCCATGTTATTCTAATGAGTATTTTTGAAATTTCTAAAATTCATAAAAAAAAAAGTTACCCCCCGATAATGCCACAAAACTATACAGATCTAAGTTAGATGAGGAACCATATTGAAAAAAAGTTTGAAGTTGATAGCTGCAGCCGTTTGACCTGTGGCGAACCGACAAAAAAACATAAAAAAAAAAAAAACATAAAAACGAACACCAATTTTTTTCAGTATGTCAAATTGAATCCTCGCTAAAGCTCGTCTAATTAAGGCCCAGTATTATCAAGTCCTGTTAGCCTTTATCTGAGAGTTAGTGAAAATAAATAGCATGGGTAACCGTGGTGATAACAACTTTGAACTGCCAGTTAGAGCTACTCCAACATTGTGTACGCACTCCCATAGTAATAACATGGCAGGCATTTGTGGTTTCTTGCGGTCAAATCAGAGCCTACGGTCCCATTTGCCTGTCGCGATCTAGCGGATTCCCTTGTGAACTATGGATGTAGTCCTAGATAAGAGTGGCTACGGTACCGGTGACATTGTTCATTGTTCAACGTACAAATTATATAATTGTCGTGTGAAACAAATCCCATACCTACAACATTGTTGAGCATTGTTGTTTGATATAGTTCGTTATAAAAGCGGTAGTTGCGCTACAGGCAAATGGGACCCTGGACTCAGATACTGACCGCGGAAATACTTCACTTGGAAGACGCGAGTCGGTATACACATTCTTTATATTATATAATAAAGTATGTTTGTATCACTACATCATGGTATATTGTAGAAATAATGACGGCATTCACCTAGGATGAGGGATTTATATTTCACTTCAGTCACCACGCAAAACTGAACGATCCAACAGTCCCCTCATGTTTCTTTGCTCCGGAGAGATTCTGCATCAGAATCAGTTGCATACACTGTAAATAATATAAGTAGATATGTCGACCCTAAAACTGATATCACATGCTCCCACCTTTTTTCGAGTAGGGTAGATCGCATTTGAGGGTAGACATATCTACCACTAATAAGTCTTCCTTCAAAAGTAGAAAAATCTACCCTTTGAAGAAGAAATACGTGGAAATTATCATCCACTTATCATTTTTCTTTCACCCAAAAAGAACATAATACTTCCACTTATAGAAGATTAATCTTCCCCTGCATTCCGATAATGTGACATGATTCGACCATCACTAGAAGGAATGTATCACTGATAGGTGAGATTATTCTACCCTCTTGCCAAGTTCTCCTAGACTTTGTGGTACATGTATACCATTAGAGGTAGATATACATAACCTTCGGCGCAATGAAAACCACATTATGAGTCTAGTTATCGACTTTATAGGCGATCAAGTTATTCTACATAAGGTTGAGATGCCTTCCTTATGCTTTCAGTTATTGATGGATAACTGAATGGATAGGGTCTATCCATCGGGATCGTATATATGATCCTATTCCTAGGTTCAAGGTTAGTCAACGTGTTACTACCAAGGAGCTCCTTGGTTACTCCCTTGGTTAATTTACCCGTGTGATTCAAGTAACCAGTCGATTACCTTAACCGACCAGATTTTCACAGAATCAAAATGAATTTTTAAAATCGTCTCTTATAGTCATTATCAAAAAAGTATGACCTAATTAATTTCTGAGGCTCAACTGACTATGGATTGATTGATTATTGTTCGCTCAACGACCCCGTCAACAGCTGGGTTATAGGCCTACGGGGGTACGAATGAGTGGGTGATAATGAAACTGTGGAGGGATGATGGGTGAAAGACTCCACGGCAAAAGGTGGCTTCAGTTTCTCGAGCGGTGCCTTACTTGACTGAGCTACCGAGGGCGGCGAACAAACTATTGATAAAATGTAATTGATGATCACTATAAATGAATAATAACCCCACCAACAGCTTGGTTGATTAGAGGTCGGGCTTGAACCACAAAAGCAAAAGTCGGTTCATGTTCGCCTTATACCCGTTAAATTCTATGTATTTTTTTCTTAAACAAATTATCAGGCCTAGCTTTCAAATGTAAATTGAAACAATGTTCAATTTATGTAGGCCTGTGTCATTCTATACTGCAAACGCTAATATTCAACAGAAACAATTCAGATTCAGAGTTAGAAACCAGAATTTTACATTTCAGATTGTAGACCAGTTTTAAATGTGAAATAATGCCAATTTAGAAGAAGTTTTCCAATAACATTCCAACATTCCAACATTCCAATAGAACTTAATTTCGACTTCAACCATCTTCTAATATTTCTCTAATATTCTTTTATTACTATTATTTACCATAGTATTTATATTATTCTAATTTTCCTCTAATATCACAAGATGACTGGTCTGGTCACAGGAAGAGAAGAGATTTTTACTTTTGGTGAGGATGATGGAAGAATTATACCACTCCTGTCTCATGCAGGACTCGAACCCACACCCAACTGGACTGCACTCTACAAAGCAGAGTGCAGAGTGACTGGGCTAATTCACGACCAAAGATCATCAATAAAAATAATACACCTACATTTTCTTGAAGTCGCGATATCGGCTAACGAAGAAAGTCCTTAAAATCATCTTGTCTAATATCAAACGTATCAGATGTATTATTTTATTCCGTAATCTCCTTACTCCAATCATGTCCACTCTGTTTCTACACGTATCACACACGAAACAAACCCAGAACAAATTACACAAATATATTCTAAAATATACTGTACGAATATTCTTGTTTCAATTTTCAACACTTTTCACATTTCATACTTTGTAACAATTGAATTTAAGTTAATTAATATTTAACATCTTCTAGACAATCACGTAATTGATGCACGTTAAACTGTACAGTGCTGTACCAAGACCATGACGTAAGATCAGTAGATGCACGTCACCGTACCGTACTGTACCAGCTAGTATGACGTAAGAACAGCTGATTCTAATGTCAGTTACAATTCGCAAACCGATCTGTTCTTTTTATTTAAAAATCGAACGCTCACATAACTGATCTTATTAAAAACACTCGATACTCTGTGATCGTGTAGCAAGCAAGGTCTAGCATGTAACGACATTGAAATCCAGTCACTTGGTATAGAAGTAAATCATTTACACACACGGAAACGTAACATGGCACTGAAACTGAATGAAATTATATATCTAGCGGCTTCAGCCTTCGTCGGCGCATGTTCTGCGCATGCGTACAGGTGAGAGAGAGAGAGAGAGAGAGAGTGCGCGATGAGAGAGAGAGAGAGAGAGAGCGCTAGTGCGCGATGAGAAAGAGAATTCCAAAGACAAGGAATATGCCAAACTAATTGGATAGCTAAATAGCGTGTGCGATTTGACCGCGGATTCAATAGACTAGGTTTAGCATTGTTAT
Source organism: Brachyptera putata (assembly GCA_907164805.1). Classification (NCBI taxonomy): domain Eukaryota; kingdom Metazoa; phylum Arthropoda; class Insecta; order Plecoptera; family Taeniopterygidae; genus Brachyptera; species Brachyptera putata. The sequence goes on along the minus strand of OU015471.1, from coordinate 20,457,974 downwards.
AATAAAATTACTTCATTTATTACTTTCTATAGTTGATCTTACATATTATATATATATATATATATATATATATATATATATATATATATATATATATATATATATATATATATATATATATATATATATATATATATATATATATATATTAATATATATATATATATATATAAGTTATATATATGGATCCATTTTTAACACAACGAAATAATCTGTCTTTTCTGATGTGATAATCTAGCTCCGCCATATCCTTTAGCCGATAAAATAGATGGTCAGGTATTTCTGGTGCGTAACGACCCCACCAACAGCTAGGTTATATGGGTGGGTTTTTCTTAATCGAATATATCATAAATGAAAAACAAATGCCTGTCGAATGGAGATTATATTTTGAGTCGAATTATAGTGAATTATTTTCACTCGATTAAAACATCACGATTATCATCACGCTTGAAAATTGAACGTGGCTTTTCTTCTCGAATCAAACATTCAATGTTACGATAACAATAAGTGAAATAATGCGAGCAACTAGATTTCCAGATGAGCGTAGCATAGTTTCGTTTACCTCGATTTACGAACAAATTTTGCGTGGCTTTCCCCGGACTTGTGTGCCAAACATAGGGAATTGAACTGTTTATTTTCAGCTTAGCCCAAAGCCAGTTCTTTCACAAACACTACACACGATAAAATACCTCAAGAAGGAATCAAATTATATATGTAACGCGAGATACATGTTTTGTGACCATTTTCAGTGTCAACTAGAGCATAAATTATCGTAGTGGCTTTCCGGATGAACGTATTGTTGTGAAACTGCTGCACACCATTCAGAGAAGTACCTTCTAAAATATGGTCGATCCATAATAAACATTCACAATATTTTCAAAAATAATCACCCTGGTGGGAACTTTTTTCCCTCTGGTGACTGGGGACGCCTTAACATTATCACTGAATATTGAACAAACTATCATAGATATGTTTAGAGATTTATTCAACAATCGGATGAGAAATAACGAGGAAATCTCAATAAAAGTATACATTTTATTGAATATTGGGATCAACAGGTTTTGCAAGGTAGATGTGCACCAGGTTGCACTGTAAATATCAACAAGTTGCAGGTAAGGTTTTTAAACTCATGAATTAACTCATCCAAGGTCTGTAAATTTAGAGCTGACAGAGTATTGTTTATTTTTAGATTTCCATATTCTCCGTCATGCTTTATTAATTTTAAAACTGGGATTTATAATTTTATTCTGGATTATCATTCTTTTTCAAACCAAGCTCATCTCACAACGCATATGTGGCGTTATCCTATGTCCAATAATATGACGTTATCATAATGTAGCTGGGTATTTTGAATATCTATATACTAAAGCTGTTCGACCCTTGTTAATCTAAATCAAGTTTTTAGGAACATTATTTCTCGCTTTTTCTTTCTCCTGGTTATTCTTATAACTCTTCAAATTTGAAACCACATTTTCTCGAAAGTGCATAGAATGAGACGGATTATAGAGCTACCCTAAACTGATCAGATCCATCCTATAGTATGAAATGTTATTAATCGTATTGCCATTCTGATTGGGTTCAACAACGCAATGTAATGATAGTTGAGATTTATTGGCATCGAATGGATTATTATTACAATGACGGGATGTTCAGATGGAGGTTACTTGGGTGAGGAATGGCTAATGAGAATGAAACGGTCGCGTATGCTATTACGAACTATCCCGGCATCCACGTAGGCTACATATGAAACCACAAGAAAACTCTGTAATGATTTACATATTTACATATTTTATTCATTCATTACAGATTGTTCATAAAACAGGTGGTAATGTGTATTTTTCATGTAATTTGTATTACTATGATTATACTATGTACTACTACTACTTAGATGAATGTACTCTCATAAATGTAATTCTACATACTCTGTATTTACACCCACAGATAAGCCTGTTCAGGCTTTGTGGATTTTTTTGTGAGCGTATTAACATTACGGCAGATATTTTACCCCCCTTGTCTAAAGTATCAGACAGTTCCTGCGTGAAATCTTGCAGTTGAGACATGGTTACACATGAGTAACCCTTACGAAAACCATGTTGTCCATCAAATATTCCACCATTATTATCAACAATTAATTTGATTTCTGTATCAATTAACCTTTCCATAATTTTGCTTATTGAGGAGGGCTCACTGGTCTATAATTACCCAAATTTGATTTTTCTCCCCCTTTATGTATTGGAGTGATCATTGCTTTCTTCCAGTCCTCGGGCACAGTTCCTGAATCTAATGAATTTTGAAAAATTAACAATAAATATGGTATTAACTCTTTTCCCGTCAACTTGATAAATTTGTTATCAATCCCATCGTGACCGGGAGCTTTATTTCTATTCAATTTATCAATTATTCTCTGGATTGCTGTTTCAGTGAATTTTATTTTATTTTCCTCTACTCCCAATTGATGAATTTGATCATTCTCTACTTCGTTCTCCCCATTCAAAGTCTGTTTTTGAAAAACTTCACCATAATAATTATTTAATGCAAATGCCTTTTCTTTATTCGACATGTTGTTCAAGAAGTAGAAGTTTAGGTAATTCGGTTTTTAGTACAGTTATATTTTAGGTCAGTTGGTTTTGATCACTGTTGATTCTAATCACAGTTGATTTTTCGGCCAGTTGATTTTTAGTACAGTTGGTACCTCTCCGTGGAGCATGTACAACAGCGGTGGTTTTCAGTGCAGAACATATAGCTAGTAGAGGGAGCATGGATGAAGCCGACATGCTAGATGGCTCGGGGTCTGCGGGGTGGGAGTAAGTCACGTGATGCGGTGATACCAGCCCATAGAGCTTACAACTAGTAGAGGGAGCATAGATGAAGCCATAATATACTTTGTGGCGCGGGGTCTGCAGGGTGGGAGTAAGTCACGTGATGCGGTGATACCAGCCCATAGAGCTTACAACTAGTAGAGGGAGCATAGATGAAGCCATAATATGCTTTGTGGCGCGGGGTCTGCAGGGTGGGAGTAAGTCACGTGATGCGGTGACACTAGCCCATAGAGCTTACAACTAGTAGAGGGAGCATAGGTGAAGCCGACATATTTGTAGGCGCGGGGTCTACGGGGTGGGAGTAAGTCACGTGATGCGGTGATATAGCCTGAGTGGGAATATTTCGTTCCACGCTATCTTTATGACAGAGCTACGAGTCGATCAGACCAAATAAATAACTTTATCCATTGATTGTTATGACTGGTGTGGCAATTCTACTGAGAAATAAACTTGAAGATAATCAGCTCATCTTTCCAAGTCTTATCATGTGACTTACACCCACGTTTTTGTATTCAATATCCTCTGAGGATGAAAATGGAACGATGTTGTGCGTTGATCGCTGTGTATAGCTCGGCTACTCTGCTTGCCTCCCTCCGTGTCACGTGGTATCTTGCCTCATTTCCTCCCCGCGCACACAAGCTATCCCGGCTTCACTCACTCTCAATGCCGCCCGTGCTACGTTGTGCAACTAGCCTAGTTTGGAGATTAAAATGTCCATATGGTATACAACTCCCACAGTCACGTGCGTGCATTGAACACTCTGAAATTACGTTTCCTGTTATTGGCAATTGACATTCTATCCTTTAATCGTTGACAAGACGACCGTGAAAGTTCAGGAAGACATTGACTGAATCGAATGCGACTATATTTCATGATTTGCTTCCTATGCCAGGGAAACGCTAAAAGTGTAGTATTTTGTTCTGAATGAGAGGTCCAGAGTAGGTCTATATGAAAATATTATTTTCGAATTTGTCTCGTCAACGGGGTTGAGTTTGAACTTACATAATTTCGTAGTTCGAATTAGAGAGAAAAATCGGAGATCTTTTTTTTTTTAATGTTGCTTAACGACCCCACCAACAGATAGGTTATACGGGGGTACGAATCAGCGGATGATAATGAAACGATGGAGTGATGATAGGTGAAAGGGCGTTTACAAAAACCCATGCCTTATGCGGGACTCGAGCCCAGGCCCAACGGTGACTTCAGTTACTACCGCTAGCGATAATTGACTTAGCCACCGGGGCGGCAGAAAAAAAAAGAAAAAATAGAGAAGTTTGATAAAATTATGAGGAGCTATAATCTTTCGAATGCCGGGATTGTAGGATCTACGGAACCATCCAGTATCGTGCCTCAGGGCTCGATATTGGGACCGATCCTTTCGAAAAGATGAAAATGAGTAAAGTTAATGGAAAGAAACGATCAATTTATGTCCAACTAAAGTATACAGAAAACTCAGCAAATTTGCCGGGATCTCATAGTATTTCAATTGGCATGTGGTAATGTTGAGAAACGCACCAAGCAATGGTGTTTGTGCCTCGACGATTTGTTCAACCCTTCCCGAGATATCATTTGTTTGTTTGTTTTTATCATTCAATGTGTCTCAAATAAATCTAGAGCATGAATACATGCATATCATCATACTAACCAAAGCGAGCCGCTCCGGTTGCCAAGTCAATTATCGCTAGCGGTAGTAACTGAAGTCACCGTTGGGCGTGGGTTCGAGTCCCGCATAAGATATGGGTTTTTGTAAGCGTCCTTTCACACATCATCACTTCATCGTTTTCATAGCGCAGGCTGATGGAATATAGGCACTGCAAAGTTATCTTAGTTGCGTAGATATATTGATGCGATAATATACTTTTCTGCTCTTCCCCTCTCAATCCACCTCACTACCGGGTGCCTCAATTCAGTCTAAATGTCGATCTTTTTTTTTGGGGGGGGGGGGGGAATTTTGCTCCGCCCAATTATTATCTCCAAATCGCCACGAGTATTTTGGCGTTTGTCCCACGTCAGTCGGTTCACCCCGTTCTCGAGATTTTGGTACGTTTTCGAGCGGGCCACATATATACCCTGTCACATATAGACGGAATGGTTATAATGGGAGGACAATGATAAGCGGTCCAATAACCTAATCAAGATTAAATAAATTATAGCGTATAAGGTAAGCTTACGTCGTCTGTACTACATTACACCTCGGTACCACTTCTAATACTCCCTTTTACCTACTACTTGTATGTACTTTCATATACTTGTTTAATTCAAGACGAATAAATAAATTAGGCCTACAGTTGCATGGTTTCAGTTGTAAACATTAATGTAATGAGAAAAGCAATTGAGTGGCTTGATCCCTTATTTATCTGGGTTAATTCTGGGAATATACCGGTAGGTCCGGGAATCAAACTCATTGGAGTTATGACCCAGTCCCTAATATCAATACCATGAAAATGAAACGAAAATACACCATATTAATTCGCATTTCTTGAAGTTGATTTACTTTACTGATATTGAATGATAAACACATGAAGATGTTAAACGATTTTAAGGGGTGCATGCACGGTACTCACATAAATCGAGAAATGTATCTTCAATATTTTTTACCATTTTCAAACATCAGTGAATTTGAATGAAAAGTTCACATCTCCAAGATAATTTTATGCTCTCTAATTGAAATTAAATTTTTATTTTTGGGAATTCAATCAGTTTTGAGATAATACGTCAATGAGTTTCATCACATTCTTTCTATTAATTGACTTTTCATTTCAAGACTGATTGGATTCACTGAAATAAAATGCCATAATAATTGAAGAGCATACAATTATCTTGAAGATGTGAACTTTTCATTCAATTACACTGGTTTTTGAATATGGAAAAAAATTGGTGTATGTGAATTTCTCTATTTTTATTGGCACCCTGAACTAATATTCACGGTGAAAATTCGATTTCACTAAAAATTGTCCAATAAATATTCAACTTACCGCTGTAGGAGACAGCCCAAAGTGTGTTTATTCACAATCAAGTCTTTATTAATCATATTTTTCTCCATGTTTTTCAAAGACACAAACATTCTCCGCCAATATCACAATCTCTCATTTACAACCTCAAATAAATCATTCGAAATCAGTCCGATAAATCACGTCGATAATCTAACAAGTTGCCATTCAAGAAACGAGTTTCTGCTTCGACCGAATACTACTGTACATTATTAGTGTCGATAGTCGATATATCGCATGTGTACTGTTATGACAAAGATTAAAACACGACTGGTCAGATACGCGATGTGCATGTTGTTTTTATAAACAGTTTTGCACGCGAATAATAATAGGTAACATTGAAAACTACATAATATGATAATTCGCTATCTTTCGGGGAAATGAATTCGAATTATTTTAACCGTGACTTGAACCACTTATTAACCTCAAAGATTCTTGAAGTGAAGACTGAAATAGTAAGTATTGTATTGTTGTAAATGATCACGTAAAAGCATAGAGACAATGAATATTATGGCCTGTTTTGTTCAAGGGAAGATGTCTGGATGGTTTGCGAGATTACTATGACTTATTCGAACTTTGTTATCTGTGAAGAACTGAAAGGTTATCTAGGATGTTTTGTGTGTTATATGGCGCAGCGAAGACTTTTCCGTTGCATTTGAAAAAAATATATTTTGGGCCAATTGAAGCCCATTTGGTGGTTTCACTAGTGTGTCAATTTGTAGAAATGGGTTTCATTTTTCAAATCGAATGTGTCACTTTTGAGAAAATAGTTTGTAATTAAGGGGATCTGTACATGAAGATTTTTTTTTTTTCATTTCAAATCATTTTTCCTTATTCTTTACTTAAACATGTTTCATCATCATAATGTAAAAATTGCTTTGGAAAAAATATTTAGTTGAAAATAGTATTCTAATTAACCTAATTGTTGATTACATTTTATTCACTTTTCATGATCTTAAAAGCCCGTTTACTGGGTTTATTGTTTTTTGATATTTGGGAACATTTATCTTGGAATCTATCTTACCGATTCACTTGAAATGTTCACAGTTATTTATCAGCTATATACTCTATAGCCTGAGCATAAAAAAATACTTTATGTTGATGGTTTCGTATCTATTAATTGTTAGTTACGAAAAAACGTAAAACATTCAGTTTTCAGTAACCGGGTTTGAATGAAATATTTATTGAAATTGAAATAATGTGTCAATATTTATTGATGGTCATTTTATAGAATAAACTATATGCTACAATATACAACAACAAAACAACAATTATATTGAATAGTTTCCCAGATATGTGTTCCTAAAGTAGATACAAAAACACATGTTAATCCTTCATGTACAGGTCCCCTTAAATTAAATTAGTGTAAGTGACCCAATGGATCACCTCACCTCACTTATAGGTCGGATTTAAACTAATTATATGGTTCTCAAGCAAGACAGCCCGCGCACAAGATTTATCTTATGCGGGCTTCGCACTTTCAAAATATTATATCTAAAATTTTATAACTAAATTTTATATCAATAATTTAAATCAAATTTTGTCTATCACTATTGTTTACTATGTTCAAAATTGTTATCTTTCGATTTGATTATTTGTCTATTCGTTCATTTCTATCTTTCAGCCTACTACCTGTATGTAATTGTTGTAGTACTCATATGTGTGCGTTGAGTGTGAATAAAATGGTTTCAATTAAAAAAAATATATATATATATATCAACACTGAGCACCAACGATCAGGGGTGTCGATCTGCCAACACGTGTAGGTCTACTTGGGTATAATACATTTATAAATAATCAGTAGGAAATCGCAGCGTGTGGTTTGAAAGATGAGGGAGATATTTGTAAGTGAGACGTAAAAGAAATCTACACAGATCAATTTCGAGCCCGCTAACCCGATTTGGGTGTAATATGAAGCCTATATATGTATATAGGCAGGGACGTATTGGCCATAAGGCCACACCGGCCATTGGCCAGTGGGCCCCCCGCCGGTGGGCCCCCACAGTTATGTATTCGAGAAATTTCGTGTAGTTTCCAAAACCCGTAGAACCGAATTGAAAATCATAAAATTTCGAAACATTTCCCTGCGGGACTTAATTCTCTCCTCCCTTGCTACGCAATGCACACTTAGAAGAAAAAGAAGAAAAAACATAAAATGTGCTGAATTGGTACCACTCGAAGCAGTTTTCACCCATTTAAACCCATACAATTACTATTCGCTCGTCAAACAACGCATATATGGCGTTTTCCTATTATGTAAGAATAAAGAAGGCCTTGCTGAATTACCAACGTGGGAGTAGCTCCAACTGGCAGTTGAATAACGAACATGGCCACCGTTTCCAGGAACATCAAAACAACCGGAAGTACTTTTAGATAAATTTATATATATATATATATATATATATATATATATATATATATATATATATATATATATATATATATTAGATAAATACTTTTAGATGACTACTTTTAGATAAAAGTTATTACAGTGTGTAAGAGTTTTTAGACGACACATGAGCTGTATTTTAAATTATGATTCTTTATTTCTTTTGAACTTATATGTGTGAAATGTATTCAAAATGTATTATTTGGGTATATCTAACCCAACTGACATGTCAAATATCATGTACTGATCAAAAATGACAAATAAACAACTAATAATAATTGTATGAGCGTAGCGAAGATTTTCACTGAACTCTTACGGAACTTTGTCTGTGCGTTTTTTTTGTTGTAAACACTGCACAGGTCGCAGGGTTTGACCGATTCCAACTTGGAACTGTATAGTTTTGAGGTCCAATCGGTTGGATCATTTTTGAGAAACATCATTTAGAATTTTGTAAAAACCCCATAAGATTTGGCTGAGCGGAAAAAATTGAAAAATTAAATCTCCAATATGATTCAAATTCTCCACAAATGTGAACACAAGAATAATATACATGAATAAAAATTTGGTTTGATATTCGGACCAGCCGTTTTGGAGAAAATAATATAATAAATATATTTTATTCATCGGAAAGATGGAAATATTAGTTGAAAAATGTTGCATTGTCGAAGTCACGGCTTTCTAGATTCATTGACATCGGATGAAGTTCATTTCAAATGATCAAGGTTTGTAGAGTTTTCGATTAAACTTTATATAGACATCTCGCTCATCGTACAACGCACATCCTGCGTTTGCATAGTGATAATAATATATACAGCTCCATGATATGATCAAGTTCTCACCTGGGTATCGCCAGGAATCTTCGGAACGACCTGTTCGGGCTCCAGAGGGCCTTGCCGCACACCCTCGGTCCCACGCAACACATCACTAGCTGTATCCTACCCTCGTCCACAGACCCTATCACAGTCTAACACCCTTCGCTCTTCTCGGCAAACCTACGAACAAAAGTATGGTTTTCAACTAGTACTATTAGAGAATAAAAATATACAAAGACAATTCACCAAACGTTGAATCAAAATTCATCCCCATTCCTTCGCCTCTACCCTCCCCACAGCCCTTACACTGTGGTACCATTGACCAAAGATATACTCAAGAGGTCCCATGTAATTTCTTAACGAGAAATGAAAGTAGTTCATTATCACCTGAAGGTACGTATAGGTCGTTCGTTGCTCCTTATTCTTAGAGCGCTGCTAGCAGTCAAGTTGAAGACTTGGAAAACATCCAGGCAAACATCCAAATTACCGTCGTCTGAAGCACAATCGCTGAAACTATTTTCCCAAAGGTACCAAAGGTATTACAGTGTATGGGTGTGTGGCGAGGGGGGGGGGGGAGGGGAGAACAAAGGAGTGGGGATGAGGATTAATTTGAATTTTACGTTGGGTGAATTGTCTTTGTCCATCTTCAGTCCATGGTAGTAGCATCGATCAACGAGAGGGGTGCTGAGAATCGTTTCAGAGATTGTGCTTCAGTCGACGGTAATTTGGATGTTTGCCTGGATGTTTGCCAAGTCTTCAACTTGAGTACTAGCAGCGCTCTAAGAATAGTAGTGACGATTCTCTTCATTCTCGTCAAGTGACGTACATGGGAGGGATGTCTTGAGTATGATCAATGATACTATCACCATTCACGATAGATATACTTCGAAGACATGCCACGCTTCACTGTGTATAAAACTGATGTCCACGAGCCTGAGGGTGCAATCCTGTGTTGGGATACCATTTTTCAATCGTGAATTATCAATCTTCAACTGTAATTAATTCAAATCGAATCAATCTAATATCGATAATATCGAAGGTCGACCCTCGTTCCTCAATATTCCTCAATATTTAACGTTATAAATTGTTACATTTCTTGTTGAAATTACGACGAAATTTTCATTTTGCATCTTTGACGTATTAGGAACCAATGGACAATGTACCATTTGAGTCTAGAGACAGATCTAGAAAAACAGTGCACTTGTCGACATAAAAGAAGTAAAGCTCACAACAATCCGATACACAATAATAGGTGATAGGCCTAATTTTAGCTTCAACCATCCAAATGACTCAACAATCCACAATACCGGTACATAGCTCTAGAGAAGGTAATCCTTCAGTTGTCCCATCCACCAATTGGATTGGGCAACTAGTCTGAAATTGCTCTCAAGATCGTGACACCAACTCGATCATGTCAATAACATAATAACATCTGTTGTATATAAAATAGTTTTATCCTCAATGGTTTTAGAATTTCCGCGTGGTCACACCAGATAATACCAGAAGACACTTCGTTGACACGTTCATTTCCTCGACCGATCTCTTCCTGTTATATCTGCATTGGGTTTTACCTGGTCATCGATATGTCGGCGTCAGTGAGTGACGTTCAAAACAAGACACGGGCAGTTATAGTTGAGGTTTAGTTGGGTTGTTGAGGTTGTTGGGTTGTTGAGGTTGTTGGGTTGTTGAGGTTGATGGGGTTTTGGATATTGTGGAAAAAGAGTGATCTTGGGATTAAGGTTGCCATACATTCCAATTTTGGAGGAACAGTCCCTATACTTATACTTCGAAGACGAGTGGTATTGGGATTATTGGGATTTTAGGCGCAAAATGACCTCGCTGTCGACGCGCCTTTAAACCCCGATATTCATTCATTAATTATTGGAATGCACGTGCTCATAGGAACGGGATAGTTATCGTACCGATAGATAGGCAACAGCGTTCCAGAGCTGTGCAACCAGCTATATATAGGCCTATCTAAAACCAAAAACGTGCTGTTACCGCGGTACAAATTACACTACATTTTTCTATGTTTCACTACGCATCCAACGAGTTGTTGAAGTTATATACTTTATAACTTCTGACGCATAAAAATCAAACAGCAAATTAGCGGATCAACAAATAATAGATCAACGTAACTTTCTCGCACAGAATTTCTTCTGTCTGCAATGGAGTCTTCTATATGTACTACATATCTCGCACGAATCGGAGAAAACAGTGCACTACTTGATCGAGTAGATGTCGAGGATCATAATAATCGGATAATTTTCGGATAGTTTGGAGTAATCTAAGGTCTGTAGATGTAGATTGAGCTTACAGAGTATTTTTAATCTCAGATTTCCATATTTCTACGCTCATCTCACAACGCACATTATGCGTTTTCCTCGTTCAATTCAGTCACGCCTAGGAGTATCGCTATCGTACCGATAGATAGTTAACGGCGTTCCAGAATAGTGAGACAGACTATACTAAAAATCACGAATGTGCTGTTAAAGTGGTACTATTTACTATTTCTTATATTGCACCACGTATATAACGTATATAGTTGAAATTTTATAGGCCTAGTTCATAACCTTTCCTTGCATGAAAACAGAGAGGCAAATATACTCGTGCCCGTAATTTTTTTCGAGGCATTTTTTTTTGTCTACATTGAAGTCTTCTTTATAGAATATAACTCGCACAAATCAGAAAAGGCAGTACATAACTTGATCAAGTAAACGTCGAGGATCACAATAATTCGACTCATAATATAATGTGAACTTTATTCACCACGCAATTCTGAAAGAAAAGACCCAACGATTACCCCTCATGTTTCCCAGCTCTGGAGAGAGTCTGCGTCAGGAATAAGCATGAGATGCGAATATATTTCAAGATAAAATCGTCTAAAATGCTTCGCTGGTTGTTGAAACGTAATTGTGATAATAACATCCCATCAGATATTGCAAAGTTATGTTAAAAGCCATTTCATTCAGTTACGTGGTGCATGTACAGTTCTTATAAAAATGAATACATTCTCTTGAATTTTTTTTTTCTGTGTTCACAAACGAGTATGATTGAATATATCAAGTCCAAGATAATTAGATGATCTCAAATATTTTTGTGAATTCAAATAAGTTTCAAGATAATACTTCAATGAATATTAAAAAATGTGCTGAAATTCATTGAGTTATTATTCTGAAACTGATTGAATCCACCTAAATTGAATGTGATATTAATCAAAGAGCATACAATTGTCTTGGGATTGAAATACTTTTCATTCAATTACACCAGTTCGTGAACATATAAAATAAAATGGTACAGATGAAATTCTTCACTTTTAATTAGCACCGTGCATTCAACCCCTCAATAACGAAAAGATGAGCCGGGATAGTTCCCACAATACAGGTCACGACCGCTCCCTTCCCATTATTCTTCCCATTATCCAAGAAACCTTCATCTCATCATCGCATCATCTCATTAATCATCCATCCGACGCCAACAGATCTTATATCGCTATCATTACAAGTGCGTCGTTAAATCCAATATAGAATAGAATAAACTAAATCATGAAAACAATCTTATCGAGTCCTATAGCCGCCCTCGGTAGCCAAGTCAGCTGCATGAGGCACCGCTTCAGAAACTGAAGTCACCGTTGGGCTTGGGTTCGAGTCCCGCATAAGGCAAGGGTTTTTGTAATCGTCCTTTCACTCATCATCACTTCATAGCTCCATAATCACATGCTCCTTCGTACCCCCGTATAACCTAGCTATTGGTGGGGTCGTTAAGCAAACAATAATCAATCAATCGATTGAGTCCTATACCTAACGATAGATGTTCCTCTCATTAAAAGTGCGTCGTTAAATCCAATATAGAATAGAATAAACTAAATCACGAAAACAATGTTATCTAGTCCTATACCTGACGAGATAAAGCAGAAGCTGTTTCGGCGGCACGTAAGTTCCGGCGTCGTCGCCAAGTTCCATACTCCTAGCAGCGATCCGACGCTTCGCCGCCGCCGACGTCATCAAACTCGCCTTCGCCAGACTCTCGGCAATCGCCAGAGACTCGCGAATATCGCACAAGTTCGGCATCGCTGCCCCTGAACCGTCATCACTTAGTCCACCCGCCTCACTCATTCTTCTCTTGCTTATCACCAAAGTACAATGCTGCACTATTCTTTTCGGTGTCACTACGAACTTTTTTTGTTTCGGAAATGTTTGAATTTTGAAGATTAAGACTGTCACTAAATCACTATAAGCACTACGAATTCCAATATGTAGAATGTTTCACATTCACTTATTCACAATTACACAAAATATTAATAAATAAAGGAAATATTTATAATTGTTCACTCTTTATATAAAAATATAATAATTAAAAACACATTACAAAAACATAATTGTTAATAATACTGTCTGAAATTATCAGTAACGAATCACGAATCAAGAAATAATTAATTAAAAATAATGTCAACGCATACATAACAAAACAGTACGTATCTGCGTAATATTATATATACTCGTCAAAAATAGAATTATTCCACTGTAATCGCGCACACTGCATAAATAATGTATGCTCCCTGCATAGCCTAGAGACAACTCGATGTTGCAAATATCAGCTCGAATCTGTTCTCTTTTCTATTCGTGTTCGTGTATATAAGTTGTAAGGGCGGAGACAATATCAATGGCAATGGCTTGACCTTAACCATGCGGGTCTTTACCCATAATCGCACTATATCGACTACAATTATTGTCTGAACAAATTCATCGAAACACGTTATTGTTTACTATATCATTTTGTGAATGACGTAGGTGATATTGGTTTAGGAAACAGTCACGTTTATTTAAGATGTCGGTAGTAGTTTAGTAATTATTATGAACTGGGATTGATTAAAATGACCTTGGTCAGAGAGGTTTTCATGTAACTGACATTATAGGAGTGTTCTTTACTGCACAATATCTTACACTGGGAAAACGCTATATGTAAGCGTTGATGGATGAGCGAAGTTGCACAAAATGATGAACGGTAAAATCGATCACCAGGTACTTTTTCCCTTGAAAAAGGCTCATCAAAAAAAATTGACAATTACCTAAATTATAGACAGCCACAATCTACATGACCAGTAAATATTTAAATTCTTTCTGGACGGAGACAAGAATCGATTTTTCCCCCGACACGTTAATTAGTCTAATGGCTATTTTCCACAAATTTAAAATTGCATATCTTGAAAAGTATCCGCTAAATCCCGTGAAAAACACCGCACGCAAGAGTATCTCCGTGCTGTTTACTGCCTTATAATAACTTCACACGTGAATGGAACTCTTTAGAAAAAGTAAACACTATAAATTGCACCCGGGCAACGCCGGGTATTTCTGCTAGTGTATTATAAAGACGTTATGATTATATCCGTTACGTTTCCTTTGGAGATGTCTGGTTTTATCAATAATCCAACCTCAATCATTCATTCAAGTACATTTTATTGCTGTTATTATTATACTATAAGCAGTATGAATCATGGACGAATACAAAATTACAGTGACAAAATTGATTACCAAATATATGTCAATATTTATTTACGAATAAGATAGGAGAAAAAGTATTATTGTCATTATTTTCTAGATAGCACACACAAAATTAGGTATTCAACATTCCCACATAACCAGCAAAGGTGGCCTGATTGTTGATTTAACAAAATTAAGAATTTTACAATGTGACTGTTCCTAGTAATAAAGCTATACTGTTTTAGTATCATATGATAGTATATTATCATAATATAGGCCTACATATAATACATATTTTGTAGATATAATCAATTCAATTTATGAGTATTCGATTGAATTTATTGTGTTATCATTATTATGTCATTATTAGGAACAAATCATTATAATTATTGTTGATAAAAGATTGAACATAACATCCACTCATATTGAATAGCATTGCAAGCGACCAACCAATCCCATATCGCGAGCGCACAGGACCCCTATTCCCGAGATAAATGAGATGTGAGAAAATGAAAATGATTGAGGAAACGAGTATCTCACATAAAATATGAGATGAAATATGTCATTATTATATGAGATAGTTTCCTGAGATGAATGAGATGTGAGAAAAATAAAAATGAGTGAGAAAACGAGTATCAAACATAAAATATGAAATGAAATATGTCATTATTATATGAGATAGTTTTCTCACTGATTTTTCTCACATCTCATTTATCTCAGGAATAGGGGTCCAGGTGGTTCACAAATCCTTCTTTTCCTGGATACAATGATAGAATCTTCACACCTCTGAAATATGTGTAATTTAACTCTGATGATTGTTCCCTACTACAAATCCGAAAGCGGTGGCTGAGTCAATTATCGCTAGCGGTAGTAACTGATATCACCGTTGAGCGTGGGTTCGAGTCCCGCATAAGGCATGGGTTTTTGTACACGTCCTTTCACCTATCATCACTTCATCGTTTCATTCCCACCCTCTCATTCGTACCCCCGTATAACCTAGCTGTTGGTGGGGTCGTTAAGCAACATTAGAAGAGAAAAAAAAAAAAAAGTTTTCATTTTTTTCTGAAATAATTACTGTAGAACCGATGTTGCTCAAACAAACCCAATCTATTCTGAAATTAAACCAAACTGCAGCAAAAGTTTCATGTCGATTCGTTACTTTTCCTAACCTGTATGCCGCGTGAAAAATAACAAAATTATGAAGGGAAAAAACAGACAACAATTTTTTTCTCACCCAATAATTTCGCATATTAATTCGAATCAATTTTGTCAATTCACACTCAGCTCTTGTTTTGCTCAAATATCATTTAATATAATAGAAATAACCGTAAATTCCACGAAGAGATATATAAGTTGAGGAAATGAAAAACATATTAGGAATTAATATTCCGCTTAACGTTCTAAAGACACTATCATTTTGAATCTGAAAAGAATACGCCCAACATTAAAAATGAAGTAATCAAAATATGTGACGGAATCACTAACTAAATGGCCATCGGTGGATTGTTTCGTGGAATCTCGAGACGGAAAATCCAGGATATTTTAATTGAATAACTTATCAATATTTAATAACTTTGCTCCAGTCAGGTTTTAGCCGAGTTGAAACGAGCTATTCTATTGAATATGGACTTGCAAACCAATATGCGTGTCAGTTATCCAATGTTTATTTCCAACATTTATAACTTTCTAACAAATATTCGAGAAATAAACACTTTATTCTAGCCTCAAACACTTTTCCGTACCTTTGAAACGATACTTATTACCGCTCTGTAATGTTTTTTTCAAGACGGTTTAGTTAGAACTGAATGTAATTACGTTGAAAGTACGTCATCACGTAATAATAGATAATTGTACATATTTGTATCTATTCATTTCTATTTTTACCGGTATTATGAAGTTAAGTTAGAGGCCTATTCGGAGAGTGGTGAACAGTTTTCCCATAATGGTATTTTCATACCTTGAAAAACTCATCTCTTAGCCGCCCCGGTGAACGCTAATTCGCTCGTCTAACAACGCATAAATGGCGTTTTCCTAGTAAGTAAACATGGACCAAACAAAGACCTTGCGTCTTGAAGCTAGCTAGCCCTGGCACGATATTCGAAGCGGTGTAGTAGGTAAGAGTCCATGGGTCAATACTAGGATGGTTCCTTAATAACAGACCACGACCGACTCCTTCCCAATTTACAAAAAAACACTACATAAAATTCAATAACCCTTCATCTCATTATCCCATCATCTCGTATATCATTCACCGACGCCAATAGATCGTACAGTACAGTGCGTCGTTAAACCCAATATAAATACATGAATTCAGGTGCTTGTCAATTTTTTGTCGGTTCTCCACAGGTCAAACGGAAGTTGAATTACATTTTGATACACATTTCTGGGAATTTTCAGCTTTATCGGGTCAGCCATTTTGAAGAAAAAACATAAAATGTGCTGAATTGGTACAACTCGAAGCAGTTTTTACCCATTTCTACCCATACTATTACTATCCGCTCGTCTAACAACGCATATATGGCGTTTTCCTAGTGATACAAAATGTACGACTTTATGATCAGTACGAAGAACCTTGACTACGCTATACGCAATGAATATATTATATGATGATGCACTTGCACATGCACTTGCACTTGTTCTAGCAATAAGTAGACATTACTAGAACGGCTTTGTTGGGTGATATCCTAGCCACGCAACAAGTGGGCCAGGGTTAACCGCTTGACCGCGTGGACTGGAATCAATCATGATCAAGACGGAAATAGTAGTGACATGACATGGATATCAATAAGAAGTATAAACTAGGCAAATATACGTTGTACGATGAGCGAGATGTCTATACAGTAAAATCAAAATCCACACTTTGATTAGACGAGCTTCAGCGAGGATTGAATTTGATATACTGAAAAAAAATGGTGTTCGTTTTCATGTGTTTTTTTTATGTTTTTTTGTCGATTTTCCACAGGTCAAACGGCTAAAGCTATCAACTTCAAACTTTTTCCGTTATGATTCCTCATCAAACTCAAATCTGTGTAGTTTTGTGGCATTATCGGGAGGTATTTTTTTTTAATGAATTTTAGAAATTTCGAAAATACACATTAGAATAACACAGAGGAAAAAAGAGAATATTTTTATTTTCCAAAAGAATGGAATTTTGCGTGAAGTTGAATTACATTTTGATACACATTTCTGGAAACTTTCAAATTGATCGGGTCAGCCATTTTGAAGAAAAAACATAAAATGTGCTAAATTTGTACCACTCGAAGCTGTTTTTAGTTTTACACATTTTTACCCATACTATTACTATCCGCTCGTCCAACAACGCATATATGGCCTTTTCCTAGTCATATAAAATAAATAATTTGATACCATCCAACGAATCTAGTGATCCGTGAGTTTATCACTGCAACATTTTTCTGCTATTGTTTCTATTCATTCAATGGATAAAAAACTTATTACATTATTTTCTTCAAACGGCTGGTCTGAATTGCATACATTTTCAATAATGTGTATCTCTTCTGTGTTCACATTTAAAGAAAATTTGAATCATATTGGAGAGAGTTTATTTCTCAATTTTTTCCGCCCGGCCCAATCTTATGGGGTTTTTAGAACTTTGAGATGATGTTTCTCAAATATGGTCCAACCGATTTGACCTAAGGAGGTATAGATGTTTAATATCGTAGATAGATTCATATTTTACATTGAATAGAAAATCAAATATCAGCTGGGCACCTTTAGTTCTATGAGAAAATTGATAGTGGCATCTAAATCTCATCTGAAACACGTTGAACCATATTGAAAAAGATGTGATTTGAAGAAATTTGATGTACTGTTTCGAAACGACATCTCTGGTACGTATAGTTTTATGAGTTAGCAGAACTCAACAAACAACACTAGGCCTATGCTTCTTTCAGATGTAAATTATTTATTACAATTTTTGTAATTTCCCAAAATTATAACAGTCGTAACGATGATAATAAAGTGAAATGGAGAGAGGGAACTTCCAATAAGGGTCGTTTCTAGGGGTGGGCAAAGAGCGTTAGGGGCGTCAAATTTGAAAGCGCTATCGGCGTACATTTGTGACATTCTACGAATAATAATACTCCATAAATTATATTCTATTTTACCTATGCATTATGGAATGGAGTGAATGTTATTATTCGAACAGCATTGTTATATCGAATGTTAGATTAATTTAGTGTTTTATTTTCTTGGAACAGCCATTCAGCAAAACTAGCTTCCTCACCACACTAAAGAATTAATTGATTCCAAACATTTCATGTAGTTCCCAAACCCGTCAAATCGTATTTAAAAAGATAAATAATCGAGAATTTCCCTGCGGGGCTTGATTCCTCCCGCGCTTGCATTCACTTTCACTACGCGCATACAGTTTTGGGGGCTCACAATTGAGTCCATGCCCGTGGCGCTGAAATGACCAAGGACGACCCTGCAGTTACAATAACTATGATTGGCAAATATCAGTTGGGTACCTCTAGTTCTTCAAAACAATCAATTTTGTCATCTATTTCTCATCTGAAACATGTGAAATCGTGTTAAAAAAAAGGATAATTTAAAAAAATTCCCTGCGGGGCCAGAAGGGGTCCTTCCCCCTTGCCCCCCGAAGGTCGAGGTGAGCTTTGCTTCGCTGGGGCCTTTGCTGGCCTTGGTACAACTGTTCTCATATGGCATTATCTTTTCTGAACTAAGATCGTCCCCCCCCCCCCCCCCAAATTATCAAAACGTTTCGACGCCCCTGTATGTATATATATATATATATATATATATATATATATATATATATATATATATATATATATATATTTATATATATATATATAATTCGCAACACCAGTAGTCTGAGAACAGTATAGGCCTAACAATAGTTGGAAGTAGATAGGTAATAGGCCTACACGTTAAACCCAATACGTCATCAACTTTAATTATACAATAACTGATCTGGTTGAATCACCTTGGAAAATAACATTATTCATTAAGGTTACATTTTCATTCTGATCAAAACATTCAGCTTGTAACGTGTAATTATGAAGTCACTTCATGAAATAATTCAATGCCAATCAAAAGCCAGGTACTTGTTGCATATATCGTCCGCCAGCGGCTTTCCTTATAGTTCTTGAACCATTATAGGCCTATTATAGATCACCATATATGCGTTGTTAGACGAGCGAATAGTAATAGTATGGGTAAAAATGTGTAAAAACTGCTTCGAGTGGTTCCAATTTAGCACATTTTATGTTTTTTCTTCAAAATGGCTGACCTGATCAAGCTGAAAATTTCCAGAAATGTGTATCAAAATGTAATTCCACTTCACGCAAAACTTCATTTTTTTAGAAAATAAAAATATTTTATTCTCCGCTGTGTTATTCTAATGAGTATTTTTGAAATTTCTAAAATTCATAAAAAAAAAGTTACCACACGATAATGCCACCAAACTATACAAATCTAAGTTAGATGAGGATCCATATTGAAAAAAGTTTGAAGTTGATAGCTGTAGCCGTTCGACCTGTAGAGAACCGAAAAAAAAACATAAAAAAAACGAAGACCAATTTTTCTCAGTATGTCAAATTGAATCCTTGCTAAAGCTCGTCTAATTATATTGGAATAGAATAGAATAGAATATGTTTTATCAGTTGTCACACACTTTAGAGAGATAACAGTTATGTACGGTGTTTTCCAAATATTGAATAATTGGATGAGCGTTAGCGAAGACATCTATCCTACTCTTAGTCTTATAGAGCTTTGTCTGTGTTTTTTTTCTACCCACTGTAGGCCTACAGGTCGCAGGGTTCGACTGATCGGCATGAAATGTGTTCTTTTCACGCAGACTCATCCAACTTGAGAAGTTTTTCAGTCAAATCGATTGGACCTTTGAGAGAAAATGAAAACTCTCGAAATAATTCAAATTCTCAGTGAATGTGAACACATGAATGATACACATTATTAAGAATTTGTGTGCAATTCGGAACAGCCATTTTTAAGAAAATGATTTCATAAATGTTTTTCATTCATCAAATAGATATAAATAATATCAGAAAAATGTCGCAGAGATAGATTCATGGCTCCCTATTACATAGACTCGATATAAACCGAAAGAAGTTTATTCTATATGAATCAAGATGTGTAAGATTTTCGATAAGGCTTCATATATATCGCTCATCTCACAACGCATATTCTGCGTTTGGTTGAGCTATAAAAATCAGTGCATTTAAAACAAAATGTAACTTTTTATAAGAACCACATCAACCCAACTCACTGCAAATTACTTTTACAATCAGCTGCAATCACTTGACACCACAAACGGAACTGGTGAAAGGTCGTTGACGTATTTATTTCATAGGAAGTAATCATTTTAAGAGAATGTACGTAAGAGCATTAAGATCAAGATCTCGCCGATAATACCTCAGGTTATTGTCGATATTTGACCTTGAGCATCAAGACTGTACGTGCCGGAGAACGATGACAGTTAATCAGGTCAAGGTCAACTCAGCACTCCGTTTTGTTGCTCATGGAGTGCAACAAGTAATGATTTATAATTTAACTGTCGCCCCCGTGGCTCAGTCAATTATCGCTAGCGGTAGGAACTGGAGTCAGGTCGGGCGTGGGTTCGAGTCCCGCTTAGGGCGTAGGTTTTTGTAAATGTCCTTTCACTTGATAATCACTTCAATTGTTTCATTATCACCCACTCATTCGTATCCCCGTATAACCTAGTTGTTGGTGGGGTCGTTGAGTAGTATTTTAATCAAATTATTTGTTGGCCCATGGAAAGGTGAAAAGCCACCCCGGTGGTTCAGTCAACTATCGCTAGCGGTAGAAACTGAAGTCACCGTTGGCCGTGGGTTCGAGTCCCGCATAAGGCATGGGTTTTTGTAAACGTCCTTTCACCAATCATCACTTAATTTTTTCATTATCACCCGCTCATTCGTATCCCTGTATAACCTGGTTGTTGGTGGGGTCGTCAAGGCTATTCATATGTCTTGCCATTTTGATAATAGCCTATTATAGTTCCAATGACAAGAGTATTTACAAAATTGTATGGGACTTTGAATAAATCTGTATCAATAGAACGGCAAGACATGTGAAAATTCTAACCATCTGATGGCATGCGCATCAGTTTGAACATCAACTCTGACAAGTTTCACGTGATGAAATAATTTCTGAAGAATGCACGTAATAATTCCCATTTTTGTTTATTTCTCCGGTACACGGAAACAAACGGGACAAAAAATATCTTGAATCAATTTTTCATCAGTTCAATATCAATTTACTTCCATGGTTCTGCATTATGAGTACATTCAAAATATAGTTATTTGTCAGAATAATCAGTTGTTCTAATTTTTACACGGAAAGAATCATTAAGTAGTAATATTATCAAATTATTTGTTAGTCCATGGAAAGGTGAAAACAAACCTACCCGCCGAGAGGCAGTAAATTACCGCCAGTGGGACCTTACAGATTTGAATGATGACAAAAGTGCCACACACGGAAATAACAAATATATCATTTAAGATTCTGACGCGATAATATTACTGTAGAAAATACTAATTATTCAAATTTTAGAATAACAAGATGTGTGAAGATCATTCGTAATGAACAAATTACACCCATAATCCTGATATTTGGAAGAGCGAAGAGAAGACTCAATTTAAGGTACTCGACAAAAATGACTTCTTTTTCGCGCTCCACATGTTAAACGAAAATACAAATTCAGTTGAAACTTGGCATGCACAAGATTAGTGTCCTCATCTAATTCGCTATTGTATAGTTTTGAGGTGAAATCGGTCATACCACTTTGAGAAAACTAATTCAAAAATCTTCAAAAACCTCATCAGAATAACCTGGAGGAGATTTTAATCTCTCATTAAATTAAAATGTCCACCTAATTCTAATTATAATGATGATGAACAATATTCCGGAGTATCACATGAATAGAATCAGTAGTTTCGATGAGATGAATATTTGATGTAATTTTTTTTTCAATCCATCAAAACTATTGCGAAACGGAGTCCATGGAAGTCAATTTTGCGAAATATCAGTTTTTTGGTAACCACTTTTGAACGGTATGAGATATCACAACTCTGGAGAAAGGAGACACAAATATTCTCAAAACCTTCAAGATGATGTATAAGTAATGAATATTTGTCTTATATCGCATAATTGCCAGGCGTATACGGTTAAAAAAAATGAATCGTATCGAGATAAATAGTTATTATCACTTACACCGTGTTGAAGGTATTGAAACTGTCAGTTTCCGCTCTATTGGAATTTCGATTACCACTAGGAAAACGCCATATGCGTTGTTAGACGAACGGATAGTAATAGTTTAAGAACTGCTTCGAGTGGTACCAATTTAGCACATTTTATTTTTTTTCTTTAAAATGGCTGACCCGATCAAGCTGAAAAGTTTTAGAAATGTGTATCAAAATGTAATTCAACTTCACGCGAAATTTCATTTTTTTGGAAAAATAAAAATAATTTCTTTTTTTTCCGCCATGTTATTCTAATGGGTATTTTTTAAATTTCTAAAATTCATAAAAAAAAAGTTACTTCCCGATAATGCCACATAACTATACAGATCTAAGTTAGATGAGGAACCATATTGAAAAAAAGTTTGAAGTTGATAGCTGTAGCCGTTTGACCTGTAGAAAACCGACAAAAAAACATAGAAAAAAAAAAAAAAAAAAAAAAAAACATAAAAACGAACACCAATTTTTTGCAGTATGTCAAATTGAATCCTCGCTAAAGCTCGTCTAAATTACTATTGCATTAATAATTCAGACACAACAATAGTGTCGATCTACTGTGTACGACCTACTGGTCAATCTTCCATGATTCAATACACCAAACCTCTGGTCATATTTCCCTCCTATCCGAAGTGATCTGTAACTCGGTGCTCTAGTCTTGACCTAGACGTGATTCATGTGGATAATGATATACGTGTATACAAAGCAGGCTATTGCAGTGACGGTCATGACAATTGTCAAGGCATTGGAGTCGAGGCCAAGCTTTTCGCTCAGGTAAATATGGCGTATTTTGCCAGTTGAACGATGCTTAAGGGGAACCCACCCACAAAAATGTGTATATTCTTTTGTTCGTTTACTGATGAATCAAATGTTCAAATAATGTATTAAAAATTGGTGAAAAAAAAGTTCAAAATTCCAAGAAAATTTCGGAAAAAGTGGTTGAAAAATACGGCAGATATACCCGTCAGATATAAACCGTTAGATATACCAAAGCCAGTAGATAGTCAGCATGAAGATGACAATTGATACATGGTTGGGTAAACGTTCCTTTACAAGACAAACCAAATTGCATCAGCAAACCTAGAACCGTTTTGATACAAATAAATATAGTCTATATTACTATGATTTATTACAAGAAATAATATAACGTAGCCGCCCCGGTGGCCAAGTCAACTATCGCTAGCTGTAGGAACTGAAGTCACCGTTGGACGTGGGTCCGAATTCCGCATAAGGCATGTTTTTTTTATACACGTCCTTACACCTAGTATCACTTTACCGTTTCATTATCATCCGCTCATTTGTACCTCCGTATAACCTAGCTGTTGGTGGGGTCGTTAGGCAGCATTACAAAAACAAAAGAAATTACGTGAATTATTCTGCAAGGCGGTTTTTAAAGGGTACTAAGTGACCAATGGGAACGAGAAGATTTGTGACGTCATGACTCAGTTACCGACCCGTGCTATATTATTAATAACTAGGAAAACGCCATATATGCGTTGTTAGACGAGCGAATAGTAATAGTATGGGTAGTAATGTTTAAGAACTGCTTCGAGTGGTACCAATTTAGCACATTTTATTTTTTTTCTTCAAAATGGCTCACCCGATTAAGCTGAAAATTTTCAGAAATGTGTATCAAAATGTAATTCAACTTCACGCAAAATTTCATTTTTTTGGGATTTTTTTTTTTCCGCCATGTTATTCTAATGGGTATTTTTGAAATTTCTAAAATTCATAAAAAAAAAGTTACCCCCCGATAATGCCACAAAACTATACAGATCTGAGTTAGATGAGGACCCATATTGAAAAAAAGTTTGAAGTTGATAGCTGTAGCCGTTTGACCTGTGGCGAACCGACAAAAACATAAAAACAAACACCAATTTTTTTCAGTATGTCAAATTGAATCCTCGCTAAAGCTCGTCTAATGAATCAGTAGAATGTGATGGTATTGTTAGTGTAGATGCCTCCCATGCATGGAGTCCATGGTTCGACTCCCGACGCATTATTTTTTCTCAAATAACCATCAAAATGTTGTCTCGAGCACAGGTTATGGTTGCGGTTATTTGTTTTCAATCTGTCCAAGAAAACGAGATTATCCACACAAACGTTGTGATTTTAAACTATCGTTTTTTGACCCCATATTACCAATAATAAAAATGTGTTAATTAAGCTAATTATCAATTGTGGTACAAAAATACCATTGGTAACCAAGTTAATCCAATAATTAATAACGCTTAATCAACTCTCACGTCCCGTACAAGTTCACATCATTGACACGTCGTTGACACGTTGAAATCCCATACAGTCACCCGCCAAACTCCTCTGCGAACTTCACAGCACTCAAAGCGCGGTGTTGTAATTTGCCAAACACGCAAATAGAATGGGATTGTACAATAGGTACATAGATTCAAGGTGCTGTATATTGGTGCTCGTATATAGTTCACGGCTCTACTATACGGCTGTTCAGAATATAGACGAATCAAACATCGGATAGAAGTAAACAAACCTTGGAAAAATAAGTAAAGAAAATATAGTAACAATATTTACAGATGCTAAATTAATGTCTTGAACAAATCAGTTCTAGAGATCTCAATGAATAAACAGTAAACATTGTTGAGAATATGGAAGAAAATATTAATAATTGATCGATAGATATTCCGAGCTGGTTCTAATTGAGCCTCGCACAAGCGTGAAGTCTTTGAGTTTTGAATGTTCCAAAGATCAAGATAGTAGGCCTATCTCAGTTCATAATAAATATAAAAATCAACAAATATATGCCTATATAATATGAGGAAGGAAAAACAGATGAAAAACTGAACTATATATAGACCCTATGTCTTTTTTTTAATGTTGCTTAACGACCCCACCAACAGCTAGGTTATACTGGGATACGAATGAGCGGGTGATAATGAAACGATGAAGTGATGATAGGTGAAAGGACGTTCACTAAAACCCATGCCTTATGCGGGACTCAAACCCACGCCCAACGGTTACTTCAGTTACTACCGCTAGCGATAATTGACTTGGCCACCGGGGCGGCTAGGCCCTATGTCTTTCAGAAAAAATCTAATTTCTATGAAAATGCGAGGAAGTTATCACCATTGCTACCTTTAATTAAGATTTATTTTCTGTTACATGAGTTCTAACTCTAATTATTCTGGGGGTGGTGAGATCACCCTTGTTGAAACAATACTGTCTTCAATCCGTAGCCTTAATTGGGGAACAATGATTTTGTATCAAGTTTCAATGTTGTTTTTTAAAATGACACATTATAGTTCGAATTAATGCACATTTTCAAAATCTGATCTACAAATCGAGGCAAATTCATGTGTTCCATTCGTTTACGTATGTAGTGCATAAATTTGCAAAGTATGGAAAACAGGGACGTCGTTAGGTGTCCAAGGGGGGGGCGCGCCCCCCCCCAATCGACATTTGCACCCCCCCCCAATAATTTATCTTTCTTTGAAAAATCTAAATGTTGACCTGCGAATAAACACAATGAAATATTGCTACTTATCAATATGAATTATGATAAATACCGTAATACATGGTTGGTTTCTACGAGAATGATTCTGAATCCCGGTGACACGATCCTTCGAATTTTTCGATAATGATTCGATCATTAGGATGTAAAACTGATCAGAGAACGCAAAAATCATTTCGAAATTGTCCATATTTCCAAACATTCCTTGCGGGGCTCTTGTGGTGGGCTCCCGCCCCACAGCCCCATTTTCGCGCACCTATCAATATTGAGCTTGGTGATACTTGGAATCTGCGCCCCCCCAATACAGAAATCCTAACGACGTCCCTGATGGAAAATCCCCATAAGAATAGGCCGGAGGCGAAATACTTGAAAATGAAATTGCAGAAGCTATACAATTTCTATTGAGTGTAGTAACAACCATCGTACACATTTTCAGCGATTTATAGAACAATCGAATGTGTAATAACGAAGAAAACGCATTTTTAATGTACTTTTTTACACATCAATAAAAGCATTTAAGAAAGCAATCAAAGGAACTATTAAATGTGAGCAACAAGTGTCACCAATAAATTAAAACGTTTAAAATCTGTGATGGATATGAAGAAGGCACTGGTATAATTGTTTGGAAACCAAGGTCCATATACCAACAGACAGCCGCGGTTTTTAAACCTTTGAAGTGATCCATGGCCTGTATATGTACATTGAGCTGACCAAATGTTCTTAATTCTACATTTCCATACTTCTAAGCTCATCTCACAACGCATATAAGGCGTTTTCCTAGTCATTAATAAATTGTGCGGAAATTAGCGAATTAAAACTTGTTATCATCCTTGGTTAGGTATGCTATTTACGTTCTTCAATTAGTAGACCTTAATTAACTGAATAATACTTGATTATCAATTTGTGCACTAGTAGGTATTCATTCAATCAATCATAATTTATTAGTTGAAAAATTGAGTTGAAATTATTAATTTTCCATATCTTGTTCTTCTTAAGGCCACCCGGATGTGCAAAATTCCTTTTTTTTTTTTTTTTTTTTTTTGAATAATTATTCTATATAGATCCAAGAGAGTGAGGATGAAAACCGGAAGTAAATGCGATAGATAGAAACTGCACAATTAATTATTCAGTCCGATGTTTACAAGTTATCACATCCCAAAAATGTGTTTAGTGTGCATACATTTTGTTTTCAAGAGGCAACTTTGCTCTACATGATTTCCATTGTTATCTCAAAACTCATGTTTTTCCTACGTTTGACCACTTTCCTCCCAAACCGATGAAGCAAATGAGTTGAAATTTCCACAGCATATTTGTGTACTTATTTCTCACATTTTGAACGAAACAGAAAGAAAATATAGATGTTTGGAAAAAAGCAAATAATTCTGCAACTTGCTCAAATGTAGCAAAATATTTGGTTTTATTAAAAAATTTGTAAAAAATGATATATATTTTTTTTTAGAGAAATTTTACGTTCAAAATGTTTGTATAGAATATAGTGATGTAGATGATTTACTGCGATTTACTGATTTACATTTACTGCGCGTGTATTGCTCGAAACCAAGTGTACTTTGCTGTTGACTCAACGCCTTGATAACGTGATGTATAATCCTAATTAACGGGAAGATTATGTACACTGATTCAATATGGACCGTGAATTACATTCTTTATTGCACGTATACCGTGTACCGTATTGAAACCTATATCTTACTGAATCAGCCGCCCCGGTGGCTAAGTCAATTATCGCTAGCGGTAGTAACTGAAGTCACCGTTGGGCGTGGGTTCGAGTCCCGCATAAGGCATGGGTTTTTGTAAACGTCCTCCCACCTATCATCACTTCAATGTTTCATTATCATCTGCTCATTCGTACCCCCGTATAACCTAGCTGTTGGTGGGGTCGTTAAGCAACATTAAAAAAAAAAACTTACTGAATCGACCGATTTTATATTGATTATTTTGAATTTCAACTCGTGCACAATTTGACCAACAATATACTTCGTTGATGACTGAGGATAACTTGGTGGAAACAACAAAGAATAATGCAAAGAGGAAAGTCATATCATATAGTCTGATATAGTATAATTATGTTTCACTAATTTCACAATTTTTATTTAATTTGTTTTTATTTTGAAATAATGTATTAATTCACCGGTAAGCCCTAATCTTCATTTAAAAATATGGAGAGCATTTTGAGTCGAAATTATTGGTATGAGCATTAATTGCATTCAATATTTAATGAACATATTTATGTTTGCATATTTGTATTCTTCCTTACTGAATAATGGCATTGAAAACATGTTTACGTTTCATAGTGAATATTGATTATAATAAATGATACGTTTGAATATTATATAACAGCCCTGAAGTAGATTGAAAATCTATTATATTGTTATTAAGTTTGATTTATAGTCAATATTCAGAGACGGTCCGAATTGTAATTCATTTCCGCTATCATAATACGTCGCTGAATAACTATCTTGATTATACTTTATTGTTCTTTTGTCCTAACTAGTCTCTCTACTTTTTAAGTCATTTCCAATGTCTGTTTTTTTACATAAAGAAGAAAAAAGAGCAAATCTACGACCTTGAACTATAATAATTTATAAGAAAAATAGTTCATTTGAGTTCAAATTTAGTACAATCTGATACGTACAAATTCTAGCATTGAATATTGCCTACATTGAATTATCCAAGCTCAAACTGATGTGCCTTGTCATATTTTTTTATATAGGCCTATATTGGGTTTAACGACGCACTGTTATGATGGAGCAGATCTAATGGCGTCGGTTTTCACAATCGAATTTATACAATTTGATTCTACATAGAATGGAAACTCAAGATCAAACGATGATTAAATTGAATTTCATGAGGCCTTATTCCTGTTTGCCTATAAGCTCATTATCAACTATCTGTCGTATAAACAATCACAAGCTGAATATTGAATATTTAAAATCAATTTTTTTCAATTTTCTAAACGATTTCTCCTAATCTAATTCTATATTAAAATTATTCTACTGTAAAATACCATAACATGAATTTCACACTTCTACATTGGATTAATAAATATCAAATTCGAGGAAGATACGGCAGTTAGTTTGAGTGATCTGTCGTCACAACGAACAGAAGGCAACTACTGTATATAAATACAAATTTGAAATTGAGAGTTAAAACGGCAACGTCCTAACTTGACCGGTTCTCAACTCGTCTGACGTAGAAAAATGAGAGAACGGACGAGTTGAGAATCGGTCGAGTAGATTATTAGAGGAGTTGAGACTATCGTACTGTTGTTGACTTTGTTAAACCGCTTGTGAAATAAGTCGAGTTAAGATTCGGTCGAGTTGAGAATCGGTCGAGTTGAGAATCGATCGAGTTGAGAATCGGTCGAGTTAAGATTCGGTCGAGTTAAGATTCGGTCGAGTTGAGAATCGGTCGAGTTGAGAATCGATCGAGTTGAGAATCGGTCGAGTTGAGAATCGATCGAGTTGAAAATCGGTCACGTTGAGATTCGGTTGACTTGAAACTTATATCATAAAAGCTTTATTTAAGGTGAGTCGAGTTGAGATTCGGACATGATGAGAATCGAACAGGCTAAGAATCGGAAGAGTTGCGACGATCACCTTAAGACTATTCGAGTTTCAAAACCAGGACATCCAGATTTTAATTCTCGGTAATCTCGACTGATAGATTTGATAAATGTTGAAACATCTCTTCCAACAATATCATCAGGGTCGTCACAAGATTGTGAAATTCAAATCTCCTCAAATATTCTTATCCCAAACATCAGAGTCCATTTAATAATTAATACTCTCAACTACTAGAGTTTCCTCACACTCACTCGAGAGATTAACAACTCCTGAAATCCAGTGTACACATTGCCATGAAATCCCATTAAAATCCCCTTGAAATCCCTGAAATCACTTGAAATCCGTATGAAATCTCTTGAAATCTCTGAAATCTCTGAAATCACTTGAAATCCCCTTGAAATCCGTATGAAATCCATTGATTGAAATTGAAATCCATTGAAATCCCCTGAAATCTCTTGAAATCCATGAAATCCCCTTGAAATCCCTTGAAATCCCTTGAAATCTCTTAAATCACCTGAAATCAGGTGTGTACACCAAATTTGCGAGTTGTTCACCCCTCCCACTTACCCACGAAAGAAGAAGGTTTCAATTGACCGTCCCCCTCACCACACACCACTAACGCACGGTCGTTTCGCGCCTTCTTCTTCCGTCTATCTATAATTATTATAACTATGGTAACAATATTCTGTAAACAATCAATTAACTCACCAATCACAGTAGATTGTAATAATGCTATTGTTGTTCGCCGCAGCCTCCGTTACCTGGTGGCCTTGCTCTCGTTAAATCACGATCACAAAACAGCCTTTTTCAGGGACCTTTTCTCTGCACTTACTCGCGGCGAAGGTACAACACTCTATGATCACGTACGTACTCTGCAAAAAAATAGAGTACATATTACTCATAGAATAATATAGAATTTTATTGGATAATGAAAAATTATTCAGACAATAATGTCAATGGCAAACGACTTATCCTTGTAATAAACTAATAATGTAAGTGATTAAAATTATATAAAATAAACCATTGTTTAGCTGATAGGCCTATAGGTGCATACTCTACTTGAACTAAAGAAGATCGTTACAAGATGGAACAGCGAAGTGTTATTAAAGGGCATCACAACCCTGAAACTAAATTTTAATGAATAATGAAGATATTTATTTTTCTAATTTTAAAGAAAACTTGAAATTATTATCTTGATTTCAGAAGTTATATATAGAATTTTTTCCTTCGAAGACCATGAGTAATAACGTGAGCATTACCAATTCTGTATGAAAACATTAACAGAATCGAATAATGTCTACGTCACGACTCAGAAAATGGTCGGGTCCTGGAGGACAAGTGATACAATTTATAAGTTCCGATATTTGGATGATGATTCCTAGTTTGCTCTGATATTATAGGGAAATAAATATAGTCATCATTCAATATGATCTAGTTTCAGGGTCGTTATGTCCTTTAATTATTATTTTGAAATGATATTCTAAGCGAAATGGAATAATATTCCATTATAATATGAAATATGATGACCGATACAAATCTAAACGTTCTAAATCATTCATGGCAATTATTGTGTATCAAGTTAAGTTTCAGATGTTGATATATTTTTTGGAAAAATATATTCTATAAAATAAAATTAACAAAATTCTACTCAATATCAAACAATAAAATCCTACATAAAATCAACCATGAAATCAATAAACTAACAAAATAACTGAATTCAACGAAACGGCGTGAAGTGTCAATACAAATACACACTCACTTAGTATTCCTTTAGAAATTAATTTTTATTTTGTTACACACTGACGTCACTTGAATATAAAATATAAAATATTATGATAATATATATTTGAATATATTATATATAATAATATTCAAAATAATATCAAATATTATGACTAATACAAATTATAAACGTTTCTCATTGCATCGTTTCGCAATGATTGCGTATCTGCTTTCCAATGTTGATATATTTTTTAAAAAAACATTCTGTATAAAATCGATGAATCAACAAAATCTCACCCAATATCCAACAATAAAATCATAAATAAAATCAACCATAAAATCAATAAGTTCACAAAATAAGTGACTATAACGAAAGGGCCTGAATTGCCAATACCAATACACAAGCACTCAATATTGTTTTAAAAGTGACTTTCCATTTTGTTTCATTACTTGGATATGAATCGTGAATATGAATAAAATCAACAATAAAATCAATGAACTCACAAAATAGCTCACTACAGGAAAACAGCGATGAAGTGTCAATACCAATACACACGCACTCAATGTTGTTTCAAAAATTAATTTCCATTCTGTTTTACATTGGCGTTACTTAAATATGAATAAATCAACAATAAAATCAATAAACTTACAGAATAACTTACTAGAACGAAACGGCCTGAATTACCAGTACCAGTACACACTCACTCAATATTGTTTCAAAAATAAATTTCCATTCTGTTTTACACTGGCTTGACTTTATCAATCTTGAATAAGAATGAAATCAGCAATAAAATTAATAAACTTCATCACTAAAAACTGTTAGTCAAAGATAAAATCAACCAACTCCGTGAACTACAAAAACCACTACACACTCACTTAAATATTATTCCAAAAATGAATTTTGTTTTTGTTCACACTGACACTACTTGAATATAAATCTTCTCAGGCGCGAACTAAACATTACTAGATCATTCGTGATTTTTGTCGAATTGAATAGATGTGTCATTATCAGTTGATTTTGATAAACTGAATATTAGTTGAAACCGGTGTAAACTATTGTATAGATATATTTTTCTTGACGTTTTAAAGTCCGACAAATATCCTTGTATCACTTCTCGATTCGTATTACCAAAATACTAAGATTGTGATGCAATAAGCCAATAGCAGTAGAGTGTACTAGACTACTGAGTACATGCCAGCTTAGCGGGAAGAAAGCCAATATATGATTCGGTTCAAAATAATAGAATATGTTTTCTTATTGTGTGTAGTAAGATAGAGAATCTGGGCCAAGAGTGAGATATAGATATAGACACAATGTCGAAACTAGTTAACGAGGAAGCATATATAACACTATTTATTTTTTAATGGTGCTTAACGACCCCACTAACAGCTAGGTTATATGGGAGTACGAATGAGCGGGTGATAATGCAACGATGAAGGGATGATAAATCCCATTATTTATTATTATCGATATTGCATACAGTTCACAAGTTATATGGATATCAAAAAAATACTTGCATTTCACTAAATCGAACCACAAAGAAAACTTTGGCCAACTAAAAATATCCTATTACGTATTAGGACCTACATAAAATGTATTAGGTCTACATGTAGCCACTGGTCCACCTGTCTCAGTCTAGATATTGGTGTCGTGCCAGAATAGATCGAAACATGTTCTGTTTTTGAACAGAACGGAATTGACTGTTTTTTTAATGAAAGAATAGAAAAGTTTGGCAAATCCCAGTATGATTGGAAATGTGTGAAATGTTCTAATTCCAAATTTGATCGGAATGGAAGTTTCAAAGAATGTTATAGGCGTAATCTTGTTCTAATGAATGTGTCAATCAAGTTTGATCCAATTTTGAGCGTTTTTAGTAGAATACAAAATATTCCATTCGAAAAATGTAAAATATTGATTTTGAAAATTCATCAGATCTGTATAAAGATGCCGCCCGGTGGCTAAGGGCCTGTTTTACGAATAATAAATTTGTTGATTACGCGATAATTAGTGGATTCGATTGTTATCACCCTTGGCTACCAATGTTATTTTTGTACTGCAATTGATTAATTAGCTTAATTAACACATTTTTATTGTTGGTAATATGGGCCCTACGCCAATTATCGCTAGCGGTAGTAATTGAAGTCACCGTTGGACGTGGGTTCAAGTCCCGCATAAGGCATGGGTTTTTGTAAACGTCCTTTCACCTATCTTCACTTAACCGTTTCATTATCACCCACTCAATCAGACCCCCATATAACCTAGCTGTTGGTGGGGTCGTTGAGCAACATTACAAAAAATATATAAAGATAAGAATAGTCAAAGGTAAAATCAATGAAAGCCGAATAACAAAAGCAGTGTTTTTTTCTAATACTGCTCAACGACCCCATCAACAGGTAGGTTATACGGGGGTACGAATGAGCGGGTGATACTACAACGATGAAGGGATGATAGGTGAAAGGACGTTAACAAAAACCCGTGCCTTATGCGGGACTAGAACCCACGTCCAACGATCACTTCAGTCTCTGAAGCGTGACTGCATGAGCTAACGAGGGTGGCAACATATATCTGACCATATGGACCTATGGATGTTAATAGTCATAGTGCGTCGTTAAACTAGATATGAATAAATGAAACTAGCATACATATGTGACGTCGTCAGTGTGAGACATTTTAGAAATGAAGTAGATTGGCGTTTGGTAGTAAATGATAAAATTAGGTAAACGCAGAATGTATGCGTTGAATATACAATGATAGAGATATGTGAGTGATTTTTTTATTAAAAGCTATATATAATGTAGATTGATTTTAAATCCAGAACGTCACTAGCCGCCCTCAAGGCTCAGTCAACTATCGCCTACTGCGGTAGTAACTGAAGTCACCGTTGGACGTGGGTTCGAGTCCGTTTTTGTAAACGTCCTTTCACCTTTCATTACTTCGTCGTTTCATTATCACTCGCTCACTCGTACCCCCGTATAACCTAGGTGTTGGTGGAATCATTGAGCAGTATTAGAAAAAAACACTGCATTCGTTATTCAGCTTTGATTGATTTTACCTTTTATTATTCGTCTATTCATAGTTTTTTTTTTAATGTTGCCTAACGACCCCGCCAACAGCTACGAATGAGCGGATGATATTGAAACCATGAAGTGATGATAGGTGAAAGGACGTTTAAAAAAGACTATGCTTTATGCGGGACTCGAACCCACGTCCAACGGTGACTTCAGTTACTACCGCTAGCGATAATTAGCTTGGCCACAGGACCCCTATTCCTGAGATAAATGAGATGTAAGGAAAATAAAAGTGAGTGAGAAAATGATTATCTCACATGAAATGGCCAATTATTATTCCTGAATCAATTTTTCTTCCTTTTTTCTCATATCTCAATTTGTATTCAACTTCCTATTTTGATGGATCTGATGGTTTCTCACAATCTTTATCGTATTTCATTATCAAGAATACTAAATCTGATGAGAAGTGAGATGAGAAAATTTTCTCACTTTATTTTCTCACATCTGATTTATCTCAGGAAAAAGGCTCCAGGGCGGCTGGCTTCGGTGAAAGATGAGTGAGATGATGAGATGATATGCAAGATTATTCCATCAGATTGTTTGGAAAAGATTCAGTCCTGGCTTTCTGTAAGGTATTCCGAACCATCCCAGCATTTACTTTATCTCATCGAAAATACAAAAAAACTCCATCAGTACCCCTATTCCTGAGATAAATGAGATGTGAGAAAAATCGGTGAGAAAACTATCTCATATAATAATGACATATTTCATCTCATATTTTATGTGAGATACTCGTTTTTCTCACTCATTTTTATTTTTCTCACATCTCATTTATCTCAGGAAACTATCTCATATAATAATGACATATTTCATATCATATTTGATGTGAGATACTCGTTTTTCTCACTCATTTTTATTTTTCTCACATCTCATTTATCTCAGGAAACTATCTCATACAATAATGACATATTTCATCTCATATTTTATATGAGATACTCGTTTTCTCAGTCATTTTTATTTCCTCACATCTCATTTATCTCAGGAATAGGGGTCCAGGATGGTCGACTGAACAATAGGTGGTATTTTACAATCAAAAAGATATGCTACTTGGAGTAAAGAGTTTTGTTCAGTGTTTGGTTTCCACAAAATACCTGAATTTATCTGAATCAACGCTCATGAACAATTAGTACATATTCAATACTACATCGTTGATTTTTAAATTAAATTACTTCACAGTTCAGAAGTGTCAGTCGATGGAAGTCGATTTAGCGGAATATCATTTTTTTTTGTGGTAACTTTTGAACGGTGAACGATATTGAAATTTTGAAAACAGTTAAACACATATGTTTTCAATGCCTTCAAAACGATGTATGTAATAACTCATTTGATATCGAACAATTTGTCAGGCGTTTAGGTGGAAAATGTTTATTTTCAACCGTATACGCGTGACAATAATGCGATTGATGATGAATAGATATTACTCACACCATCTTGAAGGTATTGAAAATATCTGTGTTTCCATGTTTTCAGAATTTTGATATCTCATACCGTTCAAAAGTTATCGTCAAAACACTGGATTCTTCAAGGAAGTTCTATATTCAAAATTGGCAGTTCAGTATACGCCACGCAATAAATCTGAATGACCCAACAATAAAACATGCAGATACCAGATCCATATAAATGTACTTACATCTTTCAGTCGATTTGAGATGATTATTAATACTGTCAGGTTCACAAAACTATTAACAAATAAATTCACTAAAACATCGAAAAGTATTATATCTGCTGAAAGAAGGAATGTCTATATTCAAATTTCATTGAATTTTTATTTGGCATTTTACATTAATCGGTGTTATAAATCAATCATCTGCTTCATAATATGTTAAGACGTCTAACAATCAGAAATATCAACACTTCAACAATAAAAATGACCACGTTCTATTATTCCAGTAACAGATTTAAAAACTCAATCAAATCTCAACCTAATTGAACTGCGAGTCTAAGAGACAGTGAACGCTACTGATAAACTTGATCCGGTTCTTTGTTGCGCGTTAACACAAACCTACCACATGTTTCACTGACAGGTCAACATTAAACTACAAGATGATCCTTGATGTCTCAGCGAATTCATTTTGACAAAGTGCCAAAATGTTTAGCCACGTTTCTGTGAGATTGATTCAAAGTTCATATTGATAATTACGCGTGGCTGGCGTTTTTTTTAGAATGATTTGAATTCCTTGATTATTCCTATTTTTTGAAGAGTTCCTCATGTGAACGATTTAAGAGTCCATGGGAGTCGATTTAGCGGAGTATCGTTTTTTTTGTGATTTCTTATCAAATGAATGAGATACCGTATCGAAATTCTGATAAAGAGGAAACAGAGATAGTTTCACAACAGCAGGGAATCGACAAATCTTTCGCACGAGTATTGCAGATTCAGGGTTTCCATTTCCGATTTTTTTTTGTCGTCCGACACGATATCGGTACGATTTTTTACAGGCGTGTTTCCACTTCGCCTTTACCGTAACGTTTTCGTGACGTCATAGTCAGAGCCTTCATTACCTCTATATGCACAGGCTTCTTTGAATGTTAGGAATTATATTTAAAATCGCAGTTTTTATGGATAGATGAATCGATATTTTGGGAGGCGATTTTTTTTTTCATTTTTTCGATTTAAAGCCGAACAACCGGAAGCAGATGAATCGCAATCGCAGTGTAACTTCCGGTAAAATCGTAATTTCGGCCGACAAAAGTTGGAGTTGAGTCAATAATCACGACACCGAATCGGTTCCCACTTAAAAACGCATTCCCACTTAAAATATCGTCCTAGGCCTGGCTAGCTCCAAGAGACTAAGGATTTTGATTGGATGAAGTTCTCTAAGAGAGCTTAATACCATAGCAATATAAGATAATAACAAAGTCAAGGTCTCTTAGAACGCAGAAATGTGACATATTTTCAGCCCGCCTCAAAAGCAGTGCTAGGATTTTGTGCTAACAACAATGGAAACACACAAATACCAGACATGTTGCCATGGTACTAGGCTGTACTAGTGAATAGGAACCAATGAAAGTCCTAGCCTCTTGGAGCTAGCTAGGTCTAGGACGTTATTTTGAGTGGCAATCGCGGTAAGGGTCCAGGGAATCGACAAATCTCTCGCATGAGTATTGCAGATTAATATCTACTACTGCTAGGGGGATTGTCCAGTCGGGAAGAAGATGCTTCAATCAGCAACCCACTGACATCAAGCTCCTGGGTAAAGAATTTAACGGTGCACTCCAGAAATACCTCATGTCGCACTGTTTTTATAGTATTAACGACTTTTTGAATTAATTAACATTCAAGTCCATCTCCTGTATCTTATATATAAAAAGATTGTGTCACATGTTAGAGGATGAACTCCTCCGAAACGGCTCGACCGAGTGTCGTGAAATTCCTCACGCACATTCGATAGGGCTGGTAGAAGGTCCTAAAGTATACGAGATCCTCCGTCAAGCTTTCTCCTATGAGCAATATCCAAAAATTGGCACTTCAAGGACGACACCAGTAATGGCGTTGTACAATGACATTGACGGCGTACACAAGGTCCGCCGCGCTCGGCAACACATTTGCGGGGATACACGCTAGAAAGCGCCTAATCCGCCATCACCTTATTTTCACATTAACAACCAACATTCACTACAAATCACTTTGGTGGCAGAACAACGTTTGCCGAGTCTGCTGGTTCATTTATATAAAGTACTAAGTATAGCCTACTTGACCTGGTTTACACATTATATGTTTTCCTATGAAAAACTATGTGAATGAAATACAAATACAAATACAAATACTACCTTCAAGATGGTGTAAATAATAACTATTCACCTCATATTATAGCATAATGGTCAGCGTATATATTAAAAATGTTTCTTTTTCAATCGTATACGCCTGACCATTATGAGATATAAGACAAATAGTTATCACTTACACCATCTTGAAGGTATTGAAAAAAAATCAGAATTTCGATATTTTATACCGTTCAGAAGTTATCACTAAAAAACGGATATTTTGCTCAATCGACTCGCATCACTTTCGCCTTCACTTAGAATTGTACCTCACCAAATCTCCGGCGAAGGCTCTTGACAAAGTTTCTGTTGTGAGAGAATATTGTGATATCCCATCCGTTCAAAAGTTGATCGTCAAAAAACTCATGATTTTGAATAACCAAAAGTAGCTATAAAGGTGAATTTGTCTGGCACGAAAATATTGATTTTCGTGGATCCTCTACGAAGAAAAATATGCACACAATTTTCGTGGTGACTTAGTGTTGGTTTGGTTTGGTTAAGGTGCACTCTTAATTGAGTCCATGGAAGTCGATTTAGCGGAATATCAGTTTTTTGATGATAAATTTTGAATGGTTTGAGATATCGACATTCTGAAAAGAAGGAAACACATATATTTTCAATACCTTCGTGATGGTATAAGTGGTAGTTATGTATCCCAAATCGCCTGATTGTCAGGCGTATACGGTTAAAAAGACACATTTTTTAAGCGTATACGCGTGACAATTATGCGATGAAAGATAAATAGTTATTTACGTACATCACCTTGGAGGTATTGGAAATATCTGTTTCCTCATTTTCAGAATTTCGATATCTCATATCATTCAGAAGTTATCACCACAAAAATAATATGCCGCTAAATCGACTCTCATGGGTTCTTAAGGAGTAATCGATGCATAAACGATTTGACATGACCCTGCATAATATTCGGTCCCTAATCACGTGTAGGGGCAGAAGAGACTGATAAGCGAGTGCGGTACTATACAATATGCCGATAAATCCGTATAAGATACTCAGCTATGGGTGAAGGATACGTCCATCGTTTAATCTTACTGACTGTCTGGTCAATATGAATTAAGATAAAATTAGGGAAATGTACGCCTTTGTTCACAATTTGTTTCCATCCGGGTAGTGATAGACAGATAGTCTGGAAGTTGGAACTAATATGGTCTGAATTCTGAAATTCGACTCAATCACCGAAACAAAGCTCGTGGCAGCATCTCATATCTCCAGAACCACAACCCCATCCAGCATAATCATACATCGAAGTGGATAGAGACACGAATTGTCGTGTAACGAAGATCGGGATATTTTAGTTGGGTTTGAGGCGCGTCGACAGCGAGGTCATTTAGCGCCTAATTCATGTCAGTGTACTTTGCCAGAGTTGTCAACGTTTGTGGATGTTTCAAGCGTATGGAGGGAGCGAGATAGAAAGACCCACAAAAGTAAGATAAGGTAATAAAGATAAGAAAAGAAGACTATAGATGGAGAGAAAAGTGAAGAAAACGAAATAAAATTACAAAACGCAAGGTTCAGTAATCCCTCCATATACTCCGGTCACCAGAAGACTTCCACTCGACCGAGACGGTCCGAACTTGGTATGGACCCTCCCTCCAGACCTTATCGCCATGGGTGACCCTTTCGGGAGTAAATAAATTGCTCCCGACGACAGCTCAGGAGATCACGGGGTCACGCAAGCTCCCGGTCACCACGTCAAGGTGTCCGCCTGTCCGGATTCTTCGAGGGGGGCTGATTTTTATGGTTGTAGCTACTAGGTAAAGAAAAACTATTTATGGTCTGCACGAATATTCGTGGAAAGTT
Organism: Brachyptera putata; assembly: GCA_907164805.1. Classification (NCBI taxonomy): domain Eukaryota; kingdom Metazoa; phylum Arthropoda; class Insecta; order Plecoptera; family Taeniopterygidae; genus Brachyptera; species Brachyptera putata. The sequence goes on along the minus strand of OU015471.1, from coordinate 20,417,796 downwards.
ACCTGTTTGGGCATGATGTGAGCACAAGTTGGGGGGGGGGGGGGGGGGGGGGCGCTTTAGCTGGGTTGGGTAGGTAGGGAGGAAAGGGACGTGTCACTGAAAAAAAAAAGTTTTTCTCATTTTTTCCGTTTTTTTTCGTATTATTTTCATTCACACTTAGTCTAATTAAAGAGTCCCAGAAAGTTTCGTCACATTTGGAGACTTCCTCATTGCGATAAATAGTATTTGTATAATATATACACCTGTTACACTGTAGTGTATCAATACCAAAAACTTGTATTGCCTGTAATTCATTACAGTATTTTTATACATCTTCGATATTGAAAATTGGTACTGCTTTTTAGTGGTGATACTTGAAGAACTGATTTGTTTAATGTGAATCCAGTGTAATATTCTTGACAATAAATGGGACGCACATTTTAAATTTAGGCCAAATTGCCAATTGAATCAATTTTACAACTGAATTACGTTGTCCAAAAGTGAGAAGAAAAATATATATGAAGTTCCAGTTCTACAAAAAATGGATTTCGGAATAAATTCCAAAATGTGCTCCCCATTTATTTTTATACAATCATGCTGAAAGATAGAGAAAATAATAACTTCTGTAACATTGAAAGTGTGGGAGGAGTTGTATTTTAAAAAAGTTTAAAAAACTTTTTTTTTTCAATTCATATAGGCCTATCTTGTTTGAGCAAAAAGACATCATGTGCAAAAGTTTCATCACCTTTGAACCCTTATCTAGCGAGATAGCAATTTCAGTGACTCGTCCCCTTTAAGGTTAGTTTGGTCAGGTTAGGTCGATCAGGTCAGTTGGTGTTGATGAATTTTGGAGAAGGTGCCAACTGTACTATAAACCAACTGCACTAAAAACCAACTGTCCTAAAAACCAACTGTCCTAAAAACCAACTGTTCTAAAAATCAACTGTCCTAAAACCAACTGTCCTAAAAACCAACTGTACTAAAAACCAACTGTCCTAAAAATCATCTGTCCTAAAACCAACTGTCCTAAAAACCAACTGTCCTAAAAATCAAATGTCCTAAAAACCAACTGTCCTAAAAATCAACTGTACTAAAACCAAACGACCTAAAAACTAACAGACTTATAAACTTTCGAATAGCACTTTCGAAATCATTTGAATCAGATCTTCTCATGAGATCATCCGGACTGAATTCTCTCCCGAGTCGAATTCAGTGATATGAAAAAACTCCCCCTCCCCTTGTTCCTGTGCTCCACCCCAATACATCGAAGTAAAGGTCAACGCCATCGCATCGCCGCATTCCTGTCCGTCCGATTCCGTCAAAGGTTCCACTTTTACCATTCGTCAATCATACGCCTCTAGATCTCGCCCTCTTGCACCACTTGCCCATAATGCCGTTTGTATCTGGTTTTTTGGGCGTGTGAAAAATGGAGCGGCTGCCAGTGTAGAAAGCGTGAGCACTGGTATAGCTATATCTCAATGGACGAGAAAAATGGGGTTGAAACCCAAGGTAAGTAGGCCTAAACTACAGGTAGTACCATACTAACCTTGGTTAAAACCTTCAACTCCCAAAGACTTGTACTGTATTTTAGTTAATATCATAATATGATATTAATATTATGTATGAGTATGTATGTACGTATTAATATATTAATATATATACATTTCTGCATTGGACAATGCGGTTCCTATATAATATAATATTATAATATTATATAGGAACTGCATTGGACAATGCAGAAATGTAAGTAATGTTATAAAATATTCTACTAATCTGTAATCATCTGACCCATGATGTTTTTTTTGTCATGCATCATGGCTATCTGACATTGAAGTATAGTGCATAGGTCCTATTATGAGTAACGCATTACAAGTTATTTATAAGTTACTCTCAAATATAAGATTATCAATTGAACTGCGATGAGATATCAAGTTCGTTGTCCCGCCGAATAGATAAATCATACATACTAACATATTATTGCTATAATAGCATAGTGCTATTTATGACTGCTGACATCATAGCTAATTGCACGAGCAAAGATGGTTCCTTCCAACAATGGGATCCCACAAAGCAGTGCCGGACTGGGCCACCGGGCAATGACTGGTTTCCCGATGGAGGAATGAATATCAATATGGGCCAATCACCTGCGATTTTTCAATTTTTTTATATTGGGTTTAACGACGCACTGTTATGATAACTGAGATCTAATGGCGTCGGATGGATGATTAATGAGATGATGGGATGATGAGATGAAGGTTCTTGGGTAATGAGAAGGATAGTGGGAAGGAAGCGGTCATGGCCGACTTATTGTAGGAACCATCCCGGCATTAGCCTAGACTACAGATGAAAACCATGAAAAACCTCTGTAAAGATGGTCGGCGGCAGGGATCGAACTAGGTTCGGAATTCCCCTCGTCTCCCGGATCACATGGAGCGAGCGTGTTAACCACTGCGCTACATGTGCCGGTCCCGCGAATATGTTTTGCTACGCTCGTACTGTTGTTTTACTTCAACGTTCAGGGGCGCCGACTCCGTGGGTGCTCAGGGTCCAGAGCACCCGTCGGATCTTTTCGAGGGGTGCAGAGCACTCCTCGAAAATTTGGCTCAACCAATATATATAATTACGAATTTGTATGTTTCATTAAATTTCCGGCAAATTTAACGTTTTATTTTTACTTCCATAATATCAATAATATGTCAATGTTGTTGTTTTGAAGAAGCATTTCTTTAGCAAGAAATAAGAAGAATATTTAGAGCCTTTTCTGATCTTTACTCGATTGCCGGGAGGGAGGGGGCCGGGGAAAGTCATAAATATATACATTTTTCAAGAGAACCGATAGACTATTCATTGTAATAATGAACATATGTTAACCATCCTTGTTGCTGGAACATTTTATTGGCACTCTTTAAGGGTAATAAACCCTTGCGTTGACCATCTATGCGTTGACAATTTGTTCAACTATACTGTAAGTCACGTATTTCTTTTAACTCAAAGCTTTGAACACAAGGTATATTGTCTATGTCTTTTCGCGTGAATGTCAGTATAGCATAAAACTTGAGTTTTCATTCATGACGTTTTCGTCCCTCCCGACTCTTGGTCCTTTTGGTAGGTAGGCATATTATATTTGTCGAATGATGTTCATATTGAGAAGTCACGAAGAAGGATGAAGTGCGCGTTAGTACTAAATATCACAGTGGAAAAATATTGACATATTTGTTAAATATTTAGCAAAATATTTTGATGGATCTCATGATGGATCGCATTCCCATTAGATTGTCCAGTGAGTAAAAAGAGTGGAAACATGAAATAATCCGGTGATCGAAAGATAAGTGGTAGTTTCGTTGCTGTATTGGTAAGTCTCTGCATGGCCAACTCAATAGTATGGTAATAATATCACCAACTTATTTGTTGTCATTTTTTACATATATTTCAAGATTCCTAAATATTATCTGCTTCGACAACTTCTAGAATACTCAAGCAGGGACGTCGTTAAAACTTAAAAGGGGGCCAAGGTGGAACGCGTGCCCCACCAATCGACATTTGCACCCCACCAAAAATTTATTTATTTAGAAATCGTGAAAATAACTTCGAAAATGTCCATGGTTGAAATATTGAAATAACGTTGGAAATGTCCATAATGGTTCAATCTAGGACTCCTAAACTGCTTGTAAATCGCAAAAATCAATTTAAAAAATGACCATATTTCAAAAAATTTCCTGCAGGGCTTTGCTGGTGGAGATAGAAAAATTAACTTCGAGAATATCCATGGAGGTTCAATTATTGGACTTCAAAACTGTATGTAGATCGCAACAATTACTTAGAAAATGACCATATTTCAAGAAAATCCCTGTGGGGCTTGGGGAAGGAGTAGGGAAGGAGTAGCAAAATCAATTTTCAAAAAGTCCATAATGATGTCTTTGTTATTATGAAAGTCTTCTTGAACTGATAAAGATTCCATTTACTTCTTATAAATGCATTTTTACTGTTTACCAGTTATCAAATTTACAGAGTTTGATTAACATTGTGAATACAACTGGAATTGTACTGTCATGTACTGTCTGTATTGTTGTTCCTGTCCATAAATTCATTAAATCATTCAATCTTGTAATGACAATTAATGTACTTATTGTGTTGTTCTCCATATCTGAGGGTTGTATCCTAATAATACATCATTCAGTGTGAAATATGTTATAACTCACTAGAAATCAGGGTATTAAATTTAATCTAATTCAGTAGCCTAGTTTGATTCAGTTATGTAAATTATTGAGATGTGAGTAATTTATCTAGGACAAAAAGGCTTTTTCTCTCAAGCTTATATCCATTACAGATTAGCACAACTGCATCTAGTTAAACAAAATATGACAAAAAACAAACTTCATGGTATTCGATATCAAGCCCTTCCACATCAATTTCCGGAGACTGTCAACGCTAGCAACTCAGCTACCTAGAAAGTTATCGAGATATTTGAGAATTTACTTGTGTCAGGTGGAATACATGTTGGGGTATTCTGCTTCCCTGGCACTTGAGTCAATTTCCCACGAACAAAAGTTTTCGAGCAAATTGGTCAACAGTCCAGTATTCCTACCAGGGTAGCAGAGCAATAGACAGGTCGAGTTTTATTTATAATATCTTCTTCAAGTATCTCGACAACTTTGCAAATTCATATGTCCAGGTAGCCGAATGGCTAGCGTAGACGATTTCGGATAGTGGTCCGGAGAGGCTCGCGATCGAAACCCATACAGTTCTGCTTTTTTTGTCATATTTCACTCAACAATTACTTAGATTAATTCAGTGATGAGAGTTATTACAGTGTGATTAATTTATCCAGTGAAGAGAGGAATTATCTCTGAGCTAATGTCCATTGAGGATTCGTACCATTGCATATGGGTATATTGAACAAAATATGACAGAAAAAAAGCAGTCCCCAATGGTATTCGATACCAGGACCTTTCGCATCGTGATCCGAATCCACCAACGCTAGCAACTAAGCTACCTAGACATGGAACGTTTGCAAAGTTATTGAGATACTTGAAAAGATATTTGAATTATTACCTAACCTGTTGGTATATTCTGCTCCTCTGGTAGGAGAGCTGAGGTTTGAAAGATCATTTGAATTCATTTGTGTCAGGTGGAATACCTGTTGCGTCATTCTGCTTCCCTGGTACTTGAGTCAATTTTCCACGAACAAAAGTTTTCGAGCAAATTGGTCAACAGTCCAGTATTCCTACCAGGGTAGCAGAGCAATAGACAGGTCGAGTTTTATTCATAATATCTTCTTCAAGTATCTCGACAACTTTGCAAAATTCATATGTCCAGGTAGCCGAATGGCTAGCGTGGACGATTTCGGATAGTGGTCCGGAGAGGCTCGCGATCGAAACCCATACAGATCTGCTTTTTTGTCATATTTCACTCAACAATTACTTAGAATAATTCAGTGATGAGAGTTATTACAGTGTGATTAATTTATCCAGTGAAGAGAGGAATTATCTCTGAGCTAATGTCCATTGAGGATTCGTACCATTGCATATGGGTATATTGAACAAAATATGACAGAAAAAAAGCAGTCCCCAATGGTATTCGATACCAGGACCTTTCGCATCGTGATCCGAATCCACCAACGCTAGCAACTAAGCTACCTAGACATGGAACCTTTGCAAAGTTATTGAGATACTTGAAAAGATATTTGAATTATTACCTTACCTGTTGGTATATTCTGCTCCTCTGGTAGGAGAGCTGAGGTTTGAAAGATTATTTGAATTCATTTGTGTCAGGTGGAATACCTGTTGCGTCATTCTGCTTCCCTGGTACTTGAGTCAATTTTCCACGAACAAAAGTTTTCGAGCAAACTGGTCAACAGTCCAGTATTCCTACCAGGGTAGCAGAGCAATTGACAGGTCGATTTTTTTTCATAATTTCTTCTTCAAGTATCTCGACGACTTTGCAAAATTCATATGTCCAGGTAGCTGAGTGGCTAGCGTAGACGATTTCGGATAGTAATCCGGAGTGGCTCGCTATCGAATCCCATACAGAGCTGCTTTTTTGTTATATTTCACTCAACATTTAATTAGATTAATTCAGTAATGAGAGTTATTACAGGGTGATAAATTTATCCAGGGGAGAAACGAATTATCTCTGAGCTACTGTCCATTGAGGATTTGTACAATTGCATATGGGTATATTAAACAAAATACGACAGAAAAAAAGCAGTCCCCAATGGTATTCGATACCAGGACCTTTCGCATCGTGATCCGAATCCACCAACGCTAGCAACTAAGCTACCTAGACATGGAACATTTGCAAAGTTATTGAGTTACTTGAAATGATATTTGATTTAAATTAGAGTTTTAAATTAGAGATTAAGAAAATTAGAGCACCCGTCGGAATTTTCAGAAGTCGGCGCCTATGTCAACGTTCACTTTCATTCGAGGTTTTACCTAGATGATGATATCTAGTGAAACTAGTATTGATACAACTGGTCCTAGCCGAGCATTTTCACAGGAGCTTGTAAGGAACAGAATATACTGAGAAAATGTTTATCTAGCACAGAATAACAATATTACGTGTTTATTGGCATCATATTATAATTTTATAGAGAAAATAAATTTACATCCAATGCAGAGAATACTAGGTTTTAACTAATGTAATGTTTGCAATATGTATTTAATATGATTTCAGCAGCTTCAATATACAGTATAATGTTGAACATAAATATATATATATATATATATATATATATATATATATATATATATATATATATATATATATATATATATGTAATGTTGAACATAAATAACAAAATTCCATTACAGTTGTCTAGTAATTACCATTTAATTAATATACATGTATTTTTATCTGTTGTTACGTCGACTCTATTCAATAGAATAAAGTATCGACTGTATCGACATCTCACATCATTATTACAATAATATTCACGTAAATGAAAATAAAATTTAATACAATGCAGTTACTCTAAAAGCACATAACACTCCATGTATCTTTCAGAAAAAAACTGCAGAATAAGAGAGAATAATTTAGTTAAAAATGTAGGCCTATAAATAATTATTGATTCGTTCTCAATTGTTTAGTTAAAGGACATCACAATCCTGAACTGGATTTCAATTTTCAACGATCGATGACAATATTTATTGTACACATTTCAGAGAAAACCAGAAAATTTCAGAAATTATAATGGATTAATTTGTTCTCTAGCACCTGGCCCTTCTTCTGAGTCGTGACGTAGACATTACTCGATTCTGTTAATGTTTCTGTACAGAATCGGTAATGGCCACGTCATTACTCATGGTCTCTGGAGGACCAAAAAAATGATAATTTCTGAAATTGAGTTGATGATTTGTAGTTTTCTCGGACAATAGGGAAATACATAGATCGTCATTATTCATTAAAATCTAGTTTCAGGGTTGTGATGTCCTTTAAATATGGCCTGACCCAAAGACCTTCATACATCCATATTTTCTAGCATGTAAACCAAATATGTAAGGATTACATTTACAGACATAAAAATGCAAAATCACAGATGTTTTCACTACGATAAGTTGTATGTAGTACCATTTCTCATCGAGCTTGCAGTATCTCAACGATAGTAGCCCACATATTAAAGACATAATTTAATTTACCGTAAGCCTAGAAAAATGTTCTACAGTAGGCAGTAATAACAATCATAATGCACACCAAAATAGATGATAATTATGGTATTCATCTATAATATTAATATATAATGAAACACTTAAAAAAATTAATATCGTGTGAAATGGACTTACTATAACTAAGCTTTGCATAACAGTAAAAATTGATTTAAAAAAGGTAGGCTTACTGCCAGTTATACAAATATATACAAAAAAATATATAGAAATAATATATACCGGTATATATATACAAACACACACACACACACACACATCGAATGATTCAATCATAGCGATTCAATTACTAACCAGGTCGTATACGTACTCAATCAACGTCTCCAGTTTTGCACACCTGGCCCTGAATTATAAGATATTATATAATATTACCAAAATAATATAAAAAAAATTGAAAAATCAATAATGGGCAATTAGGGATACGACCACTAAAATTTACATGACTTCTCCTAGCCAATAATTTTTAAGATTAATATGTATACAAATATTTAAAATTCCATCTAGTCTTTTCAACCTCTTAGTTTTAGATGACGACGTGCGTATCCACATACGACGATACCGTGTGTAGAACTACGTAGATCAATGCGTAGATAACTGCGTAGATGCGCAACTGCGTAGATAACTGCGTAGATGACTGCATAGATAACTGCATAGATAACTACTTGGATAACTGCATAGATAACTACATGGATAACTGCGTAGATAACTGCATAGATAATTGTGTAGATAATTGTGTGGCTAACTATGTACATAACTACATAGATACAGTACAACCTTGATAGTACGACGCTCGATACAACGACGATCGCGATAGAACGTCGTTTTGAGATAGTCCCGGCCAATCCCCATAAGACTCGATGTTATTTTATTTTGTTAGTACGACGCTCATTATAACGACGATCGCGATAATACGACGATTAAAATGGTCCCCACAGTATCAAAAATGCAATTACTACGACGAATTAATTGCGAAAAGTAACAAGCAATAATAATATGTACACTTCGTTGCAAAGATGCAGTCAAGCTCAAGCTCACGACTCGCCTCACGCGCTCTCCTCTCTCCAGCTGGTAGGAAAAATCCTACCCGCCGACAAACCTATACATATAATAATCATGTTATATTTATAACTGTACTGACTACAACATAAATGTCAATTGTTGACGACAATACAGTATCTTATTGACTTATTGTAATTAATTTTCCTAAATCCTCCATCTTCCTATAATTAAAAAAAAAGGATAAATTTCATTTATAACGACGATCGCGATAATACGACGATTTAACTGTCGCCCCTGAACGTCGTACTATCGAGGTTGTACTGTTTAACTACATAGATAACTACGTAGATAACTACATAGATAACTACGTACATAACTTTGTAGATAACTACATAGATAACTACGTAGATATCTACGTAGATGACTGCATAGATATCTACGTAGATAATTGTGTAGATAATTGTTTAGATAACTACGTAGATAACTGCATAGCAAACCACGTAGATAACTGCGTAGATAGCTACATACAAAACCATGTAGATAACTGTGTAGATAACTGCGTAGATAGCTGCGTAGACAAGTGCGTAGATAACTACGCAGATGACTACATAGATAACTACGTATATAACTACATAGATAACTACATAGATAACTACGTACATAACTACGTAGATAACTACGTACATAACTACGTAGATATCACCTCTTGAAGATGGCGAATTGAAACGCAAACTTACATTTTGTATTATACGTCAATGCGGTTAGGGTCTCCCGTATCCACACAACGTCTCACCCAGTGACAGCAACGATTACACATCACGCTTGACGGAACTACATCACATCCAAATACCAAGAGGACATCTTTAGCGCTGAATACCGACGCTCTACGACATTCCGTTGCTAATCGGGGCACCTTGACACAATTCAAGTTCATCCACTTGACTCAACTTCAAGTTGCGAAACAGCTCGAACGTCCTTGACATATCAGACTTCTGTGATGTTGCACTTGATCAACAATACACACTGATCATTAGCTATGTATTTGAGTTAGTTAAATAGAACAGAGTTCGGGTCTTCGTTATCCATTTGTTTGACGTGTCGCAACACATCTTTCTTGGTGATAACGCCCAGGAGACGACTGGAAAAATTACACACAAAATTGAGATGAGAATAATTGGATGAGCGTAGCGGAGATTTTATTTAAATTACTGTACAAATCCATCTTGTATTTAGGGAGAAGGTACCAACTGTGATAAGAACCAAGTGATCCAAAAGCCAACTGACCTAAAATTCTACTTCTTGAGCAATCTGTACAGAAGTTGAAGTGGAAGGTTTGGCTACCCACCTTCAGAAATTTTATTAGACACAAACCTTACCTACCTAACCCTAACCATCACTAGAGCCTATAGAACATTTGATGGGTGGTAACAAGTTGTGAAGGGGAGGAGTCAAACCCCTCAAATTCACTTCTGTACAGGTTGCTCAAGCTAATAGAAGTTCAGCTCAGTTGGATTTTAGTACAGTTGGTCATTCGTTTAGGTCAATTGGTTTTTAGACTGTGACAATTGATTTTTAGTACAGTTCCATTTTTTTTTTTCATGAGGCATACAGATGAAACAAAGTGATCAATCATCACGATCTAGGTTTGTGGCCTACACAAAATACTGAGCCAACCAGTGAAGTGGCAATTGGAACATAGTTGGTGAATTCAAAACACTACGAGTGTTTTTTCCTTACTAATTGGGTTTAAGGAGACACTATAATATGGTAATAACTCAGATCTAATGGCCTCGGATGGATGATAGTGAGATGAAGGTTTCTTGGGTAATGGGAAGGATAGTAGGAAGGAAGAAATTATAATTTAGATATCAACAATAGGATTAATTCAGACATACAGTCGACACACTGAGAGAATAGGATTCAAGCAGCCACCACAAGAAAACTTCATCGATATAGAAAAATGAGATATTTCACAAATGCACTTGTTATTGGTTGTTTTTGATAATTATAATGATTGAAAATGAATATAGGGCCTATTTGAAATATAAAATGTATCTTGTGCACTTAAACGAATGGAACAGTGAAAATACGGGTATGTTTTATGTGTATTTCATCCTTTTTCTGTAAGATGGTTGGTGGTTCCGTTAACCATACAGGTTCGTGAACACATAATGTTTCCATGATAATCCGCTAAAAAAAATTTTCATGCAACAAATTTACCTGTGATTTGAATTCATAAATTTGTTTTGTCAAGTTGACCTAAAAGAATTCCATAAAACGCAATATCTATTGGATTTAAAAAATCAAGAGAGACGGTATTAGTGTGTAACATACTAAGCTGATTTTAGTGTTGTCATGTTGAAAATTATTCAGTGCACCAAAGTGATACCAGGATGCGCCACGGTAGAAATCCCATTCTCTCAGTGTGTCGACTGTACATCAGCAAAAAACAGATGACAACAATATACCGTATTGTCCCGAATATAAGCCGAGGGTTTTTCTCGAAATTGCAAGTCCAAAAGTCACCCTCGGCTTATATGCAGATCTCGGCCTTAAATCGGTCAAAAACACGTTTTTTACTAAATATGATTTATGATTGGGCGCACTACACATGCACACTCTTAACAATGGAATCAACTTGAAACTGCAAAATATTGCACTAAAAACACGTTTAATAAATGTTTTATCACGGAGAAGCATCATTTTCCCATTATCCATCAATTTTATTTGACGCGCAGTAATAAACAAAGGCACGTTGAGCTGTTAGCTGCATTGTCTTGTCAGACCTTGACGAGTAGGCGGGCCATATGACGATCGCGCGTCATCGGCACTAGCCGAGTACACGATCGTGAGGCCCATCTCAACGGTTTCTCACACGCAGTTGGTATAGCTTCCTCACGCGCGCAATACGAAATGGACTAAATTCTAACTCGGAAGAGTGATGATTTACGTGGAAAGGAGATAGACCCTTTTTTCAATTGTTGATCTAAAAGTTTGGGGGTCGGCTTATATTCGGGGTCGGCTTATATTCGGGACAATACGGTAATTATAACAACATAAAAAGATCGGTTATGCAAATTGGTGACCGAGCAGTTCAAAGAACGGTCCGGTACCGTCTCCGGGTACCCGGTGTTATCACTAGTATCTACTATGGACAACTCACCCGTTATGTGTGACCAAGGTTTGCCTCAGTCCGAGTTTCCTGAACATGTCTACCACGGTCTCCATGGGGGTCTGGTCCGTCATGGTGATGGGCGCCATGTCCAGGATCTTCTTGAGTTTCAAGGGCGTGTGAATCGACACGGGCACGTTGCCCGACGTGGCAAACAGAACCAGCGACTGGCCGCTCAGACCTTCCACCGTTCGGCGGGCATTCGCTGAAGCAGACAAACAATTACCAAGTTAGGGATGTGTAAGCAGAGCTTTTGAATTCGAGCGAGTTCGACTTATTTTCGAGTGAGACACGAACATGTTTGAGCACAATTTTGGTTTGAAAGAGCGAGCTTAATGGAAGCGAGCTAATTCAATTCAATTCAAAATGGAATAGAACTAGGAAAACGCCATATATGCGTTGTTAGACGAGCGGATAGTAATATGGGTAAAAATACAAAAAAGCTGCTTTGAGTGGTACCAATTTAGCACATTTTGTTTTTTCTTCAAAATGGCTGACCCAATCAAGCTGAAAATTTCCAGAAATGTGTATCAAAATGTAATTCAACTTCACGCAAAATTTCATTTTTTTGGAAAATAAAAGTATTTTCTATTTTTTCTGCTGTGTTATTCTAATGGGTAGGCCCTATTATTGAAATTTCTAAAATTCATAAAAATAAAAGTTACCACCCAATAATGCCACAAAACTATACAGATCTAAGTTATATTTACGGTATATTGAAAAAAAGTTTGAAGTCAATAGCTGTAGCCGTTTGACCTGTGGAGAACCGACAAAAAAACATGAAAAAAAAAAAGAACGAACACCAATTTTTTTCAGTATGTCGAATTGAATCCTCGCTAAAGCTCGTCTAATGAGTATTAATAGAAAAACAAAAAGGTTCGCACAAGTTTCAGACATTGTATTTTTAATACTGATCTATTCAATGATTAGAAGAAAACAAGTTCACCCTTCCACTCTTGCTCACTTGAAATAGTTGGAGAACTGAAAGTATTTCGAGACTTGAAATTTCGATCCGCGGAAAAATATCGACTTTCGTCAGTAGGCCTACGTTGATAACTTGAATTACATAGTGTAAAACATAGTTTGTGTAAGTGAAAAAGAGAATAACTTGAGGCATTATCATCAGTGGGCCATCTAAGTCATACACAGGCTCACACAATTTTGTAATTCAAAGAGACGAGGTCGCTAGCACTACAGATTACGAACTAGTTGGCTCTTACCGATGGCCAAGTTGAGATCCCTGCGCAGCACGAAGCCGACTAGATACTGCGACTCTCTGGAAACAACGACGGGGAAGCCGTTGTGTTCCGTCTCCTTCAGAAGAGTTTCAACGTCGTCGACAGTCATGGAATCCTGAGTCAGAACGCTCAACGGCTCGTTGCGTCTGGAAAACGAAAGCGGTTTTCATGCGGTTTATGTCTCGTAACAGTATGAGACTTTTATAGGAAATTATATGATAACTTTTTTTTTGTAACTTATAGGATCGTTTGATGTCAGAAAATGGAATCGATTAATTTATTGCGATTTTTTTCCGAAATTGTGATTCATACAAACCGGTTGCCAGTTTGATTTTCCCAAGTGCTTTTCAGAAATTCCTTAATTTCGAGCAGCTTTAAAATTGAAATCAGGGCTCTGCCCTGCTGCCACAAAAGTACCAGGGCACCGCCCTGGCCCCACTGCATGCCTGGTTTTCAAGGATTTGATAAGAGTCTACCACATAGGCCTACCGCCAAGATTACCCATGTACGTTCTCCCACTAGATGTCAAAAGGTAATAGTTTCACACATTCCACGTCAATACCACGCAGTCTCACAACAGCTATAGACCAGATCTTCGAAATCCCATATCTCCGGGGCGAAAACCCAAATCGCAAAAAAAGAAACTGTCGGACAAATGGGATAAATTTGGAGATACAGGTCCGGTTTTCATTTTTCAAAGATTTGGTCAGTCGAGTAAACGAAGTGTCGGACAAATGGATTTTCGGAGTTATGGATCATATATAGAGTTTCGCTGGCGTCTGTCCGTGCTCAACCGGTTCCGAACGGTCCAAGACATTCTGGGGGAGAACGGAAGGTGCGAGGGAATTTACGCGTAATTGGGTTAGTGCGTAGTGATGCTGTGCGTTCAAGGTATATGCAGTGCGATAGTTATGACAATAGTAGTGGGAAGTATAGTAACAACAGAGAGAAAGAGAGACTCCGCGTTTCAAAACGCGGGGCTAAGGCTAGTTTACATAAGATTTGGACACGAACTGTGGGACAATGGTTCTTCTAAGATATGGGTTTTGAGGATTCGATTGAGGACAACTACTTACTTGGGCTGCATGACGTCCGCCGCTAGCGACGTGTGAGCGAACTCGTCCTTGCTGTCCAGGAACGGGTAGCCGTTGAGCTCGATGTGCGCGTCGTAGACACCCTGGCGGCCCAGCGCGTCGCCCACCCACTTGGACGCCATCGCGGCGGCCATCAGCGGCACGATGTAGCGCACGCCTCCCGTCAGCTCGAACATGATCACCACCAACGACACTAAAACACAAGTCAAACGTCAGTCAGACGATCATTCAATTCAAACTTGATTTGGGTTCAACGACGCACTGTACTGATGACTACCATCTATTGGCGTTGGTGAATGATGCGATGATGAGATGAAAGGTTATTTTATCAAGTGTTCTTGGATAGTGGGAAATAGTTGGTTGTGGCCTGTTGTTGAGGAACCATCCTAGTATTGACCTGGATGACAGGGGGAAACCACAAAAAAACTCAAGTCAGGATGGTCGACCATGATGGGAATCGAACCCCGGTCTCCTGAATGACGGTTCAGTGTATTAACTACTCATCCACACGGCTCGGTGAGATGACTTACTAATTAACACAATATTTATACAACAGGGTGGGACTGACCAGGGTGTGGTTCTAAAAAAGAAAAGCCAGTGCGCTCAATTTTTCTCTGAATCCAATAGGGAGGAGGGAAACAGAAGTCCTGCAGGGAATTCTTTGAAGAGTATATTTTTAGATTATGTTTTGTGAGTTAAAGTAATGTTAATTTGTAAATGGACTATTGGTTATCCTGTTTGTATTGACTTTGCAACTACATGTGTAATATTAATTTAATTTCAGCTTCAATTTAGTTGACATATTATACTTCTAATGTAAGCCCAACAAAAACACTTGTGACTATATTTCATTATAGGCATAGGCCGTACCCTTAATTTTTTATAATTGAACAATTCCATCTTCCATCCATAGCCTTAATTGTGGAACAATGATTTTGTATCAAGTTGCGATGTTATTGAACAAAAAAAAAAAAAAAGACATAGGGTCCATGTAAATATTTTTGGGCTCTCATAGTAGACTTGCTTGCCAAGCACAACACCCCCACGCCATCCTCACCTATCTCTAGTTCCACTCTCTCCACAAGCTCCCCCAGAAAAACTAATATTTATGTATCTGAAATCCCACGCGGTCGTGATTCCCGTGTGTTACCTGTCATCCGGGTGACTCCTCCCAGGACCGCGGCTGCCCCCACCATGGCGTAGAGTCCCGGCGTGATGCAGTCCTCTCCAGACGAGCATTCCCCGCTGAACATCCAGATGTGCGGGTAGTTGTACGCCAGCTGTTCCATGCCGATACCTGCAACCAAGCACGCGATCGTTGACGAGTTGCCGTAGATACTCCACCAACATTATACACTACTACTGTTACTTTTGAGCCGCCCCCGTGGCTCAGTCATCAACTATCGCTAGCGGTAGAAACTGAAGTCAGGTCAGGCGTGAGTTCGAGTCGCGCATAAGGCATGGTTAAAGAATATATTTTTGTGGTGGACGATATGAGAGATGACGATACATTGTAGGAGAAGCAAGTGATATGAGAAATAATGAGGTGAGTAC
The DNA here is from genome assembly GCA_907164805.1 of Brachyptera putata. Taxonomy (NCBI): domain Eukaryota; kingdom Metazoa; phylum Arthropoda; class Insecta; order Plecoptera; family Taeniopterygidae; genus Brachyptera; species Brachyptera putata. Next base: position 20,402,099 of record OU015471.1, on the reverse strand, counting down.
AGGTTGGAGGAAAAGCAAAAGACAGAGCATAAAAGCGAAAGAGCGCATAAGGCACATGGGTTTTTGTGAACTTCCTTTCACCTATCACCGTTTCACTATCACCCGCTCATTCGTAAGCCCCGTATAACTTAGCTTTTCATGGGGTTGTTAAGCAGCAATTCATGGTCACTCATTCGCTCATGAAAGCTCCAGATTTAGAATGCAGGCCTAGGTCTTACTCGAACTCGCTTGAATTTGAAGAGAACGCTTGTTACTGCATTATTTAGTAGGGCCTCCTACGGTCTACTTGTATCCCAATATGAGAATATTGTCTACCATCTGGGTAAAGGTAAAAACTTGAGTAGGGCCTAGTAAGTAATTAGTAATTACATAATCTTTGCTGTATTTTTCAAGATTGAACGCTTTTTGTATATGCACTTGCGTTTACTTACGTGTAGGCCTAAGCATCGTCCAGGAAAATCATAATCTAGGTCTACTGTAGGCCTACACTGAAAATGCCTCACAGCTGTATAATTAGCTTGTAATTGGTGGTGTTTATTTATTCCATATCGATTTGACTTTCGATATGGAAATAATGGAATTTCAAATTAATTGATTTGAATATCAATTGAAAGCTAGATATCGAAAATATCTATATCGATTGGCAACCCTAATAAATCTTATAGTAAATCTTCATACCAACTATTCTTCCGACGATTGCGCCGAGGCAGAGCGAAGGGATGAACAATCCGCACGGAGCTTTGAAGCCGAACGTGAATATGGTGGCGACCAGCTTGAAGATCAACGCAAGGCCCAACAGCCACACGGCTTTGTACACCCCTGGGCCGGCGGCGGCAAACTCGATCGAGTTCACGTCGGTGAAGTTACGGTTGTAGTCGCTGAAAAACAAAATGTATTTACATCTAAAAGGGAACGTAGAGTTGTCTATTTGCAGTAGGGTCCAAGTAGGGCACTAGGGCACTGCATCTTAGATGCAAATATATGAGGTATATAGAAGGCATGACATCAAGTTTCTACAAAACAACACTAGATAGAGACGCGATCGGGTGTTTTAAGGCAGGAAATGAAACGCATTTCCGGTTTAAGTTGAGACACCATCTCCACACGGCGAACCAACGCAACCCTCAATGCATCTTGGTCCCCCATATGAACCCTTCAAAGAGTTTGTGAATTTCATGAGCATTGTATGCTACTTTCATTACTACCATTTATTGTATTGAAAGAGCTACCACGAAACCATTCGAAAATATATACCCTAATATCTTTCTCGTTAACCGTCAGTTATCGGACCACTATGGGTGGAGTGAATGCGCTCAATTCCATACCGATGTTTTAAACACTGATGCAAGAGCCGAAACGTCGAAATCTTGTGTCTGTGGGGGTTTTTTCAACGGCTCTCCACCACTATCTACTTATGAACCTCGGTAAACTGCTGTTCTCCTTCCCTTTCATGCAATTCATATATCAAGCCTTCTGAAGCTTATTTTCCTACACACACTTATACTATTTATTGGCACTAATAGAAATATTTTACTGTCTCGAGTATTCATTTCGGTGCTATATCTGAAGAAGATGGAAGTGTGACATTGCATAACCTAGTCCTATATCGACCATCGTTATATCGACAATCGTTCACCGCTCACTGCCCTGTCGGCCGTTTAGTAACGATAAAATCCGGAAGTGAATCCTAAAACTATCAATCGTAAACATAAACGTCACACATCAACATCGAACGTCAGTACGTCAACCCCGATTACGACCGAGAATGTACGTACCACAAGTTATCCGAGTTTGACACGCCGCACTGGTTGAAGAGCAGATAGATCAGCTGACTAGTGTTCATGCGCGTGTACGGGTTGGGGTACGCGATCACGGCAGTCACCACGGCGACCACCATCACTTCCGTCACCGGGTACTGGCCGAGCTTGGACGTCTTCCGGTAACGGCACCAGTACAGGTTGGCCTTGATGAAGACGGCAGCGATAACACCCTACAGACAAGAGATACACAGTTAAATTTTGTCGAAATTCATTTACCGTATTCATTAGGGTTGCCATTGCCAGTTGATATTCGATATATCGATATGTATTGATACTAACTTGTTTGATATGATAATCGAATGTGTTTTTAGTATCAAAATACAGTACCGATATAATCAATTAAATCAATAATCAATGTGTATTTCATCATTTTTGTATGATTGTTTAGTGTTTACTTCTAAAATTATCCAATGAAAGAGTAAGGTAATGATCGATATAATCGATTATCAATCACTTCAAGTTGATTATTGATACTCATCTGAAATATTGATTATTTTTCTAGTTGATTATCGATATAAAACAATGATTATCGATCATGAAATTCATATCAAAGGGCAACCCTAGTATTTATATCAGGATTAATGACGCACTATTATGATAGCGCAGATCTAATGGCGTCGGATGGATGATTAATGAGATGATGGGATGATCAGATGAAGGTTTCCTGGGTAATGGGAAGGATAGTGAGAAGAAAGCGGTTGTGGCCTATAATGTGGAAACCGTCTCGGCATTAGCCTACACTACAGAGGGAAACAACGAAAAACCCCTGTAAAGAGGGACGGCGGCGGGGATCGAACCGGGTCCAAAATTCCCCTCGCTTCCCGGATCACACAAAGCGAGAACGTTATCCTCTACGCTGCATGTGCCAATTTCAGACAAAATTGGTCCCAATTAATTTCAATACATAAATGGATGGATCCACCAATTATATCCCTAAGATTTAGATATGGTCTCTAAATATAAAGTACAGGTAGGCCACCTGGAATAAATACATTTCTATTCATTCTATAGAATATAGATTTAATGATGCACTATGTTGATAATTAAGAGCTACTGGCATCGATGAACGATGAAAGAGATGATAAGATGAGATTGGATGTTATATTATCATGTGTTTTGGACAATGGAAATAAAACTGATGATATCAAAACATCATTCAAGTACGTATTCAGTGTAACCACAAGGGGACCAAGCAAAACTAACGTCGGAATGGTACTCCATGGAGGAAATCGAACCCCGGTCTTCTGATCAACGATTCAGTGAGCTAGCGACTGGTCTACTTATCTCAGTTGTCAATTAAACCTGTGGATACATCTTCTTTCGATATAATCACATCAAATGCACAACGTATTACGGCTACTCACCCCGATTATTCCGAGGCCGATGAACGGAACGAGCTCGAAGAATATCCACGGCTTGTTGTACTCCACGTAGAAGAGGACGGAGTGCTCGTTGCCGAACGGGTTGATCGAACGTAAGATGAACGCCGCCACCAACGCGCAGAAGAACGATCGCCACAACGTTTTCAGAGGGAAATAATAACTCACCTGGTGGGAAAAAATTATAGAGCATAAGTAGAGACATGTAAATATAGCTTCTATTTTTTCTGTTTATAGCATTTTGAATTTGAAAATTAGCACTTTGGTGCATCTGTCATTTTGAAACGTTGTGTTTTGTAGCGAACAACAGTATCGTACTGATAAAACCATTATATAACGTACAATTGCATACAAGAGAAACACATCAATTGGCATTTTCAGATAAATGGTGTGCACCACCAGGTTATATCCACGCCTCATCTGCCGCCTGTATTTTCAGCTGCTTTTTGGTTTTCAAAATTCCCAACTAACTTCACTCTTTTACATCTCAATTGATATTATTTTGTAGAAAATAGCTTCTATAATGCCTTTATTCTGAATATAGCGTTTAAATCGCAAAAACGTTGAAAAATAACGGAATCAGACATTTATAGCACTTTGTCGCCTTTTCAAAAATAAGATCAAACAACATAAAATGTATTGAAACATGAAGATGCACTAGAAAAACATGTATTGAAGCACTTTTAGATTTCATCGCTTTTATAGCAATTGCTATTTTTACATGTCTCTAAGCATAAGCTTTCGATCAAACATATCTTTGTACATCATTTGAGGGCGCTGAAGAGTGTATACTGGAATAGAGTCGACTCGGTCGTTTATCATGGTTCGGGGGTACAATGTGATCATGGCACCAAAGTTCCACTGTGATTCTTCTCTCGTCAATGACTAATTTCATCAATCAAGTGCCAGCCTACCAGATCAATCGACTACTGTTGATGGGCGGAGCTTATTAATTGGCCACCCAGATCTACACAACATATGGCTTTTTTCTATGAGATACCATCATTGGTGATTTACGAACCCTCTAGATAAACAGTAGGCTATACTTGATTGGGTGTTGGGTTTTGTAGCGATACATTGAGGAAGCAAAATAGATGTGGTCGATTGTGAAATTAAATCATGATTCGAAATCGTGATCGAAATTGTGATTCAACATGAAATTTTTTCTATCCATCATATTTCATACGATTATCCGTTTATCCGATTTACGTTGATACGATTATTTCCACAGTCCCCAACTCCCCATAAAGTCGTATAAAAGATGTTCTACTGTATATATGAGCTCACCCATGGGGAGCATCTATAAAGGAGACAATGTATTTAAATACCAAAAAAAAGCAATTCGAATGATAGGTAGACTGAAATATAGAGAATCATGTAGGAATATGTTTTGTAGATTGAATATATTAACTGTGACTAGTCTGTATATAGTATATACTTAGTGTATTACTGTTCAGTTCAAATGGGATAATCCTGAATTATTCGAAGCAAATTCTGAAATGCATGGGCACTTCACCCGAGGCAAGGATAACTTCAGATTGAGGAATGTGTCATATAAGATTGCGGATAGAGATCCTATAAATGTCGGAGCATACCTTTTCAATAACCTACCAACCATTCTAAAACAGCAAATCAGAACAAGGATAAATTATAAAAGTAAGTTACACAGTTTTTTAGTAACCCATGCATTTTATAATATCGACGAATTCATTCACGCGACCAAATATTGGAATTGTACTCACTGTATTAATTTTATAAACATAACACATTGAATTTATTTTTATTCCCGACAGAACAGCTCAAAACTCAACTTCTGCTGCTATTTTAATTCATTTTATACGTGTAAATTTTACTAATGACTTCGTAATATAAACACTCTTACATTATATTTAATATGTATAACTATGACAATTTTCAATACTCGTACAGATTTATTGCATGAATCAATGTGCACATGAGTGATTGTACATGTACAATAATGAAATAACTGAATTATTATTATTATTATTATTATTACCTCTTCTAAACTAAAGAGCACACCGCCGATGGGCGCGCCGAAAGCTACCGAGACGCCCGCGGCAGCGGCTGCCGACAGTATCTCCCTCTTCTTGGCCTCGTTGCGCCCGTACTTGGGGAACAGGTAGGACAGGATGTTCCCGATGCAGCATGCGATGTGGACCATCGGGCCCTCCTTGCCCAGACTCAGCCCGGCGGATACGGCCAGCATGATGCCCACGGACTTGATGATCAACGTCCACTTGCCCAGGTAGCCGCGGATGATGAAGCCACTCAGGATGGTCTTGATCTGGAATTCAGATAATTGTGATACAGTAAATCCTCGTTAATCCGAAATCGAAGGGACCTAAAAAAAATGATTTCGGTTTATAAAAATTCGGATTAAGCAAAAAGTAATTTTTCCCGCTCAGAATATAGTTAATTTCGTATTGCGCGCTATGTCGTATGTCACCGGCTGAGACTACGTCGTGATAGATCCGTTGCTAAGGGCCTCGCTGATCGTGTGTACTCGGCTATCTCCGTGACGCGTGATCCTCATATGGCCCGTTTCTATTGGCGCTCGGCCGTCCCGAATCGGACGAACGAGTGTTCCGAGCTCAGACTTCGTCAAGGTCGACTGCATTCGGTACACAAAGCATGGAACAGCTGAGCATGCTTCCACTCATTCTTACGCATCAAATAAAAAGGATGGAAATTGGGAAAACAGTGATAACTTTACGGAATTCACTCGGATTATTTCGAATTATCCAATCCAAAATCAGTGTTGAAGCTATTGAAGGAACGAAATATCAGTTCGAATTACGGTTTAACCAAAATTTGGATTAACCATATTAATTAACATTGAAATGCATATACCCTCAGCTAGGGACCGATTTCAAGTTGGAAATACGTCAAATTTCGGATTAACGGAGTTTGGATTAACAAGGGTTTACTGTACAGTGAAATCTCTAATAATCGACTTTCAAGGGACAAGGGAAATACCACCATCCATGCAGGAAAACGATCCATCCAGGAAAATTTAACAACGATTATATGGGAATGGGGTGAGAAATAAAAAATAATGAATGATACAAGGAGGAAATCGATGGATTTGGGAATGATGCATGGAGGTTTCACTGTGAAATAATTACATAAGTAGCCTACCAACCTAAAAGTAGCAGTGTTCACATAGTGGTTGTCGAATTCGAATACGAATATCGAATAGCCGTACAGAATATTTCTGAATATCGAGATCAATATTGAACACAACCAAATGAGTACGGTAGCTGAATGACAGCGCAGAATTCATCTGTAATTAGGCCTTTCTCAAGACTTATTTATAACTGTATTATTTATTATTGAAGAATACCATAATTGTTCTCATGTGATGATTTTATAATCACTGTCTCTTTAATATTATTACTAATAGGCCTAAGTTTCACAGTTTGATAACTCCTAACGTCTATATGTAGTTCTGACCAAGTAGAGATATGATTTACGAATAATGAGATTCGTTATTTGAAATGGGTTTGTAATTCAATGAACATATCCAGAGACATGATTAAAGTATTCCTCGAATATTTCGGATTCCTGATCACAATTGTTCTGATTTTTTCGTTCAATTAGTCTGGTTTTGAACCAGTTGTGCAAATCGGTTGTCAAATTTATTAAACGACGTCACCCCTAGTATTGAACTTGGTCTCGTTAGAATCGTACCTCGGGTATACCGGAACCGCAGGCGTACGGGGCAAACATCCGAACGAGCGCCGCTGCCAGGCCGCCGAACACCAGCGCCCAGATGATGTAGAACAAGTACGAGACGATGTACGGACCGACGCCTTCCCGCGACTCCCCGAACACTTCCGGCCAGGTCCACCACTGCGACAGAACAAAACACGTATCATATGAGAGTAGTCGATTTATTCATTTACGATGCTGCTCAACGACCCCATCAACAGCTAGGTTACACGGAGGTACGAATAAGCGGCTGATAATGCAACAATGAAGTGATGATAGGTGAAATGACGGTTACAAAAAACCATGCCTTATGCGGGACTCGAACCCACGCCGGATGGTGACTTCTTTTTCTACCGCAGTATGCGATAATTGACTGAGCTATGGAGCGGCTAAGAGAGAGTAGTCAAGTGAAAGTGGTGAGTGGTGAAGAAAGATCTAGAAAGACCGAGCCAAATGACAGAAGAACTGGCATGGGAAACTATGGAGGAAAGAGAAGGAAGGGTAAGCTTTGTAATTTCCAAAGAACAACTTTACTGGTTGGGAGAAACTGAGCAATAGAATAGGGGATTGTAGAGAGAAACGAGGGGAGGAGATCGATTAGAAAAGGAGAGGGGGTGACGAAAGGTGGGTCAGTAACTTGATCCAGAGGACCATGAGAGACTAGAATGAGCTTGAAGAAGAAAGAAGAATTGCTAAGAAAATTGAAGATTTCAATATAGTGTTAACCAAATAGTAGGGGTGTGCGAATCCATGTTTTTCTAATTGAATCCGAATCCACTTTCAGATTCGGATTCGGTTTGATATGAAAGATTCGAAAATTTTAAATCTTATATTTCAAAGTATTTTTAATGCATTTTCGAGTTAAAAGAACAATTGCTGTGATGATTAGACTATATATATATATATTGGGTTTAACGACGCACTGTAATGACAGCGAAGGTCTATTGGCGTCGGATGGATGATTAATGGGGTGATGGGATGATGAGATGAAGGTTTCCTGGTTAATGGGAAGGATAGTGGGAAGGAAGCGGTCGTGGCCGACTTATTATGGGAGCCATCCCGGCATTAGCCTAGACTACAGAGGGAAACCACGAAAAACCCCTGTAAAGATGGTCGGCGGCGGGGATCGAACTGGGTCCGAAGTTCCCGTCGCCTACCAGATCACAAGAAGCGAGCGTGCTAACCACTGCGCTAAATGTGCTGGTTTGATGGTTAGACTTGTGCTGCATAAAATGTTTTATGCAGGGGTAATTATGAGAATGCCGAGATAAGATTTTCACTTCCTGGATCAAGTATTACTTGATCAGCAGTGTCGTTTGTCCCATTATTACGCTTCACAATGCATGTTAAAAAGATTTGGTTTTGTATTCGGAAATTTTGATGAAGATTCGGTTCAAAATAAAAAATATGGATTCGCACACCCCTACCAAATAGACATGGAAGTTAACTAGAGCATCTTACCACCGTGCATTTAGTATAAAACATAAATATAACGCAAAATTTGAAAATATTCCCCAGAATATTTTCCGTAAGTTTAACACATCCCTCCCTAGTACCTACCTGTGAACAATTTCCGTTGTCGAACGTGGTCTCGTTGGAGGACCAGCAGCACTGTTCTCGATTCAGCCAGAACGCTTGCGGACAAATACCGAACTTGAGGTCCGACATCCAGCTGGCACCGATGTCGATCACGCCCGCCACCGCACCTGTGAACATAAACTCACGTCAATATTCACCGAGGAAACAATTAGCAACAATTACAACATGTAACGCATCTAGTGATGGGTAAATTCCCGGAATTTATCATTTGGGGAATATTCCCAGGAATTTTCACGGTAATATTCCCAAAATGGGAATTTTCAGGGAATATATATTTTTTCTTGTTTACACTCACTATTGGGACCTAGAATGAGAAAAAAAGATATGAAGAAATAAAAAACTATAAAGCCTACTTAAATTTTTGGTGTAGGCCTATCAAGTCCATACGAAAAATAATCCCAAAACATTACATAAAAACAAAAAAGGTATTATGAATCTTCTCATCTGAGGCCTGTCAAGATATTTCTACCACCAATAGTACGGCCTTGGATTCTGAAAACCCACCATTCGAAGAACAAATAAAATAAAATAATAAAAAAACACATAGTAGGCAAATTGCTGAATCATCTAATCAATAATTAATTATATTATATAGGCCTAACTGCAGAACTCATTTTTCAAAAAATAGATTCTCTGAATAGGGGAATTTATTAAAAAAAAATAGGAAATATTCCTGGGAATATTCCCACTAGCGGGAACATTCCTTGGGGAATATTCCGATGCGCCCATCACTAAACGCATCACAATATTCAGTGTGAATGACAATATGGCAATACAAGTAAAATCTGCGTTGGATCGATATTAGTTAACTGAATGAGTATTTTGATTTGCCTTTAATTTCACCACTGATGTAGAAAACCCATCTAGGGTAATAAGTTAGTAGGCCCAAGTCTGTTCGCTAGTTTTCGATCAACAAACATTCTTGTTGATTACTGTTTGCTTAACGACCCCACCAGCAGCTAGGTTCTACGGGGGTACGAATGTGTAGGTGATTATAAAACTATGAAGTGATGATAAGTGAAAGAATATTTACAAAATCCCATGCCTTATGCGGGACTCGAACCCACGCCCAACGGTGACTTCAGGTTCTGAAGCGTTGCCTCAGCTGACTGAGCTACCTAGGGCGGCACAAAAATTCTTCCGTAGCAGCCCAAGATATCTCGCTCATAAATATCATTTCATAAATATCTAGGGTTGCCAATCGATATCGAATATTTCGATCGATTTTCGATATCATCATTTCAATTCGATATCGAATCAATTCATTCGATTTTTGATTACTTTGATATTGATATCGAGTGAATAAACAGCGGGCTGTCAGTCGTGTGTCAGCTGCATTCTGTATGGGTGTTGTAGTCAGTCATTTGTTGATGCTGGAAGTGTGAAAGTCGACACAACGCACGACTACGACTATAACTACGACTCGCAAAGAGATTACAGACGACTAAATGAACATGATTCAGACCTTGAAATATTTCGATATTTCGATCGATATTCAATATCATCATTTCGATTCGATATCAAATGGAATTAATAATATTTAGATATTTTCAATCGATTTTGATATAGCACACTTCGGTATCGTTTACGTTTCCTTGATCGATTGGCAACCCTATAAATATCTCGCTCATCTTACAAAGCGTAATTCTAGACACCCGTCTCACCTGTGAATAGCCCCACCAACAGCACGCAGACCCATCCCGACCAAGCGTCGTGAGCACCTTTAATCAAGTCCCAGACAGAATCTTGACGCTTCTTGACGATGTATCGGTGGCGCATACGATCGCGTGCAATGTCGCGCTGCCAATCGATCGTGTGGAAATCGTCATATTGGCCGATACCAGGAATATCATCAGAATCGCCTGAAAGAAACATGACAGATGAGATGAATACATAATGGGAATTGATTAATTCAATTGAATCATTTACGATATTGATTACTCAACGAACTCATCAACAGCTGGGTGATTTGGGTTGAATAAGTTACGTTGAAAACTTTTTTCTGGCTAATACCAACAGCGTGGTCATTTTGTCACCTATTTTCCAATGAAAAATGTATTTCTCTACAATTTAAGCAATTCATAATTTCAATGGTTTCTTATTAGGGCCTAATTACTGTTTTAAATATAACAGACTAATGAAAATAAAGACATCACAATACTAGATAGTATCATATAAAGTCATAACAACATTCAATTTTAAGAAAAAAAAACACAAGAGAGGAATATTTAAAATTGTTGATTTTGCTTTACGTGTTCGCTACGCTGGTTTACCCTTGTTGAAATTGAAACAGCCTTCACATTTCACTTTTAACAAAATGTAACAGAAGCTCAATGCATTCTATACATTAGGAAGTGGAAAATAATTTCAAAGTGCAGTTAATTGCAACTTTAATCCACACAACTGTGTACTTCACAAGGTTAGGTGTTCATAGCTGCCTAGCTAGTATAATTATAGAGCAGTATGCCTACCGTTGAATATAGTAGATTGTATCGTTATGGACATTTTGTTTTGTTCAGTTGTTTTGTTCTTCTTTTGTACAAACAATTCGTTAAGAGTCAGTTTTACAAATCTCATTAGTTGAGTACTAATCCGCTAACTATTGGTTAGAAAGTTACGAAAATAGCATATAGGGCCTATATGTAACCAAGGGTGATAACAAGTTCATCTGCTAACTATTGCATTATCTACTAACTATCAATTTGTGAAACTGGGCCTAAGCAACGTGAAAAGAACAAATTTCAACATCCAACATAAACAAATGCCAAACCAATAAAAATGTACATTCAAAATGGTACAGATAAAGCAAAGCCTACTGTAAAACAGTGACACAATGCCTATTCATGATAGTTGATAGACGACCGCATTTCCAGTGAACTGTGGTTTGTATAGCTACTCCTAAGTAGCTATTGCTAGTGAAAGTGAGAACAGTGTTTTTGATTTATGAAAAAATGTGCAGTATTGTCTAACAATACAAGGCAAAAGTACTACCAACGACCCTCAAAAAACTTGAAAACCCCGTTGTGAACGTATTCGCAAATAATAATGAAATCCTTACCTGGCATCCCCATGAATGTTATCCCACCTTGAAAAAATAACAAATAGTAGTAAATCTAATTTTTATGTTTTTTTTTTATCTAGAAGTGATCAGAATTCAGAAAGTGATCACGACTGGTTGCAGTTTAGTAACACACAAGTGATCAAAAAGCTTCTAAAAGGTATTTTTTCAGAACAATCAACATTCAAGGAAATTGACATAAAATCACAGGCATAACCTTGTATCATCAAATGCTGACGGGTGATACACTGAGCTTTTTATTTGTCTTAGCGTTATAATTTAAGATGCAAAAGTGTTTGTGTTGAGCAAACTAACACGAGATACTAGAGCACAGATAAAGAACGGCAGGTTACAAGCCTACGATAAAAATAAAAATAAAATGTTGAGAGAGAAAGACTTACCGCCAGGGTGGCCGGAGAATTTAATAGCAGGCGCTTGAAAGGAGAGGAACACAAGAAACAAATTATAACGTGTTCGAACAAGCGTGTGCATGCCTAAGATCATGCTGCACTAGTGCACTAAATGAAGCAATAACAAAAATACAGTGTTGCAGAAGATGGCTTTTAAAAGTAATGCGTTGCATTTAATGTCCATGCAACGTTTGTGTTTCAATCGTTCCTTTTTCGTGTACCATTTGTAAAAAGTGGCTTTGAATGTTACTTGAAATATGATGATAAATAAAATAAATAGGCCTAGATGAATTTAAGCAAATGCACTACATAGAATAGTATCTCAAATAGTTCAAATTAGGCCTATAACTTGGTAAATTGGAATTTAGTAGGCCTACAAAAAAGATTATACTATAAAATTCACATTTCTGAGTCAAATAATATCCTATTGCACACTTGAGTAACTTTTAATAGAGAGAATATACCTAAGTGACTTTTTCAAGTAACTTTTGTAATTTTCATTTCATATTGTTGGCCATCTTATAATGACACATAGGCCTAATATGGACCTAAGCCAGCTAACTTCCCTTAAAAAAGTAGCTCCTACAACACTGAACTATTTGAGTGTAAACACAAAACAGGAGCGCACACAACACTTGAATGTCATTCATTTTGATGCATTGATTAAGTCAAAATAATACAGTAGAATCTCTTTGATAAATTCATTGTCTTTAACAATAAGTTTTTTTTGTCCCTCACATAGGGCTATTAAAGGTAGGCCTATGCAGATGCCACCTACTGGTAAATAGTTTCTTTAGGACCGGAACGTTTTTCATTCCAAGTGAGTTTTCCAAGAGGTTCCACTGTAAAACTTGTCATTCACATCTTGGGTAGGCCTACTAATACATAATAAGGCTAGTCCACAGTGAGATTTTGGTTATCAAGCATACAGGCTATTAAGGTAAGGTTATTGAAGTCTAAGGTAAAGTCAAGTAGGGCTTACTCTTGACAAACAACAATGATGAATCAAATGACTGAAACTAACGCAACCAGAAACATGTCAACGCATATGCATGAACTTGGAGTTCAGTGTGCATGCCGTCATTGCAAATTCAATGACGCCGTAATGGTACATATCTCCATCATATCGCCGTCATTCGGTGCACGAGATCGATGTTAAACTAGGTCTGGACCTACATGTTAAGATAGATCTGGTTCAAAGTATGCTATATGGGGTTCATCGAACCCAACCTGAACCCGAAAACATCGAATTTCAATTTTATTTCATGAATTTGTCATCGAAATAATGATAGGCCTATCAATTGAAATGATGTAAATTATTTAAATAAGAACGAACAGAGAAAGAAAAACTTTGAAAATGGATTGAACAATATTTAGGTAAATATAGGCCTACTTGTCATATTAGGCCTACTACCCCTGCGTCAATTGGACTCGGTCCATAGACATTCTGACTTCACTCGGACGTTGTAGAGCTAAGAGTATGACCGTGACTACAGTTTACTATAATATGGTCAGGACTCATCAGTTATCAGGATAACTTCTAATCTGCATTTGTTAACGATTCAATATTTCAGATATTGAAGGAAAATTGAAAATGTCTCAGTTCAATCAATATTCGATATGCCTAATGGAGTTTCACTATCGTTTGACATTTTCATTTCAAATGGCAAACCTAATTGTATGCTTTCTGTTTATAACTCTGATCTAATCTATACTGATTTATTGATTCAAATAGGCCTATCTAGAGACTCGAGTCCAGACACAAGTTATCCTTCTCACAACGGTATCCAAAAATACACCCAAATTAGTTAGTTAATGTTAAGATTTGAAGGCGCGTCGACAGCGAGGTCATTTTGCGCCTGTTACCTATCATCCCATCATCTCATGTTACCTCAACAAAAATATTGCGTGGTCGTGGAAAGCTAAGAAGTTTAGAACGTATATTGATACCGGTATATAACCCCGCAAAAACGGTGCAAATGCACTTGGCAATATAAATACGCACTCGGCACTATGAAGAATCGTCAAAACACCATAGCGTCAGCCAATGCGCACAATGGCGGACGGCCTAGTCCGACGCAAGCCTGGCTGAAAACCACGAGGGGTGGCCGGAAACTAAAGCAATGTCATTTTTTACAAAATCATTTTCATTTAGGCCTAATTTCTGAAAGCACCCACCCTAAATTTGATAGATAGAAATATGAGGTCAACATCTCCTTTAGGTTATAAATTCACCCCATCAATGACGTATGGAACCGTAAGCTAAACAGCTGTACAATAAATTCTCACGTTGACAGAATAGCTACAGCCGCATGTAACCAGGGTGCTTAAAGGATTTGAGGTCCAAGGCACTGCAATTCGAACCAGTGAGAAATAATATGCAGAATACAGTACAGGACTATGATATTGTGTAATGACTAAACAGAGAGTAAAAAAACACATCTGTGTTCTCTATTAGCATCAGATTTCAAAGCCCCAGGCTAGGCCTAATGTGGCAGTCTCAAAAGTTTTTACGCACCGGAGACTAATGCCAATTATACCTACTTGGCTTCAAACCTGCTTTTGTAAAACTATCTAGGCCTATTGGCGTGCCAATAAGCAAATTTTCAGGCGTGTAGACTGTAAGCATAACCCCGACCCGCTTAACCCTAGGCCTACGTTAAATGTTTATGCATGTAAAACATAGTTGGAAAAATACAAATAAAATACAATAAAACTCACAATTTGCTGCCATCTGTTCTTCCTGATGAATTATATGTTCTGTTACTGTGCCAGAAGTCTGAATATCAATCATATCATCGTCCGAAGCAGAACTCACAGAAAAGTTTCGATGCTGGTTGCGGTTATGTTGCCCATTTAGCTGAGGAAAGTAATAGAATCCAGTCATATTTTTGTGTATACCATACCCACAGAACGGACAATTCTTGCTTGCGAAAATTCCTGTGTTACATGATGTACAATAATAATATGATGTAATTATTAGTTAGCCTAAATAACCTAGGCCGTAGGCCTATGACTTAGCACAGTCCCCTAGATTAGCTGAAAATCGTAGGCCTACCTGACCCTCGAATGCTTGATACGACGTTGGTGAGCTCATAGGGATTGAATTACCATTGCCCTTCAATGGATCTTTTTCCATTTCATGTAACACAAAATAATCTGTGAAATGAAACAAGACATTTGCAAATTACATTAGAATAAAACCTACAAATTCCAAAATCAAATGACATACGTCATCACGATGTAGGGCCAGCAAGTGTCATGGCGTCTGCAGTGAATGCAGACGACATACGTAGGCCTATATTTGCAATCTGGTGGAACTAAAATATCATTACATACATCATATAAACATACCATTGTCATAGTGAAATTTTTCTAAATGATGATCACTTGTAAAATGTCATTAACATGATTAAAAACAGACTAAATACGATTGAATTTTAGCTTCTGTCAAAATCTACCCCTTTCTATGCACAGTCATATGTTGCACTTTGTAGTTTACTTTGAAGTCAAAACAACACATCTCCATCTGGCTGTCATTCAAAATCTATTTGATTTCATCCATGAAAAATGATACCAACATTATTGTACAGTTGAAGATATGTGTTTCAATGAAATCTCATTCCTGATCACCTCAGAATGCCCTATGAACACATAGATTCAAACCTGAAATAATGAACATAGTTTTGCACTTGTACACTGTTGAAATGACAGTGCGGGAAATAATGACAATCCAAACAAGACGTTTGAATATCGACTTCCCAGTTTTCCACTTACCGTCGTCATCATCAAATAAATGTCTTTCTCTTACACCAAACGTGGAATACATGCTGTCTTTTGAACTTCTAATTCCGTATTGATAATCTAACCGTCATACACTAGCCGATTATTAGAATATCGAAAAGCAGATTCACAATAATGATAATATTCCAGTGATTATGTATTGCAGGAATGCAGCTGTAAGACCTACGATAAAAATAAACTGCCATTAATGTTGCTGCCGAAGTTCGTCAAAATTTCAAGTTTCATGAATGAGCATTATATTCAAGGCCGAATGACATACACATTATACGGAGTTTGTTGTGAATTCTTCAACATATTAATCCGTTCCGAGTCACGCAACAATCACGCAATCACCCCGTAATTCCGGAAAACACTTGGTAAGTTTTCTTGTCGTGAATTATCAGACCGCAGTTCTCAAAATACAAACTTAAAGGACATCACAACCATGAAACTAGGTTTTGATGAATAACGGCGATACTTATTTCTACAATTTTAGAGAAAACTGGAAATCATCAACTAAATTTCAGATTATTTACTGTTGATGTTTTTGTCTACCAGAGACTGAGAGTCATGATGTGGGCCGAAAAAAGACAAATATGTTCTTGTACACTTGATTCTTAATTTTTTTAAATTCTCGTGATTTTTTTTATTCCCGTGATTTTTTTTATTCGCGTGATTTTTTGTGATTCGCGTTAATTTTTGGATTCGTATGATTTTTTCTATCCGCTTGATTTTTTTGATTCATGTGATTTTTTTGATTTGCATGATTCTTGCTTGATTTGGGTGATTTTTTTTTATTCTCTCGATTCTTTTTATTGGTGTGATTTTTTTTTATTCCCGTGATTCTTTTTGATTCGCATGATTCTTGCTTGATTTGGGTGATTTTTTTGATTTGCTTGATTTCTTTGGATTCGCGGGATTTTTTTGGATTCTCGTGATTTTTTAATTGTTTTTCTTAAATGTACACCTGATGTTTTTAGTTGTTCACCCCTCGATGTAGGCATTACCGATTCTGTATAGAGAACATAAATAGAATCTGGAGGATTCCAGAAAAATAGAATGGAGGACTAATACATATTTTGTATAGGCCTATCATTTCTGAAATTGAGATGATGATTTCTATTTTTTTTCCAATATTGGAGAAAAGAATATCGTCATATTTCACTCAAATCTAGCATCAGGATTGCAATGTCCTTTAATGTTTTCGTATTATTGATTAACAAATGAACTGTGATTACTGCATCAATACTTGAATTTGATCAAATACATCACATACGTCTACATACACGCGCAGAACTCATTAGGCCTATGTGATTGAACATACAAAAAAAATACATTTCGTTTTGTTCGACTGCAGCTCGCTTTAGCATAAAGAACCACGCGAATGCATGAATGCACGCTTTCACGCCGTGAACTCTCACGACCGTACTTTTTGGAATTTCGTTTGAATTTTTGTTTCCAGTTGTTGATAAAGAAACGAACTAGGTTTTCGCCAAAACAGAATTGTTATAAAATACGCGCACCACACACGGCGCATGATTGACTATGAGAAAGATTTGAGTTTGTAGGCCTACTTCTCGATCGCATGCTTGCTGGTGGGCCTAAAATAACGGCCAAGTTGATGAGGTTTGCGATGCAATTACTTCATTATGAGCACGAACAGGAAGTAGAAGGCATCAAATACAGACACTTGATAATAATTGCAAAGACAAAAACGCATTTTTATCATTAGGTACGTCCGTTAGTTCATAACCAAGGTGTGTATAGCTTCCGAGCGAAATCCGGTGTACACTTGCCATGAAATCCCATTGAAATCACTTGAAATCCCCTTGAAATCCGTATGAAATCTCTTGAATTCCCCTGGAATATCTTGAAATCTCTGAAATCACCTGAAATCGAGTTGTAAACCTTTCGCTTTCGAGTATACGTTCATTTCATATACTGATCCTATCCTGACATCTCGCTTAATTACCTCTCAACGAAAAGTACACACATGCACTACACCTAGAAGTTTGGTACAGTTATGGCAACACATTAGTTATATGATTACTAACAAGTCTGAGCCTTATCCGTGAAGCAAATCTGTTATTTCAACAATGTCAATATTTGCCTAATCGTAACTCCATTCTTCCAGTCCATTACTTCAAGAATAATTCAATACTACTACTCGATAGGCCTAATCATAACCCGTTTCCGTAGCCTACAGTGCGAAATGATGCAGAACTTTGCTACAATAACAGCACAGTATTTATATAAATGATTTACTCACAAGTCTGAGGCCTATCCGTGAAGAAAACGCTGTAAATTCCTCGTTAATTCAACACCACTAATATTCACCTAGTCGTAACTCCATTCTTCCACTCCATTACTTCAAGATTCATTCAATACTACTACTCGATGGGCCTAACTAATCATAGCCCGTTTCCGTAGCCAACAATGCGAAATGATGCAGTTACGTACGCCCACCCACGACTTGTCAGTGGCTAGCTGAAGCCTATACGATAACATATTGGCACACAAAGCAGGCGTGTGCTGAAACCTTGGAGAAGATAACGCAGATGAGACTTATCTGATTGTGGCGGATAATCCAGCGGTGTATCAAGCCAATTACATCACCCCCGTGGCTCAGTCAACTATCGCTAGCGGTAGAAACTGATGAAGTCACCGTTAGGTGTGGGTTCGAGTCCCGCGTAAAGCATGGGTTTTTGTGAACGTCTTTTAACGTATCATCATGTCATCGTTTCATTTTCTCCCGCTTATTCGTACCCCCGGATAACCTAGTTGTTGGTGGGGTCGTTAGGCGGCATTAGAAAAAAGTCAAGCTAATTACGGGAAGCAGCTATAACGCCAAATCAACTTTATGATGATGGGTATTGCATAACGAACCATGCGAGTAATATTATTATTGTCAATTGTTATAATTGTTACTGTTTCTCAAGCGTCATTCCCACGTACATTTCTTCCAGAATTTTTAAATTATTTAATCTTCCGAAAATCCATCTAAAAATGAGAAAAACTACTTCTAACAAATTACTATATTTTGAAGTAACTGATGGGATTTTATGGGATTATAAACTAATCTGTATATCGATTGAACGGCAAGTCTTATAAAAATTCTAATAATCTGATGACATGCTCATTACTGCATGCGAACATTATCTTCGGCAAGTTTCGATGTATCATAATCATTATCATGGCAATCCCGAAAGCCACGAGCGCTTCCAATTATTTTGCGGGTACACGGAAAAAAAACGTGACAAAATATTTTGAATTACTTCTTCATCAGATTAATATCAATTTACTTCAATGCTTTTGCATTAGATAATTCGAAATATATTTCTTCTCAGAAGTATTTTTTCTACTTTCTAGATGGATGAATCCAAAGGTCAGATCAGTTGATTTTTAGTACAGTTGTTTTGTAGGTCAGTTTTTTTTTAGTACAGTTTATTTGTAGTACAATTTTTTTTTCCATAGTACAGTCGGTACCTTCTTGCGAAAACATGATAGCCTGACTAACCACTGGGCTAATGCGCCATAGTAAATGTAGACTGATATTCCTATCAAGAACAATTTCAAATGTTGTCGGCTAGAGCCGCTATACGAAGTTACACGAAGCGCGGCCGAGAACACCCGAACGCATCAAGGTGATTTGCTCCCGACCCTCTTGTATCTCTGTTTATGAAGAGTTATCTGAGGTGGCTATTCACAAACAGCTCTGCTGGACAATGTCATAATAACTGTTCATTTTGATTAAATTATGTTAGTATTAGGTTATATTAAATTAATCCTAAGTTTAGGTTAGGTTGGTTAGACTGTGTCTTGTTATGCTGGTGGGGTTTAGATCAGGTGATCTTTCGTCAATTAAGATTGGGCCTACTCGCATCAACAACAACAACAACAACAACAACAACAACAACGGCTGCCACGGGTCAAGACATAACCAAGTATACTGCACTTATAGACCTTGCCTCAGTTATCAGCAATCAAAGAGGAATGCAAATCTTTCAGTGTGAGGTCAGATGCAGTTTTTATCTAATCGGGTTCAACGACACACTGTAATGATAACTAAGATATACATAGACATGTCGGTGAATCATCAGTGAAATGATGGCAAAGATGAGATGAATTTGGTTATATTTTATCATGTGTATTGGATGGTGGGATGGAAACAGTTGCCTCCCCCTTGGCACAGCTTAAAAATAAAGTCAGATCGGGCTTGGGTTTCGAATCACGAGCATGGGTTTTCATCAATAGTTTCACTGTCACTTGCTCATAACCTAGCTGTTAAAGTAGAGTAGCTGAGCAGTATTCAAAACGAAGTGTAACGGTTGTAGCCGATTGTTGAGGAGACGTCTTATAGACGCCTTACACAGAGGGTAACCAGGAAAAACAGGATGGTCGACCATGGCGGGAATCGAACTCCGCTCTCCTGAATGACGGTTCAGTGTGCCAACTCATCATATTACGTAGGCCTATATATCACTGGTCCAACTATCCCATCTGTATATTTTTATATTTATGTATAGATATATATATATATATATATATATATATATATATATATATATATATATATATATATATATATATATATATATATATATATATTATATATATATGTATATATATATATATATATATATATATATACGGTATATATATATATATAGAGATAGATATTTATTTGATGGTTTTAAAACCTTCACGATGTATATATTGAGTAGACTTAAAACTATTATTTCGGGTATAATCATCGTGTTGAAATGAATAAACATTTTAATACTTGAAATGTGATAAAAATGTCTTATTCATTGCAACACGATGATTATACCCGGAATATTAGTTATACTCAATATATACATCGTGAAAGTTTCAAAACCATTGAACATATATATATATATATATATATATATATATATATATATATATATATATATATATATATAAATATATATATATATATATATATATATATATATATATATATATATATATATATATATATATATATATATAGGCCTACCTATATCATCAAAATTCTTGAATACGATTCAATATCGAGATATGTGGGATGTTATCATGTTTTGGCCATATCATTAAAGATCCCATCGGTCATCGTGTCCCGGTCGAGACGTATCTCTTAAGACATGGTTGAAACATCCCACAT
This sequence comes from Brachyptera putata, assembly GCA_907164805.1. NCBI lineage: Eukaryota > Metazoa > Arthropoda > Insecta > Plecoptera > Taeniopterygidae > Brachyptera > Brachyptera putata. The sequence goes on along the minus strand of OU015471.1, from coordinate 20,381,151 downwards.
AATATATATATAATATATATATATATATATATATATATATATATATATATATATATATATATATATATATATATATATATATATATATATATATATATATATATATATATATATATATATATATATATATATATATTCATATACGTGAGATGTTGAAGGAAGAGTCTGATTATACAATAATTAAGTGTTATTGAAGGTAATAGAGAAATGTCAGTGTTTACACGCAAACCGTTTGGAGGACGCCTGCTAATACAAGCCTGTTCTTATTGATAGACTACACCTTGCCTCGATTTGCGTCCACAATAGAGTTATATATGCTAGGCTTGTATGCTTTCAAGGCGTAAACATTCTCCATCCATCTCATCATTTGTAGAATATTAATCAGATTTTTCTTTCATTCTGTGAGATAACATATATACGTAATGAACCTCAAGCGCTTGATCTACACGACCGGTCGGGTGTCTCGAACCTAGGACTATAGCTATCTATGATGGATAAGCAACTTGGAGTTCTCCCATGTTCTCCCAGCTGACGATCATCTCCAGTGCTAAGAAACCTTCGACACCACCTAGATCGCCTATAAGCTAGCTACAGGCTCTACAGGGCTCTGATGGCCCGAGTAGTCCATCTCAGTGCTAAGAACCTCGACGCCGCCTAGATCGCCTATAAGCTAGCTACAGGCTCTACAGGGCTCTGATGGCCTGAGTAGTCCATCTCAGTGCTAAGAACCTCGACGCCACCTAGATCACCTATAAGCTAGCTACAGGCTCTACAGGGCTCTGATGGCCTGAGTAGTCGATCTCAGTGCTAAGAACCTCGACGCCATCTAGATCGCCTATAAGCTAGCTACATACAGGGCTCTGATGGCCTGAGTAGTCGATCTCAGTGCTAAGAACCTCGACGCCACCTAGATCGCCTATAAGCTAGCTGCAGGCTCCACAGGGCTCTGATGGCCCGAGTAGTCCATCTCAGTGCTAAGAACCTCGACGCCACCTAGATCGCCTATAAGCTAGCTACAGGCTCTACAGGGCTCTGATGGCCTGAGTAGTCCATCTCAGTGCTAAGAACCTCGACGCCACCTAGATCGCCTATCAGCTAGCTACAGGCTCTACAGGGCTCTGATGGCCTGAGTAGTCCATCTCAGTGCTAAGAACCTCGACGCCACCTAGATCGCCTATAAGCTAGCTACAGGCTCTACAGGGCTCTGATGGCCTGAGTAGTCCATCTCAGTGCTGAGAACCTCGACGCCACCTAGATCGCCTATAAGCTAGCTACAGGCTCTACAGGGCTCTGATGGCCCGAGTAGTCCATCTCAGTGCTAAGAACCTCGACGCCACCTAGATCGCCTATAAGCTAGCTACAGGCTCTACAGGGCTCTGATGGCCTGAGTAGTCCATCTCAGTGCTAAGAACCTCGACGCCACCTAGATCGCCTATCAGCTAGCTACAGGCTCTACAGGGCTCTGATGGCCTGAGTAGTCCATCTCAGTGCTAAGAACCTCGACGCCACCTAGATCGCCTATAAGCTAGCTACAGGCTCTACAGGGCTCTGATGGCCTGAGTAGTCCATCTCAGTGCTAAGAACCTCGACGCCACCTAGATCGCCTATAGGCTAGCTACAGGCTCTACAGGGCTCTGATGGCCTGAGTAGTCCATCTCAGTGCTAAGAACCTCGACGCCACCTAGATCGCCTATAAGCTATAGCTACAGGCTCTACAGGGCTCTGATGACCTGAATAGTCCATCTCAGTGCTAAGAAACCTCGACGCCACCTAGATCGCATATAAGCTAGCTACAGGCTCTACAGGGCTCTGATGGCCTGAGTAGTCCATCTCAGTGCTAAGAACCTCGACGCCACCTAGATCGCATATAAGCTAGCTACATGCTCTACAGGGCTCTGATGGCCTGAGTAGTCCATCTCAGTGCTAAGAACCTCGACGCCACCTAGATCGCCTATAAGCTAGCTACAGGCTCTACAGGGCTCTGATGGCCTGAGTAGTCCATCTCAGTGCTAAGAAACCTCGACGCCACCTAGATCGCCTATAAGCTAGCTATAGGCTCTACCGGGCTCTGATGGCCTGAGTAGTCCATCTCAGTGCTAAGAACCTCGACGCCACCTAGATCGCCTATAAGCTAGCTACAGGCTCTACAGGGCTCTGATGGCCCGAGTAGTCCATCTCAGTGCTAAGAACCTCGACGCCACCTAGATCGCCTATAAGCTAGCTACAGGCTCTACAGGGCTCTGATGGCCTCATTAGTCCATCTCAGTGCTAAGAACCTCGACGCCACCTAGATCGCCTATAAGCTAGCTACAGGCTCTACAGGCTCTGATAGCCTCATTAGTCCTTCTCAGTGCTAAGAACCTCGACGCCACCTAGATCGCCTATAAGCTAGCTACAGGCTCTACAGGGCTCTGATGGCCTGAGTAGTCCATCTCAGTGCTAAGAACCTCGACGCCACCTAGATCACCTATAAGCTAGCTACAGGCTCTACAGGGCTCTGATGGCCTGAGTAGTCCATCTCAGTGCTAAGAACCTCGACGCCACCTAGATCGCCTATAAGCTAGCTACAGGCTCTACAGGGCTCTGATGGCCTGAGTAGTCCATCTCAGTGCTAAGAACCTCGACGCCACCTAGATCACCTATAAGCTAGCTACAGGCTCTACAGGGCTCTGATGGCCTGAGTAGTCCATCTCAGTGCTAAGAACCTCGACGCCACCTAGATCGCCTATAAGCTAGCTACAGGCTCTACAGGGCTCTGATAGCCTCATTAGTCCATCTCAGTGCTAAGAACCTCGACGCCACCTAGATCGCCTATAAGCTAGCTACAGGCTCTACAGGGCTCTGATGGCCTGAGTAGTCCATCTCAGTGCTAAGAACCTCGACGCCACCTAGATCGCCTATAAGCTAGCTACAGGCTCTACAGGGCTCTGATGGCCTGAGTAGTCCATCTCAGTGCTAAGAACCTCGACGCCACCTAGATCGCCTATAAGCTAGCTACAGGCTCTACAGGGCTCTGATGGCCTGAGTAGTCGATCTCAGTGGCTTGGATCGGTTTCATAGATCCAGAACAACGTTGCTCTCAGTTGCGTATCCATCGTAGATAGCTACAATCCTAGTTCGAACTCCCGCTTGCTCGAGAACGTAGTATGGGCCTAGTGTTGGTAGGTCTATATGTCGGATATTTGGCCATGTTTATGAATGAAATAATAATGTTCCGTATAATGCTAATACGTGGGCTTATATATATATATATATATATATATATATATATATATATATATATATATATATATATATATATATATATATATATATATATATATATATATATATATATGTGCCTATAGTGTGAGAGTGAAGTAAATGAAAATTTCAACATTTTCTATAAATAGCCATTCATTCAAATCGTATCACAAATTGATTATATATATATACACACAGTACACACACACATTCATATATCATATATATATATATATATATATATATATATATATATATATATGTATATATATATATATATATATATATAAATATATATATATATATATATATATATATATATATATATATATATATATATATATATATATATATATATATTTATATATATATATATATATATATATATATATTCGAGTGAGAGACAACGTCCCCAATGGGACCGCAATTTCTGGAGATGGCACGAAAGAGCAAACGCGGCCTTCCCGAGAAAACAATCTGAAACACATAAATAAGCCTATATATACATAAATAATAACTTCTTCAATTTCATCAAGTTTTCAAATCTAGTGTATTTACTCTACATCAATGAAATCATCCACTATATATAGCAAGAATTGGATACATATAACATACCTGTACCTGTTTTTCAATAATATTAAAAAGCATCGTGATAGTGAAAACGACTTATTTATTTCCTCTTCTATAATCTTGTATGCGTACAGTGATGATGGAATACGAATTCCGAACGATCGTCGTCGTTTTCAATGTTCGGCCTATGCTCCAACATTGACGATTTGAAGTCTCGCACTGGACCAATTATTGGAGAGATTCAAGTGCGGATGGTTTGAATATAATATGTATTACGGTTGCAGTGTAACGCTGCCCTGGAAACCCAAATGAAAATCGTGATATGAATAATAAATATATGTATTCCAATAATTTTACCAACAGGTATACCTAATTGATTGAAAGGAAAATGGTTCGTTCAATATTATATTATATATTATATTATTTAGTTTTGGTTAGTTTTCGGTTATTTATCGATGAATCGATGTTAACAAGAAGGGCCTATATTACAAATTTTGAATGACCCAAAAATTGAAAATTCCGAGAAAATTTTGGAAATTATGCTAAACTGTTACATACAAGAAACCCAGTAGATGTTTAGCATGAAGATTACAATTGGTACATTGGTTGAGTAAACATTCCTCTATCAGTATAGAACTAAATTTCATGATCATACCTATAACACTTTCGATACAAATAGATAGTTTGTGTCACAATGATTTACATCAAACAGTGGCGTGACTTTCCTCGGTGTTTCATGCCAAGCGCATACGGTTAAACTGTTTGTTTTTAGCTTAGCTCAAAGGCAGTTGTTTTAATAACACATCTATACCGTACACGATAAAATATCTCAATACGTCAATGTAATCAAGTGGTGTATATGATGCGAGATGCATGTTCTGTGACCATTTTTATTGTCAAATAAAGCACAAACAATCGTAGTGGCTTTCCGGATGAACGTATTGTTGTGACACTGCTGCACACCGTACAGAGAAGTTGCTTCTGAAATATTGTCGATCAGTAATAAACATTAGGAACAACGCTTACAAATCGCAACTTTGGTGTACACCTGACTTCAGATCTCAAGATTTCTGGTGATTTCAGGGATTTCAAGAGATTTCCAAGAGATTTCAGGGACTTCAAGAGATTTCAAGGGATTTCAGTGATTTCAAGTGATTTCAAGAGATTTCCAAGAGATTTCAGGGATTTCAAGAGATTTCAGGGATTTCAAGAGATTTCAAGAGATTTCCAAGAGATTTCAGGGACTTCAAGAGATTTCAAGGGATTTCAGTGATTTCAAGTGATTTCAAGAGATTTCCAAGAGATTTCAGGGATTTCAAGAGATTTCAGGGATTTCAAGAGATTTCCAAGAGATTTCAGGGACTTCAAGAGATTTCAAGGGATTTCAGGGATTTCAAGTGATTTCAAGAGATTTCCAAGAGATTTCAGAGATTTCAAGAGAATTCAGGGATTCCAAAAGATTTCGGGGATTTCAGGGCTTGCAAGGGATTCCAAGTGATTTCAGGGATTTCAAGAGATTTCAGGGATTTCAAGAGATTTCAAGAGATTTCCAAGAGATTTCAGGGACTTCAAGAGATTTCAAGGGATTTCAAGGGGATTCCATGGCAAATATACACCGGATTTCAGAAGTTTTTAACCCCTCGGTGAAATCGAACGTTATTAGATGAAGCGCTAACTAGCGGATTAACTTGTTATACCTCTTGGTTACCAATGTTATTTGTGTTCTTATTTATCTAATTAGCCTAATCATATTTTGATTTGTCGTGAAACGCTGTTCTTCGACAAACCAAAGACATACATCTTCACACGTGCATCTATTTATAAAACATAATAATTATTACCACCGATAAAAAAAATCTGCCGACAACATTAAGATAACCTAATAAACAGTCATTATTTATTATCAAACACGTTATTAAATCTCAGCCATCATCTTGTAAGACATGGTATAAAACAGCGGGTCTCTTTCTCTACTCACACCTACATAATAGTTTATTATCCAGTATCTATTACATGCAAATCTCTCGAAATCTCGTTTAACCCTGGCTTGGTATAAAACACCAAGTCACTATTGGGGCCGGCCAGTCTACAGTTTAGAGGTCAACCGAGTAACAACAACATAGTCGGCCGTGACGGACTGTTCGTACAGAATAATTATGTCAATCAGAATTATTGTTGGGTTATTGTTTGTTTGTTTGTTGGGTTTGTTTGGGGATTGTAAAGTGTATGAGAGATGTGAATTGGCTAAAGAGTTGAAAACTGTGCACAAAATACCTGATAAAGACTTGGCGACATGGGTGAGTTTGATTTACAAAGATTGAGAATTGAAATTAATATCAAAATAGATAAATATCCTAATAACCTAGCTGTCTACGCGCCTTAGAGCTTAAAAAAATCAGGAATAGAAAAAATCTCTCGGAATAAAAACAAATCGATTGAAATAAAAAAATCACACGGTCAAAAAAATCAAGTGAAATCCAAAAAATTACTCGAAATAAAAAAAAAATCACTTGGGAGTCAAATATAACATGAAGTCGAAAACAATCATTCGTGATTTCAGAATCATAAATCAGGTGTACATCAAAATGTCAAATTGTTAACCCCTCGTATAAGACACAACATTAGAAAACATCTAGTCCAGAGAAGCATTTAGTGTAGTCGAATAGAAATGATAATATATCATGGCATTACCAATAGTCGTCATGATGCTAATATGCATGTTTATCCGTAATACATCTCAAACTGAGCCATTACGATCAAAATGAGGGTAAATGGCCATAAAATGGATCAACGGCTATGCTCTGATATACATTGCACAGCTATCAATTAATGATCACATCACAGACAAATATGAAAATGCCGCAAAATGCTTCGTTGATAGCCTTTTATCATATCTCCAAGTTTCAGCCCTTACTGCATATTCGGAGCTATTCATGTCTTTGTGCAAATATGATACAATTGATGTAATACAAGGGTCTAATTACACATAATCGTAAGCAATAATCAAACCAGTGGTGAAATGTGTGAATCATTTGTTCTGTATATAATTATATATATATATATATAAATATATATATATATATATACATATATATATATATATATATATATATATATATATATATATATATATATATATATATATATATATATATATATATATATATATATATATTATATGTATTTATATATATATATATATATATATATATATATATATATATAGGCCTATATTATATATGTATTTATATATATATATATATATATATATATATATATATATATATATATACCGGTATATATATATATATATATATGTACCGGTATATATATATATATATGTGGGTGTGTGTGTCTATAAATATATGAATGGAAAGTTGATTCGACGGTCATAGTATTGAAAAATAATAACTTTTTCAGGGTGAAACCATTTAACTGTGAATGATTTTATCTATTCATTTAAACCATTAGTTTTTTATGTGTTTTTTCTTCACTCCAGGTTTCAATCGATGAATCGATTTATCCATCAATCAAATGATTACACACTCTGGAAAAATTATCATTTCCGTATATATATGTATATATATATATATATATATATATATATATATATATATATATATATATATATATATATATATATATATATATATATATATATATATATATATATATATATATATATATACCGGTATATATAATTAATCATATTACCGGTATATATCATGTGTTTGGGCTGAATGAATACATAATGGGAGATGGAGTCTGTGATTAAAATTTTTTTTTTTTTGTAACCTTGAATAATCTCTGTACTTTCCATAAGTTAAGTGTATTAATTTGTATGTCCATATTTCAAATGTATGCTACTTTTTATTGTCAATACAACTAATTATCCTATATTTACTCCAGCGATAGCTCGACAGGAGTCAAGTCTCGCGTGCAATCATGCTGTATTCAACGTTTTGAAGAAGTTTGTTTGAGCGATTTTTTTTTTGGGGGGGGGAGGGGGGAATTTTTGTATTTGTATCGGATCGGATCAGATGTTTGGAAGTCAAGCATTCATACAAGTAAATCCAACAATACATATTCACTCTACTAGGATAACGTTACATATGCATTGTTGGGTGAGCGATATCGTGATATTTATATGAAATGAAATGGAAACTATATCCACCTTGATATACAAACAATGAGGTCACTGCCATCCAGTTGGTCTTTAGTACAGTTGGTTTTAGTTCAGTTGATTTTTAGTACAGTTGGTTTTTAGGACAGGTAGTTTTTAGTACAGTCGGTGTTTGGTAAGTTGGTTTTTAGTACAGGTAGTTTTTAGTACAGGCAGTTTTTAGTACAGGTAGTTTTTAGTACAGGTAGTTTTTAGTACAGGTAGTTTTTAGTACAGTTGGTTTTCAGTACAGGTAGTTTTTAGTACAGGTAGTTTTTAGAACAGGTAGTTTTAGTACAGGTAGTTTTTGTACACGTAGTTTTTGTACAGGTGGTTTTTAGTACAGGTAGTTTTTGGTACAGGTAGTTTTTGTACACGTAGTTTTTAGTACAGGTAGTTTTAGTACAGGTAGTTTTTAGTACAGGTAGTTTTTAGTACAGGTAGTTTTTGTACACGTAGTTTTTAGTACAGGTAGTTTTTAGTACAGGTAGTTTTTAGTACAGGTAGTTTTTAGTACAGTTGGTTTTCAGTACAGGTAGTTTTTAGTACAGATGGTTTTAAGTACAGGGTGTTATGGTCGTTTTCTGTCCGTCGGTTTTTAGTACAGGTGGTTTTTGTACAGGTGGTTTTTAGTACAGGTAGTTTTTAGTACAGGTAGTTTTTAGTACAGGTAGTTTTTAGTACAGGTAGTTTTTAGTACAGTTGGTTTTCAGTACAGGTAGTTTTTAGTACAGATGGTTTTAAGTACAGGGTGTTATGGTCGTTTTCTGTCCGTCGGTTTTTAGTACAGGTAGTTTTTGTACAGGTAGTTTTTAGTACAGGTAGTTTTTAGCACAATTGGTTTTTAGTACAGATAGTTTTTAGTACAGACGTTTTTTAGTACAATAAACCAATCTCCGTTTCAGGTGTGCATAGCCCGTCACGAGTCTGAGTACAACACAACAGCGGTCGGCCACCTCAACTGGGACGGAAGCGGAGACCACGGCCTGTTCCAGATCAGCGACTTGTTCTGGTGTTCGCCGCCAGGGAAGGGATGGGCGTGCGGCGTGTCCTGCGAGAAGCTCGAGGACGACGACATCAAGGACGACGTCGTGTGCATCAAGAGGATACATCGGCAACATCAGAGACTGTCAGGAGATGGATTCTCAGCGTGGGCTGTGTACAGGTGAGCAGTGGTATCCTAGCATTCGTGCGACTTGGAGCTACATTATCCTTTGCTTGTTCAGTTAGTTTTAAATCATATGAGTTGACATTAGTTAACTTGAGGTACTTGACTTAAGTAATCTGAATCAATTAGAATACCATATATATATATATATATATAATATATATATGACATAATATGATGTCATATATATATATATATATATATATATATATATGTGATCATTAAACTTTGGATACGATCCAATATCGAGGTATATAGGATGTTTTAGGCATGTCATAAAAGATACGTCTCGACCGGGACACGAACCCGCGACTTCAAATTGCCGGTCTGCTGCTCTCCCTCTGAGTTAGCGAGATATTACTCCTAATCGATACACCTTGGGTGAATGGCTATCTTCAGGAAGTGTCGTCACTACAAGGGGAGTATAGCCATGACATAAGAGTAATATAATAGAGTAATAATAATTATTGGTCTATGATAATATCTCGGAGCACAGTGGGAGAGAAGCGGACCGGCAATCTGAAAGTCCTGGGTTCGAGTCCCTGTCAAGACGTATCTTTTATGACATGGCTGAAACACCCACCATATATATATATATATATATATACATATAAAATGTGTGTATTTCCACGTAGGCTTAAGCGATTAATCTTATCATGGATGATTAAATTCAGAGGAATTTTGGTCGTTAGTGAAATAATTTATTAAATGCTCGATATTTCAGCAACTTCATGGCTGCTTTCGTCGAGAGCAATTTCATTCACAAATATATACCTAATTTATGAATAAAATGAGGGGTAATTCATATTAGGCCACCAAAATGCACAATTGTAATTAACATATTTACAAAATTCAGCAATTGGGACGGGTTCCAACTCACACGCAGATAAACAGTTGGTATCACTTCATCGTGCCAACACCTAATTCAAGGTGCCAGCTACACGTGTACTGTTTGGAGGAATAATCTATAAATACAGAAAACGCATCAGCACAGCGTGTAGGCCTATAGTATAAGTACGCGTGAATTATGTTGGCTATAGTTAGTTCGCGTAAATTATGTACGAACGAGAATAGTACATTCTGAGCACATGTGATTCTAACCTTCACCTTCACCTGTCACATGTACACATGTTAGTAGAACATGCAATCAGGACGCAAGCATGTTTCTTAGATTATGTAAGGATAGAATAAAACTATTGATTTTATTTAATTCACTGTGGGAGACTTGTTCCAATAGGTCTATATCCTTGGATTTATTTAACTAGGCAAACGCAGGATGTGCGTTGTACGATGAGCGAGATGTCTATATAAAGTATAATCGAAAACTCTACAAACCTTGATCATTTGAAATGAACTTCATCCGATGTCAATCTTCATCCGATGTCCTTCGACAATGCAACATTTTTCAACTAATATTTCTATCTTTCCGATGAATAAAATACATTTATTATATTATTTTCTCCAAAACGGCTGGTCCGAATATCAAACCAAATTTTTATTCATGTATATTATTCTTGTGTTCACATTTGTGGAAAATTTGAATCATATTGAAGAGATTTAATTTTTCAATTTTTTCCGCTCAGCCAAATCTTATGGGGTTTTTAGAAACTTCTAAATGATGTTTCTCAGAAATGGTCCAACCGATTAGACCTCAAAACTATACAGTTCTAAGTTGGATAACTTTGCATATAAAAAAAAAGTTTCATGTCGATCGGTCAAACCCTGCGACCTGTGCAGTGTTTACAAAAAAAAACAAAAAAACGCACAGACAAAGTTACGTAAGAGTTCAGTGAAAATCTTCGCTACGCTCATCTAACAATATTTATTCATCCCATTGATTGTATAAAAGAGAAGTAAATCGCGATTCATCTAGGGGGTGATATGCTCTACAGCTCCGCTGGGGGAGTTTTTGAATGTTGCACTTTTATAATTTCATTCTCATGGTTTTTTAGTTTATTTATTTTCAGTTCATATGTTCAACTTTGGTTTATGTGTGTAAAATCTTCTTTATTTAGATGATCTCTGCCCACAGTCGGGTTGCCGATGCGACACAGAATAAAAAGAACAATGAGATACATAATATATAAACACAGATAATAAAATGGAAGAATGGGTAATGATTAAAAATACAATAGAAGAATGAAGTTATGAGAAAAAAGGTAGTAATTAACCCTTTTTAAGATTTGATTTGTTTCTTGAATGAGTTATCATATTTTCATTATTCTTTGGGGTGGTGAGATCGCCCTTGTGGTGCCCCGTTCAAACGATCTCATCTCTCATCCATAGTCTCAATTGGGGAACAATGATTTTGTAACAAGTTTCGATGTTATTGAAAATAAACAGTTTTGGATATGAGACGAGGTTGAGGTGGATGGTATGTACGAAATATTCACCCCATCTTATTCATCTCTCACGTCATCTAGCTCATCTCGAATCTACGATTCAACGCACTTCCATCTCACGTTGAGGTACAAATTCTGTATATTATTTGCTCTGTTATATTTACTGGGAAAACGCCATATATGCGTTGTTAGACGAGCGGATAGTAATAGTATGGGTGAAAATGGGTAAAAACTGCTTCGAGTGGTACCAATTAGCACATTTTATGTTTTTTCTTCAAAATGACTGACCCGATCAAGCTGAAAATTTCCAGAAATGTGTATCAGAATGTGGTATGACTTCATGCAAAATTTCATTTTTTTGGAAAATGAAAATATTTTATTTTTTTTACCGCTGTGTATTTTTGAAATTTCTAAAATTCATAAAAATAAAAGTTACCACCCCTAATGCCACAAAACTATACAGAACTAACGTAGATGAGGAACCATATTAAAAAGTTTGAAGTTGATAGCTGTAGTCGTTTGATCTGTGGAGTACCGACAAAAAAACACACACAAAAAAAATACAAACGAACACCAATTTTTTTCAGTATGTCGAACTGAATCCTCGCTAAAGCTCGTCCAATGAATAAGAATATCTGCTTTCAGGGCGCACTGCTCTTCAGACAAAGTTGACAAATACATCGAGGGTTGTTTCAACAATACAACAGAAGAATCCGATTTGAACAACGAAGTAATCAAAACGGAAGAAAAGAAAGAAGACTCAGTCCAATCTGGCGATGAGAAAAAAGAAGACTTAGTCAAACCTGTTGCTGTCACCATTCAAGATATCGTATTGCCTACTAAAGATGACACTAAAACAGTAAAACCAGATATTAATAAACAAGTAGAAGGAGTAAAACCGGATTTGATCAAGGATGGTCAAGTTGACTCGATATTCCACAAGCCAGAGAGTAAAGTACAGGACGAGAGTGTAAAACATGGCCTGAAATATGAGTCAGTTAGTAACACGGGTCGAAACTTTGATAATTTCGAAAAAACTAAAACAAAAACTAATAAAAGATATAATGTGAAGTTATATGAATTTGGAAGCAATGTTGGGCAGTAGGATAACAATGCTGTGTCAGTAATATAATTATATATATATATATATATATATATAATACACATATATATATATATATATATATATATATATATATATATTTATATATATATATATATATATTTATATATATATATATATATATATATATATATATATATATATATATATTTATATATATATATATATATATATATATATATATATATATTTATATGTGTGTTGTCACGTAGGTTTTGACGGAAGTATTTGATGTTGAATATGTCTTGAGGGTTGTTAGTCCACATATTGTCACTTGTAATAATAATGAGATATGCCTACTCACTATCACAAACTCGACGATGCGATTCTACCGAAACGTCGAGTTTGTGATAGTGAGTGGGCATATCTCATTATTATTACAAGTGACAATATGCGGACTAACAACCCTGAAGACATATTCAACATCAAATACTTCCGCCAAAACCTACGTGAAAATGTGTATATATATATATATATATATATATATATATATAATATATATATATATATATATATATATATATACATATATATATATATATATATATATATATATATATATATATATATATATATATATATATATATATGTAAATGATTCATGTGTATATAATTGGCTCTATACTGCCTTATGAGCTGCCATTATATTGAAGGTCAAAGGTCATGATATATACTTGCTTGGCTAAGAGATGTTGTTATATTTATTGTACCGTTGCAGTTTTCAATTAGCTACATTGTTGGCTGCAACAATTAAATAACCAGGTTAATATGCCGGCGCCTTCTAAACATTCCAAATTGTGTCCAATTGGCACTATACATGTAAAAATCTTTCAGTTTCATGTATAGAGGCGTAACTTTGTATAGCTACATTGTTAGCTGCAACAAATGTAACCATTAGGTTGATGCTGGCACCTTTTAACCATTCCCAATTCAGTTCAATTGGCACTATACATGTGAAAATCTTTCAGTTGCATGTATAGAGGCGGAAGTTTGTATAGCTACATGGTTTTTGATCATATTATTCAATCCTCGATCAAACGATACTATAGGCCTAATTAAAGTATTTCATGTTTTCCAGATTATGTGAGTAATCGAATAAAACTATTTATTGACAGAAATTGTGTGTGCCTTGTTTCAATAAATGCTGGTATTAGTTCTTTAGACCATAAAATTCGTTAAGTAGCAAGGCTAAAGAAGGTAGAATTGATCCATCGACCATCGTTATTCTAATGTGGATTGGCGGATAACGTTAAATCGTTTCGATTTTTTGCATGAATTTCATTAGAATATTTCTCAAAAACATCAAGTGATAAGCAATCAATACTGCCAGATATGCATGGAAGAAGTATCATCTCTACAACTAGAGCCCAGATTCACAAAGAATTTTATCTCTTAAAACGTTCTAAGTTACGACAGTTTTAGGACTTATCACCGGACTTGGTTATAACTCGTATTCACGAAAAATTTCAGGCAAAAGTTTTTAACAATAGTTAGTTCTAAAGTTATCACCGGTCTTGACTGGTTTTAGTGGAGATACAACACTCACCTCGCAATTGATTTCTATGATTTTGGGTATTGTCCTCACTCAAATTCACTCAGTATCATGTTTCGAAGATAAATATGAATGTTGGGAGAGCTTGGAAGTAAAGACACGATCCTATTTTCAATTATTATATTAATTATTCTATCCTAACCTCACATTTTGGAAGTTCGACTGACAGCTGACAGAATTGGCGGTAAACAAAATGCAAAGCCTTCTTGATGATCAACGTCAAAAAGATTCACAACGATTATAAGAAAGCAAATGTAGAAATATGTAGAACATTTTATTCTTTCATTTTTATTTTAAATATTATCTTGTTGTAGAAAACCAATAATTGATGTTCAAATTGCGTTATTACAAACTCATTGACGTCCCACTCTTTGCTCACACTGGTTGACAGTCGAAAACAATGACTTGTCAATGCCACGGCACGGTAAGTTGGGGTTGAAGTAAACACCAAGATAAAATGTCCTTAAAATTCTTTGTGAATGGGGTTTAAAGATAAAACCGTGATAAAGTTAGAACGTGTTATCTCGGTTTTAACTTAGAACGGTTTAAGCGCTAAAATGTTTCAAGATAAAATTCTTTGTGAATCTGGGCCTGGAATATACATAATGTAGGCCTACAAGCCAAATACAAACAAAATCCATCCCATCCCACACCAAAACAAATAATATTGATATTTTGTGTTTATGAAAGAATAAGACTCAGTGAGAGTTGTTTGGTAGTTGAAATTAGTTTATTCAACATATTTCAGTCCATCGAAAAATATAATTTTATTTACAAAGATCAATTTATCATCAAAATATCACCTCAGTTATATACATTATATTTACAAACAATAGTAAAAAATTAGTATCTCAATTAAAGGCCTGTGTTATTACTTTTCCCTATTAATGTACCTATGTACACTATAATGATATCACTTCACTGAATAAGCATCATTATTTTGTACCAATATTCAAGAAGTAGATTAATCATTACACAACATTTCATCAAAATTCTGTCAATTTGCATATCACTTGACAACTTTGGTAGAAATACAATTTACGCTATAGCCCTACTACTTGTTCACCTATATACTATCTGTAGAATCATAACCACTAGTATTAACACAGTAACAGTATACATTATTATAAATTCCTTCAACTTTAGCACATTTATTTCTCTTACATTCATACATTTATGAGATAATATTCATTCATGCCAATGCCTGATTGAGGTACAGGAAGAACTTTGGAATTACATCACATACAGTAGATCACAATCAAATCACTGAGCCGATTAAAATCAATCATTCCATTCATACAAATAGGCTTTCCCTTTTTTTCATGAACTTAGAAGGTTAACATTTAAATTATCCGACTTTAATAGAAGAAGAGTCGAATTAATTCAAATACTATGCTGAAACGCAGCTCTCATTGAATCACATTCACATTGAAAAATTTGGATAAGTAGAGAATAGGAACTCTTTCTCTAGAAAACCTTTTTTGTAATAAGGTGAACATTAAATTTGTTTTATGCTAGAAAAAAAGTCCAATTGATTGAACAAGTGTGATATAACACAGCTCTGTTGATTGGGAGAATAGAGAATATGAACTTTTCTTCTAGATTACCTTTATTTTTTACAAACTCATTCATGTTTGGTTCAGCGATTTATAAGACACATTCATGCAAATTCTCAAAAACTCGTCTGATAACACATAAATATAGATATATATATACACACAAACATACAACTTTTCACACATACAACGCACATTTTACATTTGTACTATTTTCAAGAGAGTGGGCTTCAGTTAGGCGTGAAAGCTTTCACGCCGTGAATTCTCACGACCGTACTTTTTAAAATGAACAGTCGATATTTCATTCATTTCTTCTATGGGAAAAACCGTAAGAATCACGCCAATCAGAATTTTGATTGGCTACGCGTTTACTGAATTCGGCGCAAGATCGATTGCGCAAAAGATTGAGTTCGTCTCGGATGCCTGTCCGCTCTTCCAATCATAATTTCTATTCCGTATACACTGAAGAAATAGCAATACAAGCATGGTTGGATTTGAATCGATTGAGAAGGTACCAACTGTACTAAAAATTAAAAACCAACTGTCCTAAAAATCAACTGTACTAAAAACCAACTGACCTAAAAACAAATTGTACTGAAAATCATTTTACCCGAACTTCTACTTCTTGAGAAACCTGTACAGAAATAAAAGTGGAATGTTTGGCTCGACTTTCCCTTCAGAAATTTTATTTGACACAAACTTTACCTACCTAACCTTATAACCATCACTGAAAAACCTATTATACATCATTCAATGAGTGTCAACAATTTTTGGAGGGGAGGAGCCAAACCCCTCAATTCAACTTCTAGGTTGCTGTACATAAATAGAAATTCAGGTCAGTTAATTTTTGGTACAGTTGATTTTCAGTCCAGTTGTTTCTTAGTACACTTTATTAGACGAGCTTTAGCGAGGATTCAATTTAACATACTGAAAAAAATTGATGTTCGTTTTCATGTTTTTTTTTTCCATGTGTTTTTGTCGGTTCTCCACAGGTCAAACGGCTACAGCTATCAACTTCAAACTTTTCTTCAATATGGTTCCTCATCTAACTTAGATCTGATAGTTTTTGGCATTATCGGGGGGTAACTTTTTTTTAATAAATTTTAGAAATTAAAAAAATACCCAATAGAATAACATGGCGGAAAAAAAAATCCAAAAAAATGAAATTTTGCGTGAAGTTGAATTACATGGAACACATTTCTAAAATTTTTTAGCTTGATCAGGTCGACCATTTTGAAGAAAAAACATGAACTGTGCTAAATTGGTAGCACTCGAAGCAGTTTTTACCCATTTTCACCCATACTATTACTATTCGCTCGTCTAACAACGCATATATGGCGTTTTCTAGTTTTTAGTACAGTTGACCAATCCCTGAATCGATTGACATTATAGACAATCCCGAAACGATCCATCGAAGATCACAAAGTTGAATAATCCATTATGTGCGGCCGCCGACAGCGTCGATTAAATCCGAAATGCTCATGTAAGTCCCGGTGACGAAACCGAAGATGCCGAGAACAAATATGAACCCGTTCTTGATGATGGCTAACGTGCTGATCGTATCCCATCTTGTGACGATGTCGAGAATGGCGGGAAACAAGAGCGCAAGCGCAGTACTGCTGACCGCGCCGACCAATGAGATCACTAGGCCGAGGTGAGGGATCACGCCGGCAAGGAGAACTGGAAACAGGAATACGGTGTTGTAATCATTATGTCAAGTGTTCATATCAATACAGCAGCTAGGACAATAGCTATATCTACGATGGATACGCAACTTGGACTTGTCCCATGTTCTCCCAGCTGACGATCATCTCCAGTGCTAGGAGAGTGCTAATGCCGGGATGGTTCCTACAATAAATCGGCCATGACCGCTTCCTTTTTTTTTTGATGCTGCTTAACGACCCCACCAACAGCTAAGTTATACGGGGGTACGAATGAGCGGGTGATAATGAAACAATAAAGTGATGATAGGTGAAAGGACGTTTACAAAAACCCATGCCTTATGCGGGACTCGAACCCAAGCCCAACGGTGACTTCAGTCACTACCGCTAGCGATGATTGACTTAGCCACCGGGGCGACAATGACCGCTTCCTTCCCACTATCCTTCTCATTACCCAAGAACCTTCATCTCATCATCTCATTAATCATCCATCCGACGCCATTAGATCTGCGCCATCATAACAGTGCGTCGTTGAACCCAATATAATATACATGGAATGTCTTGAGTATTCTTCAAGCCTGATCTACACGGTCCAAGTTTTCATCCAAGTCCGTGGATTCAAGGGTTGGTCCAAGTACTTTGACACAACTAGGATGGAACATTGAAGTTGAAGGCCATACACAGCACATTAATCCCTATAGTTGAACATACTGATCGAGTATCTAGATGACTTGTAACAGCTGACTGGCAATCAGATATGGCGGGAGACCGAGCGGTCGCCGTCAAGTGCGCATGCGCGCCAGACTTGTGTGACCGTCAAGGCCTCTGATTGGTTGGTTTCATCAAAGGTTGAACGAAATATAGGAATTTTCTAAACAAAATGACTTGGATGAAAGGTTAAATTCCAGGGTTGAATAGAAGCTTTTTACTTCAAGTTTTCCATTTAGACGATCCAAGAACTTGTATAATCAACCCTTGAATCCAAGGACTTGGATGGAAACTTGGACCGTGTAAATCAGGCTACTGGTTTCGAAGTGCTAATAACTCACACGTGATCATGACCAGGGCACTCCTGAAGGCCGTCTCGAGCAGGACCGGGTGGCGGAAAGGGCCGTACTTGGCTTTGATTGGCGGCCACATGACCACGACTGGCACGTACATCTGGATGGCGTAGGTGAAGATCACGCCCACGGCGATTATCACGCGGATGCACTGAGACAATCTGGAACAAATCACACATTCATTTCATACTCTTCAAAGTAGGCTTACGTTGAGGTCCATGAGGAGTCGATTTAGCGGAATACCAGTTTTTTGGTGATATCTTTTGAACGTATGAGATTTCGAAATTCTAATAATGAGGAAACACAGATATTTTCAATATCTTCAAGATTTTTTTTCCAAATATATATTTTTTATGACATTTTTTTCACACCTCTACATGGCTTATTATAGAATGTAATGCTGCTTAACGACCCCACCAACAGCTAGGTTATACGGGGGTGGCTTATTATAGTTCTTATCACATTTTCTTATTTCACTTCCTCATAGCTTTAGGTTTTGTTTTTTATTTTATAGGCTAATTAATTACATTTTTATTTTCAGTCACATTTTCTTGATTTATTACCGTTCTTTCTATGTTATTCTACCAATTACTGAATTATTCTGTGACGATTATGGCAGTCACTGATTGTGATGGCGGGGTTTTGATGATAGATATTTATATAATAGCTTTTCATATCATTTCGACTAATTGTCACGCGTATACTGCTAAAAAACATCTTAAAAACATATGCGTGACAATTATATATGCGATACGCGATAAATACTTATCATTCACACAATCTTGAAGGTATTGAAAATATATCTGTTTGAATTCCATTCAAAAACTGAATAGTGAATTTATTGATTTTATTCATATATTTTTTTGAACAGTGATTCTGTATAGCTGTCGGGTGGAAATTCTCGCATCCTGGCCTTATTACATCCGATAATTGTTTGCTTACATTTGATCTACAGGTAGGTTGAGAGTGAGGCTTCCTCTGACGTCCTCCCCGAACTTGAGGTACCCGAGAGTCCCCACCGCGATGAGAAGGACTGTCAGGATAGACAAGCCGACGTTCAGGACACCCAGGGGCATGCCGAGGTGTCGGGGCACTTTCATCTGGGACTGTAGGGGAAGTATCTGCCGGAACAAATAGTAAATTAGTAAACTAGGAAAACGCCATATGCGTTGTTAGACGAGCGGATAGTAATAGTATGGGTGAAAATGGGTAAAAACTGCTTCGAGTGTTACCAATTTAGCACATTTTATGTCTTTTCTTCAAAATGGCTGACCCGATCAAGCTGACATTTTCTAGAAATGTGTATCAAAATGTAATTCAACTTCACGCAAAATTTCATTTTTTTGTGAAATAAAAATATTTTCTTTTTTTTCCGCTATGTTGTTCTACTGGGTATTTTTGACATTTCCTAAATGTATAAAAAAAAGTTACACCCCGATGATGCCACAAAACTATACAGATCTAAATTAGATGAGGAACCATACTCAGCTGACTGAGCTAACGAGGGCGGCAGTAATGTAATATAATTATTTCTTTGGTGATAGTATCAATTCAAAGTAACACATCAAGTATAAATATCCTACCAAGCCGATGCCCTCGAAGGCGTATATCGCCGAGCCGAAGTACAGCGGGATGCGAGTGAAATGAGCTACGTAGGCGCGCTCCGAGGGCGACGGCAGGTCAGAGGAGATCAGGTAGAAGGTACCGACGATACCCAGGAACAAGAGTACGTTGGCAAGCAGAGAAACGGGCACCAAGTACTTGAGATCTCGGATCCAGCAAGACAGCATGATCGGGAGAAGGATCACGGCCATGTGGATGTGGAGATCGAATACTATGTCGTAATAATCCAGTACCTGAAATATAAAAACAAGATAACATGTGCCGCTTAGTTGGAAGAGTATTTTCATATGAGATAACTAGTAGCGTCAGTCCACGATGTAGTGATACCAACTTACTTCATAATGTGTGCCGACTCCCATACTAATAACATGGCGGGCATTATTGTTTGCTTGCCGTCAGATCAGAGCCCAAATCCCCCATTTACCCTAGCGGACTCTCTTGTGAACTAGATGAGATTGAGATGGCTACGGTACCGGTGACATTGATGACGTAATTATTTAATTGCTATCAAACAATTATTTGCATCACGCATGCTATCTATTGAGCCGTGATCAGTAGTTCGATATAGAAGCGATAGTTGCGCGACAGGCAAATGTGCCCTCTATGACGGCGGACGTCCTCCAATTGGAAGGCTGAGTCGGCACACCTTCTTTATATTATGATGAAGTAAGTTGGTATCACTACATCGTGGTCAGTCTATACCTACTCAAAGGAACGACTTGCTGCAAAATGTAAAATAAGATTTGACTATCTAAGGACTTGGTCTGTGCTTTGACAATAATAACGTGAGCCAACATGAGGACTAAACCCGGCACTTCCACCCGTGTTACAGCATATGAGTTACTGTAATGTTTTAGTCATCTAGTGGCGAGCAGGCGCTGGTTTTTGAGATAAACGGAATTTTCAATGCTTGAATACAAATATTAGTTCTTCGGAATCTTGTTCTAGGCCTTCTTTGTTTGATAGAAAATATTTTCAATATTATGGTTGCGATTCTACAGATTTCCGAAAAAATTGACGAAAATCGTTAAAAAAACATGCTAAGACATTGTGATAAAACGTGAAAAATGTAGAAATTCGTACAGTAATTTCAATACAGCACCATTTCGTGCCATTTCGTGAATAAAATTTGAATGGCACAAAATACAAACTTACCATGAAGATGGAAAAAACGTTGACTATAGGGATAATATCAGTGAATTTCGAGTAAAAAGCATTCGCGATAATTAAGGATTCCTATAATATTGTTTACCTGTTTCAAGTTTTCCGCGATGAACACGAAATACACGCAACAGAAGCCAAGTTGGGTGATGCACAGAAAGAAGTTCACCATTATCCTGCAAATAAATATTATTTATCAGTTATACAATATATAAATTCACGAATGAAATCTCAGACATATTATAGATTTCTGGTTGGATCATCATAATTATTAATTTGTGGATTCACTCCTGCACTAATCCTTCAAATTATTATAAGTTATTATTCTGTTACAATAGTTTATTGGCCAATTCATTATATATTTGACGAATGAAGACTTAAACTAGGAAAACGCCTTATATGCGTTGTGCGATGAGCTTAGAAGTATGGAAATGTAGAATTAAGAACATTTTGTCAGCTCAATGTACATATATAGGCCGTGGATCACTTCAAAGGTTTAATAACTGCGGCTGTCTGTTGGTATATAAACCTAGGTTTCCAAACAATTATACCAGTGCCTTCTTCATATCCATCACAGATTTTAAACGTTTTGATTCATTGGTGACACTTGTTGCTCACATTTAATAGTTTCTTAATTGCTTTCTTAATTGCTTTCATTGATGTGTAAAAAAGTACATTAAAAATGCGTTTTCTTCGTTATTTCACATCCGATTGTTCCATAAGTCGCTTAAAATGTGTATGATAGTTCTTCCCATAAACAGTATAAATTTGAGTGCTTTTGAAAAAAAAAAAAAAATCCAAGTATTTCTCCCCCGGCCTATTCTTATGGGGAATTTCCATACTTTCCAATTTTTTTCCGGAAAAACCGTCCGACCGATTTTTCTGAAAAACAATCCCAACCTATTCTGATATAACACCAATTTGTAAAAAAAGTTTCGAGCTGATTGAAACTCTTTCCTGACCTGTATGCCGCGTACAAAATTACACACAAAAAAACAAAAAAAAAAAAAAAAAAAAAAAACATAAAAACCAAGCCCAAAATTTTTCGGTATATGGAATGAAAATCTTCGCTACGCTCATCTAATTATAATCTCAGTCCCTATCTTAACACTTAATTTGAGCAACAGTTGAAATGAGTAATGAATGAAACTGGAAGGCAGTGAAATTATTATTTGGTACTAAAGATGCATAAAAGCTTCCGAATACATTTCATATTTGGTATACATATAATCATTCTATATCTCTCATCCAACCACGCATATGTTGCGTTTTCCTACTTATTATACATTGTTCCATTATACGTGCTTCAATCTATGGACTTTACGTTCACTATCAACAGTTTCCAATTGTGTTTTGCTTAATTAATACCATATTGTTGGTAATCTAGAGTATATATTTTTTCTGTTTGTATTTTATTCTTATTGTATTTTTCATTGTATTTCTGATTGTATTCTGATTGTGAGTTTGAAATCCTTCTTTTCCCTTTGATGACACAATTTTATATATAACCAAGAAAACGCAGCACATGCGTTGTAAGATGAGTGAGTGATCTTATATAGAATGTAATGGACAGCTAGAGAGGCCTACACACCTTGATTTTGAATGCAATGCACTTATTTCAGTCGTTTAAAATCTGATTGGCTTCACTTGTTGATCTCCTCAATAGTTCTCTCCAGAGATTTCATTGATTGATGCAATTATAAAAATATTTTTCAACTTCGATACTCCTCCGACCATGGTGAAATTTTGAAAATATAATTATTCATGTTCTTAAAATCCGTGAAAATTTGAATCAAGTACGAGAACTTTTTCATCCATATTGACCCTCCCAGGTTTTTATTACGAAGTTTTTCAACATTCTGAAATTACTCAGGTTTTAACTTCTCCATTTCTCTCAATCTCAGCACAGTCCATAAAAATGTCATCTTTGAGACTTGCAACATTCGCTTTCCTTGTCTTCCCATTGGTCAAACCACCGCAGCTGGCCAATAAGTAAATAAAACATCAACAAATGTATAAAACACTAGCTGACTCGGCAAACGTTGTTCTACCATTGAAGTGATTTGTAGTGAATGTTGGTTGTTATGCTACCTAGCGTGTAGCCCCGCAAATGGTGAGTAACCTTGAGTAACATTGTGCAACTTCGTCAATGTCAATGAACAACGTCATTACCGGTGTTGTCCTTGAAGTGCCGAAATTAGGATATTGCTCATAGGAGAAAGCTCGGCGGAAGATCTCGTATACTTTAGGACCATCTACCACCCCTATCGAATGTGCGTGAGGAATTTCACGGCACTCGGTCGAGCCGTTTCGGAGGAGTTCATCCTCAAATATGTGACACGAGCTTTTTATATATAATATTATAAACATTATACCAGTCTGCAACCACCAGGGGCGTGGCACAACTGCATAACAGAAGCAATTTATTGTGTAGTTGTCCTGAAGTTGTTATCAATAAATAGAATCTAAATCTAATTGTCATAGCAGTATAATTCAACTTTTGTGGACAGTTCTGAAGAATATTTACCTGGATATTCTTGCGAATTTGAGAAACTGCTTCGGTCCAGTGGTGAACGACAATTCAATGGTATCAGCAAATGTAAGTAACTCGGAGGACCCCGTTCTAGCTTGGATCGTCTTTGATGCTTGAAGCTGTGGACATTAGAAACCAATTTGAATTATTCGCTGATCATAATGATAATGTTATTCAAATCGCAATCATAATCTAAACTTGAAGTTGTATCTGTGGAAGAAGAAATCAGTTTTTCTAACCGGTACTTTTTTTATTCAATAGTTTCAGATTCAATAGACTAGAAAAACGCCATATATGCGTTGTAGGACGAGCGGATAGTAATAGTATGGGTAAAAATGGGTAAAAACTGCTTCGAGTGGTACCAATCTAGCACATTTCATGTTTTTTCTTCAAAATGGCTGACCCGATCAAGCTGAAAATTCCCAGAAATGTGTATCAAAATGTAATTTAAGTTCACGCATTTTTTTTTTCTTTTCATTTTTTTTTATCCGCTGTGTTATTTTAATGAGTATTTTTGAAATTTCTAAAATTCATAAAAATAAAAGTTACCTCCCGATAATGTCACAAAACTATACAGGTTTAAGCTAGATGAAAAACCATGATGAAAAAAAGTTTGAAGATGATAGCTGTAGCCGTTTGACATGTGGAGAACCGACAAAAAAACATAGAAAAAAAAAAAAAAAAAAAAACGCGAACACCAATTTGTTTCAGTAAATGTCTGATTGAATCCTCGCTGTAGCTCGTCTAATAATAGTTCATTAGTTACGTATGTTATTCACCTACTATTCAAGTTGTGCTATATAATTGTTATATAAATGGTTGGTATTTAGATTTTATTTGCCTGGTTCCGGCCTTTTACACCGGTGCCTGTTCGTTGATTCAGTGGTTTTGAACTTGATGGATAGTTTATCAGTTTTGTTTGTTATTCATAGTATGCAAGTTGTTCTATATACTTGTTATCAAAGTGTTATATAATTGGAATTTAGATTTAAGTTTATTTTCCTACCTCTTTTTGACTGGTATTGGCGATTTACACCAGTTCCTATTTTTTTTCTAATATTTGCAAGTTAGTATCAAGATTTTATAAAATTATCTGACAGGCGCTAGGGTGGTAAGATCGCCCTCGTGGTGCCCCGTTCAAACGATCTAATCCTCCATCCATAGCCTTAATTGGGGAACAATGATTTTGTATCAAGTTTCGATGTTATTGAAAAAAAAAAAAAAAATGACCTCGTTGTCGATCCTTGTTAAAACCCAAACATTCATTAATTCATGAATTAACTGTTATACTCACCAGTAAATGCTGACTATGGACGCAAACAACCCCTAAAAAGAGCGTAAGGAATGGCGCGAGAATCAGACCGCAGTTCTTGAAAGCATCCCCCATCGAAAACATCCCTGGACCAATGTTGCCTTTGAGCAAATGAATAAGCGTCTCCACATATCTAAAAGAAAACAATGAAATAAGAAGTAATCTCAATTGAAAATCATGTAGATTATTCGTGAGAAAATCCAGGCGTTGATCAAATTCGATATAATAGAGTACATGAAAACAATATTTTCATGCGGGGAGAGAAAATCATCCATTTATGAAAACATGTACCTGAATAATCTAATAATCCAAATGATGTAATCAATTAGACGAGCTTCATCGAGGATTCAATTTGACATACTGAAAAAAATTGGTGTTCGTTTTTATGTTTTTTTTTTTTTTTACTCTCATGTTTTTTCTGGTTCTCCACAGGTCAAACGGCTACAGCTATCAACTTCAAACTTTTTTTTAGTTATTGTTCCTCATCTTACTCACATCTGTATAGTTTTGTGGCATTATCGGGTGGTAACTTTTTTTTAATGATTCTAGAAATTTCAAAAATACCCATTAGAATAACACAGCGGAAAAAATATATATATTTTCCCAGAAAATTGAATTTTGCGTGAAGTTGAATTACATTTTGATACACATTTCTGGAAATGTTCAGCTTGATCGAGTCAGCCATTTTGAAGAAAAAACATGAAATGTGCTAAAGTGGTACCGATTTAGCACATTTCATGTTTTTTCTTCAGAATGGCTGACTCGATCAAGCTGAACATTTCCAGAAATGTATATCAAAATGTAATTCAGCTTCAAGCAAAATTTCATTATTTTTGAAAATAAAAATATTTTCTTTTTTTTCCGCTGTGTTATTCTAATGGGTATTTTTGAAATTTCTAAAATTCATAAAAAAACCCAAACATTACAGATCTAAGTTAGATGAGGAACCATATTGGAACAAAGTTTGTAGTTGATAGCTGTAGCCGTTTGACCTGTGGAGAACCGACAAAAAAACATAAAAAGAAAACAAAAAACCATAAAAACGAACACCAATTTTTTTCAGTATGTCAAATTGAATCCTCGCTAAAGCTCGTCTAATTATGTTGCATTGTCATGGTATTTAGCTCTCCTAAGTCCTAGAGAGCATCATCCAAGCAAAGCCAGCCTCTTGGAGCTAGCAGTTCTAGGACGCTATTTCAAGTGACAGTCGCGGGGAGTCTTTCATTCACAAATGTCAAAATAGGATGTATATTTAATCGTTTTTCGAAGATCAGTTTTTATTCAAAATAGATAAATTGATCGGATACATTCATAAGTAATATCAGGATCATATAAAACAATATAAATATAGCATGCGTGATTTGTATGACGGTTATACTCGAACTTACGAGGTTGGATGATCGACCGAGATGTTGTGATCAAATATCGCAGTGGCGCTATTATTTGAACTGCTATCCCTGAAAACAACAATAATCAACTAATTATAAACATGAATCGGTTTCACTACAAGTTTACTGTACTTGAGAGATGATACTTTAAAAACCCTGGTCACTATTTTATCCAACAATAGAAAATGTCATTGAAGTTAGCCTTCAATGCAAACATAAAAACTGAGTAATAGTGTTTATGGATAATAACTGGTAAAATGCAGTATTTGTTTTGTGAGATGACTTTCGAAGTAAGGGAATCTATAATGAAAAATTAAGTCACTTCGTCCGATGTTAAGACATATACGTCACATGAAAAAATTATTTGTGGTAATCCTGCTCATTTCTTTCCAACCATATAAGCAAGGACCAGGAATATCTCTTAATTGCCATCTAAATTGGCATAAATTGGCTGATTTATGAGATGATGGGATGATGAGATGAAAGTTTCTTGAGCAATGGGAAGGATAATGGGAAGGAAGCGGTCGTGACCTATATTGTGGGAACCATCCTGGCACTAGCCTGGACCATTCAGGGAAATCACGGAAAACCTCTGTAAAGAGGGCGATAATTTCCCTCGTCTCCCAGATCACATTAACGAGTATACGCTGAAAATAAGCACCTATAACTATATCATTTCTATTAACTTTATTCGTTAATTTATTCCGTGACAGTTATTCCTTAGCTATTGGAAAGTATTTTTCTTTGTATAATTTGAGAATTGTAGAAATATAAATAGTATGATAAATTAATAATTTCATTTCTCGTCCCCCAGATAAGCCTTCTTGGCTTCGTGGAAGAGCGTGTTAATTAATCTTGTGTGTACGTATCATTTAAATCCAATAATAAAAAAACATATTTATTTGAAAGCTTTCAAATATTCGAATTCTTCTCTACGAATTGTAAACCTTACCCTTTCTCTACAGTCATGATCATTGAATGTGCTACTGGGTCTATACAGTCAGGATCGTATTTCTTGGGCGGACGAATTACAGTTGGCACTCCTGCCTCATCGCTGTCATCCATCTCGGTGTGGCGTCTGGTTATCATCTTCACAATCTGGCGACATTGTTGGTAATCAATGAGAATTACTTTCAATATATGTGATCTCGAATGATGTACAGGAATATAAACACATGACGTTTGTAATAACATTCATAAGGGAGAAGCCTGCCAAAGACTATGCAAGTTTTAGGGTTTTGTCCAAGCTTGGTTGTTTATTTATTCATTTGTCCAATAATTCGTTTATTCATTAATTAGACAAGCTTTAGCGAGGATTCAATTCGAAAATTGGTGTTCGTTTTTACTTTTTTTTCCATGTTTTTTGTCGGTTCTCCACAGGTCAAACGGCTGCAGCTATTAACTTCAAACTTTTTTTTCAATATGGTTCCTCATCTAACTCAGATCTGTATAGTTTTGTGGCACTATCGGGTGGTAACTTTTATTTTTATGAATTTTAGAAATTTCAAAAATACCTGTTAGAATAACACAGCGGAAAAAAAATATTTCTATTTTAAAAAGAATGAAATTTTGCGTGAAGTTGAATTACATTTTGATACACATTTCTGGAAATTTTCAGCTTGACCGTGTCAGCCATCTTGAAGAAAAAACATAAAACGTGCTAAACTGGTACCACTCGAAGCAGTTTTTTTTTACCCATTTTTACCCATACTATTACTATCCGCTCGTCCAAGAACGCATATATGGCGTTTTCCTAGTTAATTCATCAATTTATTCATAGGCCTACATTCAATCATGTTTCTATTTGTTTATTCAGTCATGTATTGATATATTTATTCATCCACCAATTTATTTATTCGTTCATTCATATTGAATTCAACTACACACTGTACTGATGTCTATGATCTATTGGAGTCGGGGAATGATATGGGATGATTGGATGATGGGATGAGAGGATATTCTATCAGGGGTTTTTGGATAGTGGGAAGAATTCATTCGTAGCATGTTGATGAGGAACCATCACAGTATTGATGTGAACGACAGAGTAAAACCATGGAAAAAAACTCTCAAGGTAGTGGCTGGATTCGAACCCCAGTCTCCTGGATAATAGTTCAGTGTCCTAACCACTCGACCACTCGTCTTGACAAGCTTGTTTGTGTTCTGAGTCTGTTTCAAGGGACGCCTCAAGGAGCAGTTACTCCATTGTTATATCACTGATCATGATGTAGTGATACCAACATACATTATTATAATATACTAGGAAAACGCCATATATGCGTTGTTAGACGAGCGGATAGTTATAGTATGGGTAAAAATGGGTAAAAACTGCTTCGAGTGGTACCAATCTAGCACATGTTATGTTTTTTATTCAATATGGCTGACCCGATCAAGCTGAAAATTTTTGGAAAAGTGTATCAAAATGTAATTCAACTTCACGCCAAATTTCATTTTTCTAGAAAATGAAAATATTTTCTTTTTTTTTCGCCGTGTTATTCTAATGAGTATTTCTGAAATTTCTAAAATTCATAAAATAAAGTTACCCCCCCATAATGCCACAAAACTTTACAGATTTAAGTTAGATGAGGAACCGTATTGAAAAAAAGGTTGAAGTTGATAGCTTGACCTGTGTAGAACAGACAAAAAAACATGGGAAAAAAAACGAACACCAATTTTTTTCAGTATGTCAAATTGAATCCTAGCTAAAGCTCGTCTAATTAAGAAGGTGTATCAACTCCCATAATAATAACATGGCAGGCATTTGTGGTTTCTTGCGGTCAAATCAGAACCAACGGTCCCATTTGCCTGTCGCGATTTGGCGGATTCCCTTGCGAACTAGATGTAGATAAGAGTGGCTACGGTACCGGTGACATTGTTGAACTTACTAAATCTATAATTTTCGTGAAAAACAAATACCTATTGCCAACTCATAATAATTCTACTGAGCCGTGTATATCATAGTAGACTATGGTTGTTTTATATAGTTCGATATAAACGGTTTGAGCTAGGAGGTACCACATTCTGATGAAAAAAGAACACACAGATATTTTCAATACCTTCAAGTTTTGATTAAGTGATGAGTATTTATCTCATAGTAACGGTTAAACTGTTAAACTGCTAACTGTAAACGGTTGAGAAAATGTGTTTTTTAGCCGTATACGCGTGACAATTATACGACATGAGATAAATAATTATTACTTATACCATCTTGAAGAGGCCGCTCTCGTTGGACCAGTCAGCTGAGGCACACATCAGACACTGAAGTCACCGTTGTGCGTGGGTTCGAATCCCGCATAAGACATAGGTTTTTGTAAACGTTCTTCCACTTATCATGAAACTATGAATACTATGATACTATGAAACTATGAAGTGCCGCAGCACTTCATAGTTTCATTATCACCAGCTCATTCGTACCCCCGTATAACCTAGCTGTTGGTGGGGTCGTTAAGCAAACAATCGTCATCATCACCATCTTGAAGCAATTAAACAAATATGTTTTTTTTCTTCTCTCCATCAAAATTTGATACCTGATACCGTTCAAAAGTTATCACAAAACAACCGATGTTCCGCTAAATCGACTCCAATGAAAAGTCATTATCAAGAATTTTCTCATTCGACATCAGGGAGCTAATTTCTTCCTACTAGAGCCGATTTCATTCAATCACAGGCCGGGCTCAAAAAGTTAGTGAATAGAGTAGGGCTAGTGGCTCAATACATTTATTTTTTTGGTGAAAATGCCACGATATGTATACATTATGAAATCTTAATGAAAAACTTATAATGCGACGTTTCGCCCGAGTTTCATCCGGCATTAGTGATTCGACTGCTAACCACCGTCACTTGATAATGCCGGATAAAACTCCGGCGAAACGTCGCATTAAAAGTTTTTTTTTAAGATTTCATAATGTATACATATCGTGGCATTTTCACAGAAAAAATAAATCAACCATCAACCATTGACCGCGAAAATCTCCGTGCTCAAATATATATATATATATATATATATATATATATATATATATATATATATATATATATATATATATATTATATATATATAAAACTAATCACAATTGATACTTCTCCGCTATGATGATGGCACATGCAGATAAGGTCTTACTCACACATATTTTTCTTAGACTTACCTTTCACACGATGTTTACTATTGATCACTATGTACTCAAAGACCCCACCAACAACAACTAGTTGTTTTCGTGTTTTTTTCACAATTATTTTTAAACGTAATGCCGCCCGGGTAACTTCCACACAACCTTGGTACACTTGCACTTGGTACTCTGTAGACCGTAATCAACACAAGACTTGTTGAAGCGGGCAACTCGAACTGCGTTGTGTTCACTACTGGTACCAACAACACCAATTCCAAGAGCCAAATTGGCAGCCAAATAGTGAGGTGGATTGAGCCAGAATTTCCGTCATTGCCATGCCGCAAAACATTACTTCTTGTGGCGCTCAGTATACAAAACAAACGTAAACATTCAGACGTGAATTCCTTCCACCCCGCTTTAATAGTCTGTCTCTCTTTCTCTCTCTCTTGCTCTCTCTCTCTCTCCCTCCCTCT
Organism: Brachyptera putata; assembly: GCA_907164805.1. NCBI lineage: Eukaryota > Metazoa > Arthropoda > Insecta > Plecoptera > Taeniopterygidae > Brachyptera > Brachyptera putata. Next base: position 20,350,120 of record OU015471.1, on the reverse strand, counting down.
CTTTCTCTCTCTTACTCTCTCTCTCTCTCCCTCCCTCTCTTTCTCTCTCTCTCTCCCGCTTTAATAATTTCCCTCTCTCTTTCTCTCTCCCGCTTTAATAATTTCCCTCATTCTCTTTCTCTCTCTCACTCTTTCTCTCTTTCGCTCTCTCTCTCTCTCTCTCTCTCCTTCTCTCTCTCTCCCTCCCCCCCCATCTCTCTCTCTCTCTCTCCTCTCTCTCTCTCCCCCTCTCTCTCTCTCTCTCTCTCTCTCTCTCTTCTCTCTCTCTCTCTCTCTCGCGCGCTCTTCTTTGATGTTGCAAACAAGACGGCGTCGTTCCTGCTCGCCTAATAGGTCAAGGCTAAAACATTTTCATGGTCACATAACGCTAAGTTTGAAGTTTATGGGAATCTATTTCGAATGGAACCTTGTCTAATTTCGTTTAAATGGAAAATTTAACCTAGTGGTGTAAATACTGTATAGAATCAGAATGGATGAATACTCCCGCATATCCAGCTTTTGAGAGTTTCGCTGGGATTACTGGATATGAAATTCAAATTGGAAGTAATGCAAACTGTACAAAATCACATTCAAAAGATATGTGATTAGGGGACGTTAACCTTTTGTCATTGATTTCAACTAATTTCTACTAAAAAATTCATAGCTTCCACAATTATTTGTTCAAAACACCAAACTTGAGGTTCAGTTTAACAAATAATTGGTGACTTGTAAAAAAATTTTAGAAAAGTTAATGAATACAGCTCATGGTATTCAAATGAGGCAACAAAGAAAAAAAGGAACAATGAAATGAAAATACAGAAAAACAAAAAAGTATATACTTCGTAAGTATAAAACGTGATATTTCTAATCACCCTTCGGCCTTGAAGCTTCCAGTGTTAACGTATTCGTAATTTGTGAAAATATCTCTCGATATTTTTCTATTTTCTTCCAACATTATTTGTATAACGTTGTTTCACGTAATCCGAAATAACATAAGCTATAAATGAAAGAATCGTTGCATAATTTGTATAAATAACACTACTATTTTTAGGTGCTGTTATTGACCCTTGTGTTTGTTGACACTGATCAGCTGAAGTTCAATGTTCGAAACCAAAAATACATTCTTTACAAATAATCCGTTAATACTTTCTGGTTAGTGCCCTGTTTCTCAATTGTTTCTTGCTAGACTCATCGATTATAGAATTGTTTTGAATTTCGTGTCATTTCGAAAACTTCTCAACCGTTTTTTGTTGTCAATATTTTATTGAAAGTTTTATATTTGTGCGTAAATTGATCCTCAGAATCTATTCACGAGTGAATAAGCGATTTTTTTTCTGAATATTGTATTAGTGGATTTTCTGAAAATTGAAAACGGGTGTTTCTTTGCATTACGATGTAAAACTTGTACTATAAGTAATTATGTTAGCTATCCAAATAACGTGATATTATCATTATATTATCATGCGTAAGCGGAACATTCCAGTATAGGTCGTTAAGAAAGCCAGAAAGGTGCGAATTTTGAACACATTCTCTGGTAAAGCTATACATTTTTGCAAAATATACATGATTAGGTATGATCTCATTGTGATGAGAATATGACCGGCACATGCAGCGCAGTGGTTAACGCGCTCGCTTCATGTGATCTGGGTGGCGATGGGAATTCCGAACCCAGTTTGATACCCGCCGCCGACCATCTTTATATGGGTGTTTCATGGTTTCCCTCTGTAGTCTAGGTTAATGCCGGGATGGTTCCTACAATAAGTCGGCCCTGACCGCTTCCTTCCCACTATCCTTCCCATTACCCAAAGAACCTTCATCTCATCATCCCATCATCTCATTAATCACTCATCCGACGCCATTAGATCTCAGTTATCTGACCAGTGCGTCGTTAAACCCAATATATATAAATAATGATGAGAATATGCTGACTTGATCAATGTAAGGTGAAAACTTGATTATACATAGATATGTTCAAGTACTAGCTCAAATACCATCACGGATGAACGAATTTGTTTGACATGAATGTATATTTGATATTCGTAGCACACCCAAAGACCTTATTATGTGGTTGTCTATTATACGTAGCACAGGTAATTATTCGGTTGCCTGCGACAACCTACAGTATAGGCCACGACCGCTTCTTTACCATTAGCCTATACCTAAGAATCCTTCATTTTATCATCCCATCATATCATTGATAAGTAATTCGACGCCAATAGACCTACACTATCATTACAGTGAGTCAGTACACCTAACATGAATAAAAAATAAAAACACGAATCCATCCCTCTCATAGAGTTTGAAATGAGTAGAGAGCGTATAGATGAAGCCTTCATGCTTGGTGGTGCGGGGTCTGCGGGGTGGGAGTAAGTCACGTGATTCGGTGATACCAGCCTGACTGAGAATATCTCGTTACACGTCATACTTATGGTGGAGCTTCAAGTCAGACCAAATAAATGACTTTATTCATTAATTGTTATAACTAATGTGGCAGTTATATTCAGAAATATACTCAGTGATAAATCAGCGTACATTCCTGCGTCTTTTCATGGGATTTACAGCCACGTTGTTGTATTCAGTATCCTCTGAGAATCAAAATAAAACGGTGTTGTGAGTGATCGCTGTATATCTAGTCTGCTTGCCTCTCTCCGTGTCACGTGGTATTTCCCCAAGCTATCACGGCCTCACTAACTCTCAATGCCGCCCGTGTTATTTCATGCGTCTAGTCAGGTCTAATCATCATTACTATGTCTGTGATCCCTCTACAGTTGGAATTTTTTGAAATGCAACTCCTCAATAATTTGCAGAAAACACTCTTATTATTATGTATTGTACTTTATTCTTGAATGATTGACAAGCTTGGTTAGTTTTTTAAATAGAATAATCGGAAGTGAAATGCTGCACACGCGTAGTTCAATGTTTGCCAAGAAATGCCTCGCACGTGATATCGTTTGAAAATAGAATATCAACAGTAGCGTGGCAGGACAATGGTCAAACAGTTATAATAACACAATAAGATTGTCGATGGAATGAGTAGACAAAATAAGTCATGTTTTTTACGAGGATGCGCCGATGCACTGAAAAGATGTACACCGAAAATATCATATACCGAAAAAAACACGCAGTGAAAAAACGCAAGCCTATACACCGAAAATAACGTACACAGATAAAAACGTGAAACGAAAAAAATTACGTACGTGTACTTAAAAAAATGTATACTGAAAATAACGTACACCGAAGAAAAATACATAAAAAAAGGTACACCGAAAAAACGTACACCGAAAATAACGTACACTGACAAAAACGTGAAACGAAAAAAATAACGTACGTGTACTTAAAAAAATGTATACTGAAAATAACGTACACCGAAAAAAAATACATAAAAAAGGTACACCGAAAAAACGTACACCGAAAATAACGTACACTGACAAGAACGTGAAACGAAAAAAATTGCGTACGTGTACTTGAAAAAATGTACACTGAAAATAGCGTACACCGAAAACAAATACATGAAAAAAGGTACACCGAAAAAACGTACACCGAAAATAACGCACATCGAAAAACTTGAAGAAAGAGGATGCATCATTTTCGGTGTACGTTTTTTTCACCAGGTGTAGATATACACCTTGATTTTGAATCTATTCAACTCCCCCTCTTGATTTATCTATTGATAATTTCAATCGTTTCATGATCTAATTAGTTTTACTTGTTGATACTTGTGAGAAATATTTTCCTAATGATCGGAATAAGTATATCGGTTTACCGACACGCTGTTATGATAGCGCAGATCTAATGGCGTTGGATGGATGATTAATAAGATGATGAGATGATGAGATGAAGGTTCTTGGGTGATGGGAAGGATAGTGGGAAGGAAGCGGTCATGGCCGACTTATTGTAGGAACCATCCCGGCATTAGCCTAGACTACAGAGGGAAACCATGAAAAACTCCTGTATAAATATGGTCGGCAGCGGGGATCGAACTGGGTTCGACATTCCTCTCGACTCCCGGATCACATGAAGCGAGCGCGTTAACCACTGCGCTACATGTGCCGGTTGCGCTTCGAATATCTTGGCAGTGGATTATGGGTTTGGGTAATGGTTAGACCACTGATACAGGAGTTATCACATCTTGGCAAATGTGTGCGACTCTAGAAAAAGCTGAATCAATATGAGCTGTATAATGTATGGCTAAAAAAAGTCCTGTTTCGATCTGAATCACTAAACAAAGACCTATAGTAAAGATCCAAAATTTCATCAAGTTGAGATATAAGTGAGCTAGCTGCTAGACTCGGTGATCGTGATGGCTATCAGGAAACAATAAGAGGAAACTGACAATTGTATACTGAGAGACAGACCAAAAACGACAAGTTGATATTGAAAAATATTTTATTTAGATTATCAAAATGGACTAAGAAATACATTTTAAATTAAGTACCAGAATTCGTATTTGAGCGCATCGATTCCGACTATATATATGAATATATATATATATATATATATATATATATATATATATATATATATCTATATATATATATATATATATATATATATATATATATATATATATATTATATATATCTATCTATATATATATATATATATATATATATATATATATATATATATAACTTAAATATATATATATATGTTGAAGCGTAGACTTTGAGGGCCGGAGGAAGATGATAATAAGTCACTTCTCGGTGATTGGCCTTTCCTTGAAACAACTGGTGGCTCTAAAAAGAGCATGGCCTTGGGTTTCGACGTTTCAGCTGAAAACGTTCAGCCATCTTCAGGAGTCGTTGTGGTGTGGAAGCCGGCAATCGAGGTAGCCGGAAAATCGATTGCTGGCAACCACACCACAACGACTCCTGAAGAGGCTGAACGTTTTCAGCCGAAACGTCGAAACCCAAGGCCATGCTCTTTTTAGAGCCACCAGTTGTTTCAAAAAAGGGCAAATTACCGAAAAGTGACTTATTATCATATATATATATAGGCCCTACATACATATAGGGGTCTACTGTATTGTATATAACATGTGCAATATATGCATACACACATGCATACATGCATATAAAGGCCCATATAGGCCTATATATAGTTACCAGAAGATTATCACTCACATACGATTGTGTTTTTACATACTTCCAAATTAGAAATAATTACTCTTGATAAGACACTGAAAATAATACACTATACAATTAATCAATATAATTCATGTATAATTTTATTCACAGAATAAAAACACATCTTTGATAAATTAATAAATTAACTAATACTTGATTACAAATAAAACGGTCGTGGTAAGAAGGTGAAGTCGAGCTTTGGAATGGTCGACCGTGCCACTCGATGAAACTACAGTCTAACTACAGTTCTATAACTACAGTACCTCTACAGTAACCACAGTGTGGTTCGAACTACACTTACATTGTTGCAGCAATGACTCTACACTGAAGTGTTAATTGTCTACAGCATAATGAAAGAAGAGCCGCCCCGGTGGCTAAGTCAATTATCGCTAGCGGTAGTAACTGAAGTCACCGTTGGGCGTGGGTTCGAGTCCCGCATAAGGCATGGGTTTTTGTAAACGTCCTTTCACCTATCATCACTTACCCACTCATTCGTACCCCGGTATAACCTAGCTGTTGATGGGGTCGTTCAATTAAAAAAAAACAGTGTTAATTGTCTACAGCAGAAAAAAGGAACACTTACATCATGATCTTTTCGGAAGCCAATGCGCAGGCGCGTATTGCGTTCTAGCAGCCGAGATCGACTGAATCGCATTCTGGGTATTTAGTTAGTCAAAATATCAGTCTGTTTATCCACAGTATTGAAGACAAAACACCGAGATATATAATGTACATCATCGCTCAACCTACTCACTCCGACAATTTATACATTTCTTAGAATATAGTAAACATATTGATATTGTAACTACTATCATATTATAAGTAAATACGTGCACGGTAACGCACAATAATATGAATCATTCCGTGCCAAATAGCATTGGCAGCAGAGGACTTCGAAATCCTGGTACTATCATCCCGCGGGATTTTGACAATACAAATCAAGGTATCTCCAAATTCCCACAAGAAGTATATAATATCCTATCGGGTATTGTGCAAGTTGCAACAAAAGTGGCCATTATGCCATCTAGTGGCAAGATCGACCTTACCCAGGATAGACTATAGATATATATAGATCCATAACTTATTTCAAAGAGTCCATGGGAGTCTATTTAGTAGAATATTAGTTTTTTTGGTGGGAACAGTATAAAACATCAAAATTCTGAGGAAGAGGAAACACAGACATTTTGAATACCTTCAAAATAGTGTGGTTTTCACTACTTATCTCAAATCACCTGATTGTTTATACGTTTAAAAATACACATTTTTAACCGTATGCGCCTGACAATTATGCAATGTGAGATAAATAGTTATTACTTACACAATCTTGAAGGCATTGAAAATATCTGTGTTTCCTTGTTTTCAGAATTTCTACATCTCATACTGTTCAAAAGTTATCACCAAAAAACTGATATTCCGCTAAATCGACTCCCATGGACTTTTAAGTAGTCTCTTCTTGGCATTTGCAATTAATTCGTCATTCCCACCTCTGACTGATCATGCACTGAACGCATCGATCAAAGCGTCTATACTCGCATATGTGCCGGTCAGAAATCCTAGAATACCAAGCGCAAATATCCCCCAATTCTTCGCCAGAACGACCGTAGACAGTTCATCCCAATGAATGATGAGATCCAGGACGGCGGGAAACAACAGCGCGAGCGCAGTACTGCTGACGGCGCCGACCAATGAGATTACAAGACCCAAGTGAGGAATCACGGCTGCTAGGGCAACTGAAAACAAAATATTAGATCATGAAAGTCTGATTGGATGGGCGAAGCGAAGACTCCTATAGGGTCGGAGATGTATCTTTCTCTGTTTTTTTTTTGTTTTTTTTTGTATATTTTGCACAGGTCGCAATGTTTGATTGATCAATAGGATTTTTTTTTGTGGACGCACATACTTAACCAACTTTGAACTGTATTGTTTTGGGAAGAAATCGATTTCACCGTTTTCGAAAAAATTGAAGTTTTTGAACAAAAATGCGACAAAATGCTTTCCACAGATCGGATGGTTCGTGCGATCAGTCTGATTTCTTCCGTGAACACGCTGGCTCATACAAGTTGGTTATGATAAGTATTTTCCCTGATCGGTTCAACCACTTCTAAGAAAAAAAATATTTTCGAGTGATTTCCAAAAAAAAAAAAATAATAAAAATCTCCGATCTTTTCGAAATTCCTACTGAATGTTGCCACTAGGTTGATACACTCAGTCACAGAGTTTCACATTGATTGATTGAGGCGTTTGAAAAAAAAATCAGAATATATACTTTTTCTTGAAGTTATAAATAAAATTCCTTTCGGTTATGCTATACTGTCTCGATTTTTCTTTGTAAAGTTGCCCATGGACAGATTCATTAGAGATATAATCTATGTTGTCTGAGTAATAAGTATCACCAAGAACAACCCAATCAATGATTTCAACATTGATACACATTTCTGGAAATGTTCAGCTTGATCGGGTCAGCCATTTTGAAGAAAAAACATATAATGTGCTTAATTGGTACCACTCGAAGCAGTTTTTATTCAGTTTCACCCATACTATTACTATCCGCTCGTCCAACAACGCATATATGGCGTTTTCCTAGTTCGACCAATCTTGCGTGTGCACCAAAGGGGCACCATAAGGACGATCTTCCACACACTCAGATACCAATCTGAACTAAAACCAATTCAAAGCCCACTTCCGGCCCGGTGAACAGCTACTGTGCATGAAACTCACACGTGAGAAGAACGAGGGAGGTCCTGAAAGCCGTCTCGAGGACGATGGGATGCTTGAAGGGACCGTACTTGGCTTTGATTGCCGGCCACAGGACGATCACTGGCACGTACATCTGGATGGCGAATGTCAGCGTTACTCCCAGAGCTATCAGGATCCTGATGCACTGCGATAAACTGTGTGCAGAAAAACAAACAATCACATTAGTCGAGTATACTCGAGTATCAGAATTATATAAGAGAATTTCAGAATTAATCGAGTATTAGAATTGGTTATTATTCTATTCAAATATCGCAAGTTATTCCTCATTTTCGTAAGCTCAACATTAACAGTTAGTTTGAAGGTCTTCACAACCTTGAAACAGGATTTTTAGACGAGCTTTAGCGAGGATTCAATTTGACATATTGAAAAAAATTGGTGTTCGTTTTTTTTTTTTTTTTTTTTTTTTTCATGTTTTTTTGTCGGTTCTCCACAGGTCAAACGGCTACAGCTATCAACTTCAAACTTTTTTTCTATATGGTTCCTCATCCAACTTAGATTTGTATAGTTTTGTGGCATTATCGGGTGGTAACTTTTTTTTTTATGAATTTCAGAAATTTTCAAAAATACCCATTAGAATAACATGGCGGAAAAAAAAATATTTTCATTTTCCCTAAAAAATGAAATTTCGCGGGAAGTTGAATTACATTCTGATACACATTTCTAAAAAATTTCAGCTTGATCGGGTCAGCCATTTTGAAGAAAAAACAGTAAATGTGCTAAATTGGTACCACTCGAAGCAGTTTTTACCCATTTTTACTCATACTATTACTATCCGCTCGTTCAACAACGCATATATGGCGTTTTCCTACTAGTTATTTAATTATGTCCGAGTGGAGATATCACCTTACTGATGTCCCATCTGAACGATCCCACCTTATTCTCAGCCACTTGGGGAAACTTTGTATCACGTTGTTTTCACTAATGAAAAATGAACATAATTCTAGTCAGCTGGAAGCTTACATTTGGTCTTCTGGTAAATTGAGCGTGAGACTCCCGAGGACGTCCTCGCCGTACGTGAGGTATCCCAGGGTCCCCACCACGATGAGCAGGAAGGTGAGGATGGTCATGCCGACGTTCAGGACGCCCAGGGGCATTGTGAACTGACGCGTCACGCGCATCTGGGCTTGGAGAGGAAGTACCTGCAAGAGCAACAAGTACATGGTTAGTTGTATTACACTGTGCAAGGTGTTTTATTCCCTGTGTTCCTCGCATTCCCATACATCAAATAGAGATAATTTATTGGACGTGGTTTAGCAAGGATTCGATTTGACATACTGAAAACAAATGGTGTTCGTTTTTTTTTTATGTTCTCTTGTCGGTTTTCCACAGGTCAAACGGCTACAGCTATCAACTTCAAACCTTTTTTCAATATGGTTCCTCATCAAACTTGAATCTGTATAGTTGTGTAGCATTATCGGGAGTCAACTTTTCTCCTTTTTCTTTATGAATTTTAGACATTTCAAAAATACCCATTAGAATAACATAGGGTAGCAGAAAAAAATAAAGAATATTTTTATTTTTCTAAAAAATGATATTTTGCATGAAGTTGAATTACATTTTGATACACATTTCTGAAAAGATTCAGTTTGATCGGGTCAGTCATTTTGAAGAAAAAACATAAAATTTGCTAAATTGGTACCACTCGAAGCAGTTTTTACCTATTTTTACCCATACTATTACTACTCGCTCGTCTAACAACGCATTTATGGCGTTTCCCAGTTGTATTTAATTTTATACTATTCACCTCACATTCAAATTCATAGAGTTGATTCATTAGATGAGCGTTAGCGAAGATTTCCATCCTACTCTTATGAAGCTTTGTCTTTTTTTTTTTTTGTAAACACTGTACAGCTCGCAGGGTTTGACTGATTAATATGATACTTTTTCGTATACGCAAACTATCCAACTTAGAACTCGCTTTACGGAATCGCTTTTTCTTCAAAAAAGAGTAATTACAACAATGTTTTGGAGGTGCCGGGTTCTTTTTTTGAGCATTCAAAAATCGAAATTGGTGCATGGTAATCCGAGCCTTCGTATCCTGCCAATGAGACAGCTGAATTTGTATTAATACTGCTTAACAATCTCGTTTCATTATCACCCGCTCATTCGTACCCCCGTATAACTTGGCTGTTGGTGGGGTCGTTAAGCAGCATTATATATTTAAAAAACAATCTCATCAGCATCTAGGTTTCACGGAGGTACGAATGAGCGGGTGAAACGATGGATTGATGATAAGTGAGAGGACGTTCACAAAAACTCATGTACTATGGCTTATGGAGGAATCGCACTCAAGACACATATGACTTTACTTCCGACGCAGGGGAAGTTGTCCG